>CM071636.1:24939880-25263117 GCA_036419045.1 Scirpophaga incertulas
GCACATGCTTAATATTCAATCTTGAGCGTAATCGTAATACGATTAGGGTTATTCACAAATCCGTTCGAAAGAAAATAATTTGACTCGTACTTCGACGTTATACATCTACTGGCGGTCAAATCAACATTATCTGTTTTATACCAAATAGCTCAATTTAATCTGAATTTACGTACAGTGTCAGCCGTCTTTTATTTTCGCGCCACTGTCAACCAAACGCGCGACTCGATGATCGAGGGCGAACGAGTAGATATTCTTTTTTTTAATCACAGTAGTCACGATCTAAGTATTCTATTGTTAATTTTTTTTAATCACAGTAGTCACGATCTAAGTATTCTATTGTTAATTTTTTTTAATCACAGTAGTCACGATCTAAGTATTCTATTGTTAAATTTTTATTACACTTCTATAACTCTCAGCAATATTGATTACTAGTCTTAACAAGTCGTAAATAAAAGCATTTTACTATAACAATCTAATATGTCACGTAAATGTGAGAAACCCACATTTTGTAAAACCTCAGGTGAGGTTCAGGGATGGGGGAAGGGGTAAAATAAAATCTCACGACATCTTACCAAGGGGGAGGGAGGGACAGAAATTTCAAGAAAACCTCACGTAATTTATGGACGCCCCCCAACTGTCTCTAATGCTCGTGCGCATCGAATTGTACCAACGGAGCAATAGGGTAGGCGACTACAACTGATTATGGCCGTTTTTATACTATTATTATCTGATTTGAGCAATTCATATCTCGTGAAAGTATGTCAATAAAGTAATTTCAGTTTAATTATTAATGTATATTATTTTTAGATTTCAAAAAAATGAGCAATTATTATTTACGTAATTCTAATGAAACGAACACATTTCTAGCATTCTCACATTAAATGTAACATTTTTTAATATAGAAAGTATACCTATAAACGTACAAATAACAAAGTTATTTTAAAATTAGTTTATACGCTCATACAAATTAGGCGAGTTTACTGAGTTATGACGTCACGGTTGCAGTGCTTTTAGTATGGAGCGTGTTTGAGCGCCCCGCGACAGCGCCGCCAACATGGCGATGTATCTTCAAAAGTAATAGGTTCTTTCTCTCTCTCTGTTCTCATTTAAAAGAGTATGTACTCTTATTATATATAGAATTTAAAAAATTGTCGTCTACCCAATTGTACCAACTTAAGTACAAGCATTTTGACGCGTCAATTCCAAAACGCATGCAACTCACCGTTGCATTAAAAATGCGATTGTCCTCCCCGTGCGCCGCCTCCGCCCCCGCCCCCGCCTCCGCCCCCGCCCCCGCCTCCGCCCCCGCCTCCGCCTCCGCCTCCGCCTCCGCCTCGAGCACGTGGCGCCATCTGACCGTAACACATTTGTACATTTTTTCAACACCTTTGCTCGTAAATGTGGTGTAATTCCACCGGTTTTAAATATGTAAAGCGAGTCATAAAAAACGCGTGTGTTACCAAAGCAAATAATTAAGTTATAGGCCATACAAATTCCATAACAGTATTATTTGCCATTTCGCGCGCTGTTGCTATTCAAATTTCGACCTAATCGCCGCGCGGCGCCAGTCAGTAGTAAAATGGCGGGAAAGCCAAATCTGTTAAAAAAACGTCGTACGATATACGTGCGTATTGGTTATAACATGCTCGTCTCAATTACGCTGATATTCCGCCTCGCATGTTATACCCATCATAGCGCACTAATATCGTAATGTACTATAACGCTATTGCTAAGGTTTTACATTTTTGAAGCTATTTTATTGGCCATTATATATGACCACAGAGCCAGAGCATCTGATGCCAATGTTCAAATGAACAATTTTGTAATGAAAAACAATAAAATCTTCGAACTAACATATTAAACAGTTAATGAGAAGTTTAGGAGCCACTCCCACCTTCTTCTCCTCGCCCTTAGCGTGTAATGTTATTTACTTATTGACTAACTGGAGAACCAACAGCTTACAATGTACAATTAGAATAGTAACAGAGAGCCAATTAAAGGTCTTTTCAAATGGACGGAATCTTGGAAAGGTTACAGTCACGTCACAAAAATATAAGAGAAAAGATTATCCAAATAAAGACGCCTCGCTGATGTGTTCCGTCTATAACTGGTGTTTACGCAAAATGACCATGTATTTGCATTGATCTATATTCTTTCGATTCAAAACACTGGCGCCCTCAACGCCAAGAAATCTTTGCTATCTGTACCTTTTTGGGAACCAAGATGATGCAACACGCATTTTTATTTCATCATGTTGCAATGTAAATAGTGCAGTAAGAGGCGTGTGAAATCAAGTGGTTGTTTTAAATTCAATCTTCAACGTAAAATTCAATTTCCTGCGTACTCGTCGGGGAGTCGGGGAGTCGGGGAGTCGGGGAGGCGTCCCGCGGGCGGTGGCCCAATTACACCGGCACTGCCAGGGGACAGGCAACGCCGCCTTAAACTAAGCTGAGGCCCTTGGCCAGTTTTGGAAAGTAAAAATCGCGAATTATACTAATATTTTTAAAATAAGTTTCTTATGTTCGCTAAATAAATAATGCTCGCGCCATCCCGCGGTTAGAATACTGCACTAAACTAACGTTACTGATCAAGCAATTTCGACACTAGCGTTTTAGTTGTTGGAAGTCAGAACTACAAATCCATAGGCGTCTCTCGGCCTCAGCTTGCAGATAGAAATGAGTCTTCTTGGACTTGGTCTGTCTGTGTTGATATAATGGCGTAATAACTAACTAATTTGGGAAAAAAGTAATGTCTAATGCGTACAAAAATATTTTGAGAATAAATGTGTGAGAGAAATTGTAGGGTCTTCGGGCCCCCCCCCTGAGAATGGGGGCCCTGGCTACGGGCCCCGTGTGCCCTTATGGTAAACACGGTATTGGAGACAGGTCACGTCAAGCGAGACTTCAGGCGGAGTCTGGCCGTTGTTTCAGTCCAGGGCGGACAGCGACCGACACAAGAATCCGACGAGGTATTGGAGCGTGAAGGCTTGCTAGCATCGGACAAATCCAAGTGTTCCGTGTCTCAGGGTGAGATATCATGAACAACTGCTAACAACACGGAGAACATAAAGAAGCGGATGGGCACGGCTGCTTCGGTGAGTATCTGTGTCGAATAGGACGGGAGGGATCGACACATTGCCACCACTGCGCATCCGACCTCGACTCGGCCCAGCACACGCTGGCGGAGTGCCCCATACCCCACGTGGGCCTCCGAGCGCCGAGGCTTGGTCGCACAGATCGGGCGAGATCTGTCTCCGCCGGCATTGATTGCGGCAATGCTGGCGGACGAGGGAGGTTGGAGGGATGTGGCCTCCTTCTGTGAGCAGTGATGCTCCAGGAGGCTGCCGAGCGGGTCGGGAGATGGCCGATCCCGCTCGAAGGAGGCGGCGCCGAGCTCGGTAAGTAGTGACCGGGGGAAGTAGTGTAGCCTCCCCCGAGGAGGGCTCCCCTGTATCGACGGGGGAGCGGAGGCTGGGGGTTCCCGGAAGTAGCTTGGTGTTCCCGGGGGCACCCTACATGCTTAAGGAAGGCCATCCCTGAGGTTTTTAGTGGGTAGGCCTCCCCCTTCTAGGGAGGAGAGGCCCACATAACCGCCGGCTAGCCACAGCCGGGGTATGCAACTTAATGCATTTTCTTCAGGGGGAACAAAAAATAAGGGACCCTAGGAGAGAGATTCGAAACTAGTTCAAGGCAGAGACAGATCCAGAAGCAATCCTTCATAACAACCCTAGATCAAACATTTCGCGACGGACTTCCAAAAGTAGTTCCAAAGTTATGCAGAGGCCCGAATAAAATTCAGAAGTGTATAGATCTTGAAACACAAAATAATAACGTTGTCTATGAATATTAATGCGATAAATCGAATTAAGATGACAGATTTGCAGGTTTTAGCAATTCTGAAGCTTATGTGCAGTTAATAAGGCAGTTTATACATATCAGGGAGATAATACATACGCCGGGTCACTCCGCAGCTGCGCCCACCGGCACTGCAGCGCCGCCAGTGTAATCACCCGCCCGCTGCAAACAGACGTAAACAATTACTTTTTTACAAATATATATTACTAGCTTTCTGCCCGCGGCTTTGCCCGCGTGGATTTCGGTATTGGGTCTATAGAGGGTTAAGGATCATAGCTTTTGCCCACGACTACATATGCGCGGAAGTCAGTTTTTGGCGCAAAGGTTTTATCGCGCTTCCCGTGTGACTATCCGATTTCCAAGATATCAAAAAACCAAAAATCGCATGAAAATCTATGCAGTAGTTTTTGAGCGAAGCCTTTATTGCGCATCTCGTGGTATCTGTCGATGTTTTCGGGATAAAAAGTAGCCTATTATTTAATCCGGACTTTTATAATTAAATACGTCTGCAAAATTTCAAAGCATTCGGTTTAGTAGTTACGACGTGAAAGCGGAACAAACAAACTCACTTTCCTATTTATAATATTAGTAAGGATGATATTACTACACACATACATACATATATGTCACGCCTTGTTCCGAATGGGGTATGCAGAAACCACCTCTCTCCACTTGCTACGACCCTGGCACACTTCTCTTGCTTCCTCCACTTTCATAAGCGTCTTCATGCATGCTCGTCGGTTGCCAGTACTTTTGCCCCGGCCTTTCCTTAGGACATCTTCGATTTGATCGAGATATGTCCGCCTAGATCGACCTGCACCGATTCGTCCTATCATTCTTACCTTGTGTATCTCTTTCGTTAATTTTCCTTCATTCATTCTTTCAACATGGCCGAACCATCTAAGCATCCCTTTCTCTATCATTGTCACTACATCTTCAACTACGCCGCATCGCACCCTTATCACACTGTTCCTGACTTTGTCCTTCAGATTCACTCCAATTATACTTCTCAAGCTTCTCATCTCCACAGCATTAATCCTACTTTCATGTTTCTTCTGCCACAGCCAACATTCACTACCATACATTATGTTACTGTTTGTGACAAATCAAAAATAAGTCAGGAAATTGTGCAGCAGACGATAAATACATGTTTTATTATCAATAATATTTTTGTGTTAAAGGGTGTAATGAGTTCCGATCCACACTGACGGGAACCAAGTCAATCTCCTTGTCCGCGGTTCTCTCGCTAACATCTGCGGTACTGGGCCAGTGTTGGGAGACGGCCCAAAACGTTCAGGCTACAAAAACTAGAAGTTCGTTTGTGGGCAAATGTATACATTTTTATTACAAGATTCCACATAGTGTAGCTGAATTGCCTTTTCATAAGTTCAAGGTACATGTTAAAACGACGCTAATGAGTAAGTATGATGCCAATGCTTGATGTTCATTTGAAGACATTCAGTGCCTGATTAACCCTTAAGCTAATTAGGCTGCAGCCTAGGGCGCGAGGATCGTAAAAGGGACAATTAATTTTGAAATTTAAAAGAAACCATGACTTGACTCGAATTGTTCTTTTTAGGTCGATCGTAACACCTGGCGGGGCGCGTTCTTACAATTAGCCTAGGGCGGTCAAAACTCTTGAGCAATCGCTGAAGACATTACATTGTAAAGTGTAAATATTTGTTTTTCCGTATAAATTGTAATCATATATGTACGTTGTATGATAACAACATAATTTGTAAATGTTGTTATTTTGATAAAGCTGATAAGTTTTTTGCGCCCATTCTTCTTATCAGCTAAAAAATACATCCTGAATGGGTGGTGGGGGGAAAAAATTGGACAATTCAAAGGAGCTTTGGGACCCGATTTTGATAAATATTAAAGTTTTCCTTCGAATCCTGTTGCCTTATTTCTGGCTAGTGTTAGGTTACCACCTGGTGCCGTGTGCAGGTCGCACACGATGTCAGGGCGGACGATTGTTAGGTTTGCTGTATTTTCAATAATCATTACCTTTGCTTTGTTTTTTTTTTTAATTATTTGGCAGTATGTATTATATTCTTTTAAATGTAATAACGTGCTTAAACCATTATTTGATATGGCAACGCTTGATTGTGTCTGATTGGCCGTATGGTTTGGCGCGTAAACTGCTATAACATGAATGTCACCTGTTTTCGTGAGGCGATCGGAGAGATGCGCTTTTACCGACACAAGCATGGATTAAAAACTAAATTAGACTACCATCTACAAACAGTACATCCGTCCAAGAATCACGTATGCAGCGCCCGCTTGGTACGCGCTGACTGGGAAACTAGCGAGGAAAAGTCTGGCGGCACAACTATCGCTGGCCCTGCGGACATCACGCTAGCTTCCAGGTACGTCAGGAACGACGTCATACCACGAGACCTGAAGGCAGAGACCCTAGACGCCTATATCCGTCAGCTAGCAACCAGCATGTTCAGAAGAGCCGCCAGTTCTGAACACCAGCACCTCCAACATCTGGCCCCGTACCATGCGAGGCCACCAGACAGAAAAGCGCCCCCTCGGAGTTTAATACTCTCCTCATTAGAGGAGAGTGAATAATACCAGAGAAGCACACGAAGCCACAGGTGGGAGGGCACCCGCCCCCACCGCTCCAATGCCCCAGCCATTGTAATGGCTGGCGATTGACACCACTGAGGGGGGCTACAACGCCCCGGACAGTTACCTCAGCGCAGATAAGCGTAGAGGAGAATACCCGAGAGCGGTGGGCATTCAAGCGTGGTTGGTCTTGGGGTTAATCGGAACGATCAGTAAGAAAAACCTGTGTTAGACTAGTGAGCGTTAAGTATAAGTTTGTTAAGAAAATTATAAAAAGTAATAAATTAAGTGAATGTGAAGTGATTGTTTGATTTGGAAAGTCCTCCCATTTAGTGAAGATCTCTCGTATCGTACCAAGGAGCTATTACATTTGTAACACTAGGTATATTGCTTTCGGATCGAACGAGTGGTCTGACCTGCGGCAGTAGTGGGCGTGCGCGGCCGCCCAGCGCGCCAGCAGCACCCCGCGGCAGCACGCCCCCGCCCCCGCCCCCGCCTTGGCCCCCGCCCCCCACCGCCCCAGCCCGAACCGCCGCGCCAGCGCCACCAGCGCCCGCGCCGAGCTCTCCACCACCTCCGCCGCCACCGCCACCGCCACCTGCCGCAACGCGCGCTGTTCTCACTGCCGCTTCGCTAACGATCTTGTTGCCGCCGGGACAACACAATACATTCTATTCCAGCGTTCATTCCTCCCTGCTCCTCTCCACAATTCCTTCTACGTCATTGCGGCATGCTCGTCTAATATGACGCAGACCACGCTCTGGTCGGAAAGATGCTCCCCTAAGATAACAACTAACTTGGCGCGCTGTAAGAAAACGGAGCACACTTCTAAAGTGTGTTGCGCGCTGTTCTCACTTTTTCTACAGCGACACTAGGGGTCGGACGATGAGGAGTAAGCGGCAACCAAGATGAACATGGCTTTTAAAAACCTGCACCAAATGGTAAAAAACTCGCGTTGCCTATTCGTCCTTATGGTAAGTAATGGGCATATGGTCAAAACGTTTCTGAACAATGCTCGCGCCGCAGTTAAGTCCAGGGCGGGCGGCAGCGCGGCCAGGGGCGGCACGGCCGCGCCACGTGTGGCCATACCTCGCGCCGCAGCGGGTCCAGGGCGGGCGGCAGCGCGGCCAGGGGCGGCACGGCCGCGCCACGTGTGGCCATACCTCGCGCCGCAGCGGGTCCAGGGCGGGCGGCAGCGCGGCCAGGGGCGGCACGGCCACGCGGTCGGACGCCAGTGCGCACCACCGCAGCTTCAGCCGCGTCAGCTCCATCAGCTCCTCCCTGCAATACCGCAACAACTCTTTACTCACGCAGAACGAACCTGATGATAGGGCTCTCACTATAGAGGTAGAGAGGTAGATAGAGCTTGTCTTGCAAATAAATGGGGAGATTCGGAATATCTTTCTCATGTGTCGAAATGTCATAAAACAGCTACAACGGTGAAATTCGCAGGATACCACGTCTACAGGCAGGATGAGATATCACCACGCGGCTACGCATACCGGGGGCTGGCCGTGCTGGTAAAGAAGAACATCGTTCACAATACCCTGCCTGCACACCAGCTAAAGGCGTCATACGGACTGGGCATCGAGGTCGCCCTGAAGGCGATAAGATCCACACGTGTGTTTGCTTATTACCGACCACCTAATCACTCCATTGAGGTGGCTGATGTCCACCAACTGCTGGACTCGCCCCTCCCAACACTCATATGCGAAGACTTTAATTGCAAGCACACGTCGTGGAACTCTAATTCGATCAATCGCGAAGGCCAGAGACTATAATGATGCCGAGAGATGGGGACATGTGATAATGGGCCCGGACACCCCAACTCACTACTCACACAATGACGCCCACATGCCAGACGTGATTGACATCACTGTGGCAAATAAGCTGGACGATGTCACAATCGAGCAGCAGGTACTGGATGACCACGTGTTTACAGATCACCAGCCTGTACTCCTCAAACTAACACCGCCTGTGAGAGTACTGCCCCGCAAGATTCGGTGAAAACAGGACTGGACCGCGTTCGCTGAGACAATGGAGGACAAGACACCTAACTTCCCGGTCAATAACAACGAGAACGTGGACAGTCTCGCGGACGCCCTAACAACTATCATCAGAGAAGCACTGACCAGAACGACGATCGAGCCAAATGTTAAACACCAGACATACTCGCTACCACCCAGAGTTCTAGCGACGATACAAAACAAGCGCAGACTTCGTCGTTTCTGGAGAGAACTCTGATGCCCAGCTACCAAGATCCAGCTAAACAACCTGGCCACTAAAATCAGTGCTGAGCTGCAGGCACTCACCACGGAGTCGTGGGAGCGCAGCATCTTCGAAGCCGGCGAGAACTGGGACGCCATGCACAGACTGTGCCGACTCATAACCAACAAGCCGCCACCTGTCAGGCCACTACGGGATGAAGAGGTAAGACTACAGTACCGAGCCGAAGACCGAGCTAGACTGATGGCCGACTAGACTAGAGTCGGTCTTCAGACCAAACCCCCCTCATTCCACCACCACGAACATCTGGTCGAAAGTGGACTGGCAGAGTACTTTGCGCTGCCTTTAGATGCCATAGAAGACCCTGTGGTGTACACCCCAGGGCAGGTAATGAGACCACTGCGCCGCCTACCATCAAAGAAGGCCCAGTAACGGTTTCCATCAGTAACGAGGTGCTAAAGAGGCTTTCATTCAGGACAGTTGCAGCCATGACAAGGCTGTATAATGGAATCCTACGCACTGGCCACTTCCCGGAAACCTGGAAGACAGGGAAGGTGGTAATGATACAAAAAAAACCTGGAAAAGACACCACACGGCCGGCACATGGTCCTACCGCCCGATTACACTGCTCCCAACGATGGCGAAGGTGCTGGAGAGACTACTCTTAAACACCATGACTCCACACTTGCCCCCACGTGAAGAGCAGCATGAGTTTCGAGAGGGGCACTCAACAACCCACCAGGTGATGCGAGTCCTGCATCACACAGCTGCAGTATTTAATAAGAAGGAGCACGTGGCGGCGGCGTTCCTTGATATGGAGAAGGCCTTCGACCGCGTATGGCACGAAGACCTGATCTACAAGCTGTCCACCTCCACACTTCCAAGAAGAGTCGTCCAGGTGATAAAATCATACCTGCAGGGACGCCGCTTTTACGTGACCGTGCAAAACACAGACTCCACACCAAGACTAATATCGGTAGGTGTACCACAGGGTGGCTGCCTATCACCGGCATGCTACTCGTGGTACACCAACGACATACTCAAGGAGAAGAACGTGACACTGGCTCTCTATGCTGACGTGCAGCCTTCCTGGCAAGCTCGA
Organism: Scirpophaga incertulas; assembly: GCA_036419045.1. Classification (NCBI taxonomy): domain Eukaryota; kingdom Metazoa; phylum Arthropoda; class Insecta; order Lepidoptera; family Crambidae; genus Scirpophaga; species Scirpophaga incertulas. The sequence goes on from CM071636.1 coordinate 24,949,640, forward strand.
TCAGACCTATGCACGCAGCAATAAAACTACAGAGACAGCTGGACAAGCTCCCACAATGGCTGTACAAGTGGCGCCTCGTGACGAATCCAGCGAAAACACAGGCCATTCTCCTCAGCAAGGCGGCCATACTACCACCCAGGCTTCAGCTGCTGGGTCATGAGATCCCGTGGTCGCCCCGGGTGAAATACCTCGGGGTGACCATAGACCGGCAAATTACCATGACGCCACATATAGAAGAAAAGGTGTGCCAGACGCGTGTTACGCGGGCCATACTCAGACCCTTCATTAGGTCCAAGCTGCCCCTGAAGATCAAGCTCGCCATACACAAACAGTATATCAGACCCAAGCTAACATATGCAGCGCCGGCGTGGTACGCGCTAACAGGAAAGACGGCACGCAGAAAGCTGCGCAGCTGTCTCTGGCGCTCCGGGACATCGCGGGGACGCCAAGATACGTCAGAAACGACGTTATAGCGCGTGACCTTTTTTTTTTTTTTTTTTTTTTGTTTCCCTGAGGAAAATGCATTAAATTGCATACCCCGGCTGTGGCGAGCCGGCGGTTATGTGGGGCTCTCCTCCCCAGAAGGGGGAGGCCTACCCACTAAAAAACCTCAGGGATGGCCTTCCTCAGGCATGTAGGGAGCCCCCGGGAACATCAAGCTCCTTCCGGGAACCCCCAGCCTCCGCTCCCCCGTCGACACAGGGGAGCCCTCCTCGGGAGAGGCTTACTACCTCCCCCGGTCTCCTCCACCGACGACGCCCCCCGGCCACGGAAGGGGCGTGGTCCATCCCGGGTCGCCGTAGCGGTCGCGACTTCCTCGCGCCCGCCGGCGACCCGCGGCGGCACCGCAGCTGTGCTACTGAGCCCGGCGCCGCCTCCTTCGAGCGGGATCGGCCATCTCCCGACCCCGCTCGGCAGCCTCCTTCTGGAGCATCACTGCTTCACAGAAGGAGGCCACAGCCCTCCAGCCTCCCTCGTCCGCCAGCATTGCCGCAATCAATGCCGGCGGAGATAGATCTCGGCCGATCTCTGCGACCAAGACTCGGCGCTCGGAGGCCCACGCGGGGCACTCCGCCAGCGTGTGCTGGGCCGAGTCAAGGTCGGATAGCGCGTGACCTAAATATCGAAACGCTGGACTCCTTTATTAAGAGGACTGCTACAAAGTTATTCAGGTCAGCCACCAGCTCAAGTCACCCGCACATCAGGGACATAGCCCCGTACCACGCCCGGCCGCCGGATAATTGTGCCTTCCCACGAAGCCTCTTCCACTCAACCGAGGACGAGGAAGTAAAAGAAGAGTAAGAACAACATCAAAGTTACCCAGAGGAAGCACCTGATCTTCAGTTGAGCTCCTCAAGATGCTAAGATGGAGGCACATCAGCCACCACCAACCCAATGACCCAACCGTTGCAACAGTTGGCGGAAGAGTCCACTGAAAGGGGAAACTCCCCGAACAGTAGTCCTCTGCAGAAAGCAGAAAAGAATATCCCACGACGACAGTTACTCATTTGCTTGCTGGCACTCGGGCAGTGCAAATCACTTTTTCGTTCGTCGTGGCGTGTTCGGTATCGTACCTAGCTTTAGGGGTGTATATTTGTTACTTTCAGATTGGTGATTTGTTGTATTAAATTTGTATTTGAGTTGCTGGATCATACATGAGACGTTCGTCATCGTGATTTCTGATTTTTTTTATTAAATTTCACTTCTGGATTCTAAATATATATTAAGAAACATGTAAAAACTTACATATTTAATAGAAAATACAACGCGTCGAGACTTGTGCCGACCCTTACATAGATCTAATTTTCACTTATGTTTTCGAGATTTAGAAATTGATAATATAAGGAGGAGTCCACCGGATCTCCGGATTTTTTACCGTGGGAGAGCCATGCTTCGGCACGAATTGGGCCGGCTCGACCGGAGTGATACCACGGCCTCACAGAAAACCGGCGTAAAATAGCGCTTGCGCTGTGTTTCGCCGAGTGAGTGAGGGTACCGGAGGCCCAACCCCCCTTATTCCCCTCTATTCCCCTTATTCCCCCTATTCCCTTTTAAAAGGCCGGCAACGCATCTGTGACTCCTCTGTGTTGTAGGTGTCCATGGGCAACGGTTATCGCTTACCATCAGGTGATCCGTTTGCTCGTTTGCTGCCCTATGCTATAAAAAAAAAAAAAAAAAAAATCCAGCAAACGTGTTTAGGAACCCTAATATCCCGAACCCGAAACAAATTTCTGCAAGACATACAAAATATTTGTCCCGTGTGGGAACGAATCGGCAATCCGATTCGCAATATTTTTACCTCAAAACTGACTCTTTATGTCAGAACCTAAACTGTTCAGTCAGAAAGTGAAAAAGCGAGAAACACAAGATTATTGTGGCACAAAGTTATTGTGGCTTTATTAAGCCACAATAACTTAGAAAGGATTTATTAAACATGAGTTGTGGAACACAGCGTGTCTTCCTAATTATCTATGGACAGTCACTCACCACAGCTGCTTCAGATCTTCCACGGAAACTTTGGAAGAGGCTGCTAAATATTCCAGTCTGTCCTCTTTCACAGCCAGTTGTAGCGCGACGATGGTAGCCTCGTGGCTGAAGAAGAAGTAGCTCTGTGGGTCAACGGAATATCACCCTTACTACAAACAAATTGAGAATCTTTATCATTATGATGGCAGCTCATATCCTGCACAACCCAGCCACGGTCTCCCATCCTTACTGTAGTGTTTCTGCCAACCACGCTGGCCCAGTGTGGACTGGTGGAATTCACGTGCATGAAGGTTGCCTCACAATTATTTTCTTCATCGTAAGAACATCAGATAAATGCGAAAAAAAACTCTTTTGGGATAGATATACATAGCTTCTTGGCCAATTGGTTAAAGAGATAACGGTCTGTTGAAGACGCGAGTTCAACTCTCGCACGAGTAGATTGTTATGTTTACGTTTCTTTATATTTAACATCTTTAGTTTAGTCCATGTTCCACCCAAGTGGTTCACACTTGGGCGTGTTTTACGCGCCTGTACGTGTGTATGTGTGGGTACGAGCAGCCTACCTCTACGGCGCGCTGCAGCAGCCGGTACTCGCGGTCCATGTTCCTGAACCACTTGGGCGTGTTGTGCGCGCCTGTACGTGTGTATGTGTGGGTACGAGCAGCCTACCTCTACGGCGCGCTGCAGCAGCCGGTTCTCGCGGTCCATGTTCCTGAACCACTTGGGCGTGTTGTACGCGCCTGTACGTGTGTATGTGTGGGTACGAGCAGCCTACCTCTACGGCGCGCTGCAGCAGCCGGTTCTCGCGGTCCATGTTCCTGAACCACTTGGCGTGTTTGTACGCGCCTGTACGTGTGTATGTGTGGGTACGAGCAGCCTACCTCTACGGCGCGCTGCAGCAGCCGGTTCTCGCGGTCCATGTTCCTGAACCACTTGGGCGTGTTGTACGCGCCTGTACGTGTGTATGTGTGGGTACGAGCAGCCTACCTCTACGGCGCGCTGCAGCAGCCGGTTCTCGCGTCCATGTTCCTGAACCACTTGGGCGTGTTGTACGCGCCTGTACGTGTGTATGTGTGGGTACGAGCAGCCTACCTCTACGGCGCGCTGCAGCAGCCGGTTCTCGCGGTCCATGTTCCTGAACCACTTGGGCGTGGCCTCGCGCACGCGGTGCTCGCCCAAGGCCGTGTAGCGTAGCTGGATGTACGGCGAGAGGATGCGCGCCCACTGTACGTTGATAACAATCCCTCAAAATAGGTATTAGCTCCTAATATACAGAAATATTAAAAGGCTTTATGCTGGTCCCTACGGTTATGTACGGGATTAAATGCAGGATGTGGCAAGAGAAGGATAAAATCAAGATTAATGCAGTGCAAATGAGAGCTTTGAGAGAAATGGCTGGTATGACGATGAAGAATAAATTACGAAATTGTGATAAGAGAAATTTGCGATGTGAAGAAAGATGTAGTGAGAAACAGTTAGATGGGAATGCTTAGATAGTTCTGACACGTAGAAAGGTTGGACCAAAGACGACTGACAAAAGAAATCTGTAAAAACACTGTTCCGTTTACTATAATATATTTATTAATGCTGCAGTGTTTCAGTGCGAGTGAATTTCGGTATTGAATAGTGTGGTACTGGGCTTCACGACGTTTGTATATGTGTGAATGTCCTTTAAACTCTCTCTCTCTCTCTTTCTCTTTCTCTCTCATGCATTTTTATTATTGGGAAATGCCTAGCCTTTTACAACAAAGTTCAAGGCCAGCTTCTAAGTGACGATTCTCTAAAAATGGAAAGAGAACAAAAATCGCTTGCTGGTTTTCTTGCTGGTTCTATCCTGAACAAGATCTCCCGCCGTAGACTTGTGAAGCAACGGCGTAGCATCTTTGAAGTGCAATAGTGATTGTGAATATCCTATTTAAGGAATACTTTTATTATGTTGATTTGTGTTATTGCATCAGTGTGCAAGTGTATCTCACCTGTCTTGTGTACCAAATGAAAGCGTTCTCGATGCGTTTCTCGCTAACATTATGCACTTTCGCCTGGATCTTCTGCAAAGCGACCCGGTACTTTGCCTGTGAAAATATGTATAACGAAACTGCAACATTACTTACTGTAAGAGAACAGATACTGCGTTCAGAAGTGAAAGGCACAAGAAAATCTTATATTTATGACGAGTGCTCGGAACAGGTAGTTTAATGTTATGTACCTGCACAAAGAAAGTCAATGTAAGCGTAACATGGATAAACCTAAAATCAGCGTGATTTCCGGGACCTTAAATAATGCAATGCAATGGAACTTATGTCATTTTATATAATCATGAAAATTACACTTATTGTTTATTTGTAGGTTTATAGGAGTGAGTATAAGGAAAAAAATCATTTCAGTATAATATTTTTACAATTTCTGAAAATAGTAAGTTCCCCGGCATATCCATACTATTGGTGTCACAAAATCGCAAGTACATAAAATTAAACTACCTATTCCGAACACTAGTCATGTGTTAAAAGTTGTTGGTTATTAATTAAACATGGAAATCAGTCAGTGGATAGATCAATTTCATAGGTTAAGACCGGATATATAAGATCTGGTACTGATGAACGAGTACCTCTGTCTTACTTGCTGTGTGGTACAGCTTGTGCAGCGCAGGGTAGATGAAGGAGGAGAGGGCTTATATTCGCCAACTGCCTCCGCAATAACTTGCAAAGGAATATTAGTGAGCCGGGACAGTGGCTGGGGAACCCACTGTCTATACTAACGGCTTGAAGAGGCGTGCGCTAGGTGTTCCCGTGCGCCCTTCATAAAGAGAGGCGAGGCACCCTTCCACACCGCCTTCAACGAATAACCCCAATCCAAATCGGCAGAGGATACGTAGACCGCGGCATGTCCTTAGCGACCCCCCCAACCAACTCACGCAGGACTTTCAAGACCTGCAAGCGGCGGCGTCTGAGCCGTCGCCTCTTTTGTCATCCCCTAATCGGCAGCCTTCTGCTTAGCCACGAGTAGGTTCTCAGTCAACATAGGCCGGTCGCACTTTGGTATACCGTGCTTCTTCTAGTGCATATGTCCTCTCCATGGGGCAGCGCTACACTCTCCATGGGGCAGTACCTCTCCTGAGGTGCGGCTCTCCGTCAATTTAAGCCAGTAGAGTCATTAGGACCAAAGGCTTAGGCTGAGTTTAGTCGGTAGGTCTGTTGGGTCGAGCCGCCTTGATTCACCAGGAGTCCGACATAATCACCGCATCTCTACTTGCCGTTGCGCAGTTATCCATGATGGATTCTCAGCCTCCTCTCCTGAGGAAAAAATTAAAAATAAAAAAAACCTCACGGATCACTTTTTTTTTAACTCTTTTGTTTTTATATTATTTTATATTACTTATTATACAAGTAACATATCATTTGTCGATCAGGAGAAAGGTATTGTGCTCAGTTTTCTGGGGACAGATGGTCTTGTCCTCCACAGTCATAACCCCATCACGGACCACCACTGTCGGAGTGGGAGAGCAGCTGCGTAACTCACCTCGTGCGGCGGCCCGTACAGCGCGGGGAAGCTGCGCAGGTCGGCCAGCAGCTGGATCACGTCCCGCTCCGCGGCCGTCACCTTCAGCCGCTCCAGCGCGCCCAGCCACTGTGCCAATTCACACGAGCATGCAATTCTCCTCAACAAGCTGGATGGTTTATTTATTTATCTACTATCATGCTATTAATGCTCTATAAAAGAACCTATAACAATTAGCTTATTGCCAACATTAAAACACTCAATGATATTATGATCATTGTATCATCCAAACGCGTGATATTATGAATTTCAAAAAAGAACATACTCATGCAATGACGTTTTCACCAGCAGATCGCAAAATTTTTGAAAAAAGAACAATAAATTGTAGACTAATTCGTAATTTCGGATTCTAGTCTTATCGTGTTATAACACGATAAGACGAGAATCATCTTTCGATTCTACTCCCGATAGAAGTAGGTGCAGGACACCATATGCCGAGATATGACCACAACTGGATAATATGATTATTTATGTTAGCAACATATACTGTAGTTGATTTAGTGATAAAGGTTAAGCAATAATTAGAACTTATTTAATCAACACCTTTGTCTTATTTGCTAGCTATGTATATGCTTATTGCAAAATAAAGCTTTATGTTATTCCTTAATATATCCAGATATTTAGTTATTAATGTTATAGCGGTTTTAAATGTTACCATTGAGTCACTTAATAATATCATTTGAAATTTATAATATATATTCTAAATAAAGATGTTTTTCCTGGTGGTATCCAGATTTATAATAAAAACGAGGAATTAGTCAGAGACCTTGGCGTTGAGCTTGGGCCGGGGCAGCGAAAGCAGCGGCACGGCCAGCGGGTGCAGCGAGCCGACGCGCTGCGGGAAGTGCAGCGCGCACACCACCGCGCGGCCCGCCTCCACGTGGCGCCGCCTTGTGCAGCGTACCCAGTACGCGCGCACGCCCGGGTCGAATGGCAGCCTTTGCAAATCAAACTACATAAATGACGGCTCGTTAACTATCAAATTCAGATTTGTTGTTTGTATTTAAAACTTATGTTTTAAACACAATGATTTCGTTTAGAAAAAAAGAATATAGTCCCTACTCAATATACACACAGCGACATTTAGCAACATCTATGTCACAATAATCCAGATAAAAGAGGCATAGCCCAGCTGTAAGTAAAGCAGTTGCAGCTAAATAAATAAATAATATCATCTTAATCATAATCAATGCAATGTAAGACAACAATATCAGCATATTAATTTATACAATTCATACATGTATGCATATACTCACAATTCTTTCCCATTGGGGTGGGCAAAAATTAGTTTTCCACTTGCTACTAACCAAACATACTTCCCTAAGTATGTTTGGTTAGTAGGTTAGTAGCAAGTTTAGCAAGGAAGCTAGGGAGCTTCCTCCAGTTTCGTGAAAACTTTATGCAGGCTCATCAGTTATAGATACTTTTGCCTTCCTTCAGGAAATTTCCCAATTGACCAAAGTATTTTCATTTAGGTTGTCCCCTACCAACTTCTCTATTCACATTTGCCTTGTAAATTAATTTTTTCAGTATTTCTTCATTCATCCTTTCAATTTATCCAAGCCTATAATATATACCCTTCTTAATTTGTGTCACTACATCTTCTTTCACACCACATGTTTCCCTTGACACATTATATTTTAGTTTTAACTTCATTGTCACTCCAGCCATTGCTCTTAAAGCTCTCATTTCCGCTACATTATTCTAGCTTTTATCCTTCTTTTGCCACACCCAACACACTACTATATATTAGCGTAGCGGGTTAAGTATGAACTATTGTGTGTACTTGCTTATGTTAAATAATGTTAGTGAAGTATGTGGCTAGTAAGTGAAGTATAAAAGAAGGAAACCATAATTATGTTTTGCTCCTTAGCTCAATACATGTGGTTACAAAATATAGTTATTTTGTATTAGTTAATTGTTAGTTATTAGATATAATAGAAGATACCTCAATGCACAGCCAGCTGTGCCATTTTTGACATGGCTGGGCTGCTAATAAAAACATTTATAGGTCTATTCACTTTGTGTCCTGCCGTTACTCTTCTTTCAATACATTTTTTTACTAACATAACAATTGCTAACATTCTTCACACAAACATATGCTCGAGTAACTCTATCTCAGCTATTTCTGCCACAAAATAACAATGTCTGCATTGCCTTGTTCTGGTATGAAGAATAAAATAGTGAAATTACTTCATTCGAAACCTTACTTAACATTATTAACTGAAAACAATACTCACGTATGCCGGATTATATTCGGTTTTTTATCGTTTAATGTGCTGCAGCCTACGACGCTACATCTACTCTGTGATAGTGACATATTGCAAATGAATTAAAATTTATTTGAAAACGAATATTTTTAACGTTTTAGCCAAAGGTGGTCCTATAAAATCACATCAAGGTACATAAGTAAATATTTCAATACGCAGTTAAAATATTGATAAAAAATTATTTCAAAGATATGATTATTTTTCTAATTGAATTTCTAATATAATAGAAATTGTGATTTTAAAAAATACAGCACGAATTCATCGACTTTTTGGATCGCTGTTATTGAATTCACAGATGCTATACTATTAGTCTATTAGTTGAATTCATAGAATACGTTACTCTTGGTTGAATTGGATTTGATTCGTTTTTTGTTCTATTTACTCTGAGTTTTTTGTAGGTTATACACCGCAGAACAATATTACTCTACGATTATACATAGACTAGTTAGATAATGTTATGACATTTAATTTAAGGGACTCGTTCCGATTGACGATCTCAGTAATCATATGCGATATAACTTTCTTCTTATCAGTTAAAAAATACGTTGTGAATGCGTAGTAGGAAAAAAATTAGACGATTCAAAAGAGCTTTCTATAAAGTCATATTTGAATACAGTTAATTTTGATTGTGATTTTGAATACGTATTGTTTGATTTTCAGTTATGTAAAGTACAGTAAGACCCCGCTTAACGCGGGGGATACGTTCCATCAAAGTAGAGCGTAATGCGAAACAGCGCTAAACGAGTGGGAGTGAGAACATGTAAATATTGGGGTCAGGGGAAAATGACTAGGACTAGGAAATTGGTTAGGTATTAAATTTAAGTATGTTTTTTTATAAAAATAATACCAAATATTTATTTCTTAAAGCCTAAATTAATACCACATTATTATTTCTTTTCACCAATTATGGCAGCGGAAGTAAATAATTTTTTACCCCAGGGGGGTACCAACTCCTCCGTATTTGGAGAATCCCCCCCTGAGCTACATAGCTCAGGGGGGAGGGCAACATTCCGCTCAAAAGAGGCAGGGGAAAAAGGCGGCGAACCATACCCCAATCCACGCTCCACGTGGATTTTTGCAACATCAGGGGTATACATACCAACCTGAATCCCGTTCACCACCATCTCGAAACGGAAAAGCCGGCCTTATTTTTTCTCACAGAGACGCAAATATCCCAACCCCTCGACATCGCATATCTGCGCTACCCCGGCTACACCCTGGAACATTCATTCGTCCCGCGAGCCGGTGTATGTGCTTATGTCAGGGAAGATATGTGCGTCCGTCGCCTCAAAAACTTTGAAGCCAGGGATCTGTCCACCTTATGGCTCCGCGTAGAATGCGACGACCACCCGCGCATTTACGCGTGCGTGTACAAATCTCACAGCGGTAACGCCGAATCGGACCGACTCATAGAGTGCTGCCAAACTGCGATCGATTCCTTACTCGAACAAACTCCCTCAGCCGAAGTCGTGTTGTTGGGTGACTTCAACGCCCATCACACCGAGTGGCTCAAGTCTCGTAGCACAGACTACATGGGAAAATCTGTTCATGACTTTGCTTTGGCTTACGGTCTGTCTCAATTAGTCGCCTCACCCACGCGAATTCCAGACTTAGACGACCATACGCCCTCCTTACTGGATCTTATGCTGACTTCACACCCGGACGGTTACATAGTCTCTGTTGATGCACCTCTTGGCTCCTCGGACCATTGCCTAATCCATAGCACTGTGCCTCTCAACAAGTCTATGAGCTCCCAGCCAGTGGCTACCCGTCGGGTCTGGCATTACAAGTCACAGTCAGCATATTGGGATGGAATGCGGTGCTTCTTTGCATCCTACCCATGGCAGCGAATTTGCTTCTCGCGGGAGGATACGGACGATGCTGCCGAATCCGTCAACGATGTGATTCTTCAGGGAATGGAACTTTTTATTCCAAACTCTGTGATTCCCATCGGCGGTAGTTCTCAACCCTGGTTTGGTCATTCCTGCAAGTCGGCAGCCCGTCGAAAACAGGAGTGTTATCGAACCTGGGCGGGAATGGCGGCGTCTGACGATCCAAACGCCAAATTCCATAAAAAGAAGTACAACTTCGCTGCAAGATCTTACAAGAGGAGCATCGCCAAGGCAAAGTCATCGTTTATAGGGCGAATTGGCGAAAGACTAGTGCTCCTACCGTCTGGTACAACGTTCATTCTGGTCTCTTGCCAAAGCCGTCCTAGGGAACTTCGGTCGCTCACTCAGAGTAAATAGAACTGGAGTAGGCATCAGTCAAATTTCTCGAACAAATTTTTCTGTCATATCTTGCGGGGGGCGAGGTTACTACTACACTCTAAACCAGCACACATAAACAGAAAATTTTAACGTTTTTACAAATGCACACATGGACACATGACACACAATTTTGAAATTCACGCACACAAACCTTAAAAAAGTACGTTGACGTTCTATTCGAACACAAAAATGTAAAAGTGTGGGAAGTAACGAGACATCACCCAAAAGAATGATATCGATAAATCGCTTTCGTTCAATGAATGAATGTTAACTTGGCGTTAATATTTCAACATAATTAAAATATCATGCTTCGACATTTAGTATGTAGTCAATATAAAATTGACAGATATCGAAGGTTAATAAAATGCAAACTTATACTCAGTAGTTTATTATAGTAAATTATAACATCTAATAATTTTACCTAATTTTTGTGTCTTTTTAACTGCATATTTGTTATTTGGTAGGATATTAAGGTAAAAATACGAATTTTGTTGCATGAGAAGCTACAGAAGTCCTATTAAACCGGAAAATAAAATAAGTTTTATTGACACCAAGTTGCGGATACAAAAAAATTGTATTTTTACATCAAAATTAGATACTGCAACACCGACATTGTTATAATAACATTAAAAATGCGTTTTCTAAAAGAAATATTTTATTGAAAAACACGTTTTGATACACACTATAAAAATAATTGAGTTTTTTGACACGGGATTGACAGTTAGTTCTATTATTCCCATGTATGTCATTATAATAATTAAATTAGTTTAATCGTATTAAATACAACTAAATATCAGATAGGGATCTTAAAAATACTTTAACAATCAACAATATCTCTTAAACGAAATTTTTTGATTTTTATCCTTAATATGTTAGCAATAATTTTGAGTAATTTTTTTTGCAGATTTATATTGGGTTATAATATTTTGTGAACCCCCATGCTCCGGTCACTGATGTAATTAATATTACATCATTAGGTAATTTTTCGACTGCACCTTTTAGTGTATTATAATCCGAGACGTCATTATTAAACAATATTAAATAAAGCGCGTAACTTAACTTTGTTTGTCAATTATATTTTATTATTCAATAAGATTTAAGCATAATATTTTTAATTAATGTCAATTATTCCATTCATTCATTCATTCCTATTTACTCGTAAAACCAAAATATCGATATAGTTGCATCCCTATTTCAAGTGTGAAAATCAATTAGGGCTGCTGATTAAAAAAGATAATATTTTTTAACTAAAATTTTTTAAGATGATGTTGGCGCTAGTTTACAGATGCTTACCTTTTAAGCATGGCTCTTATATTTCCTTTAACAAAATTACACTCACAAAGTAAGTGTTACTATTTTATTACTGCTATTTTTATAAACAAAAATAACATACAATGAGATTAACAGTGACAGATTGAGTAATTCGCGATAGATAAAAAAAACTATTGCAAATGTCCTCCTCATACATCTTTTTGATTTCTATATATAGAAACCGCTAATAGAAACTAAACTTGTTACTTAACTGTTATTCTATCAAGGCACCTTCACCATTTGGTATTGTACAAAAAGTGTATGTCTCGATAGAATAACAGCAGTGTGCTACTTGATTTATCATCTATACTTGATTTGAAGGGAAGTTTGAGTTTAGTTCATTTTTTACATTATTGATTGTTTTAAATAATGCACCTATATAAATACTTATAAAAATATTTAATTTAAATGGTATAATTGCTAGTACATCGTTATGTATAGAACTGTTAAAGTATCAAAAAATAGTAAAATTGTGTATTATTGTAACAAGGCATCGGCAATTTAAGACAGCAGAGTACCAAATGATGCTGTTACTGATTAAATTAATACCTACCAGATTAGAAAATTGTTATATGAACTATACAAATTCTATATGTCAAATGTCATAATTAATTGAAATATGATAATGTTCAACCCTAGCTCACGCACTCCCCACGAGACTATATGACGTCAGACCGCACTCCTCACGAGACTATATGACGTTAAATTTGAATTTGCAGAATTGTAAAACATGAAATTATGAATTAAATAATCAATAAATCTTAAAAATAATACTTGCAAATGAAAGGTGACACCATCTTTTTGCATACTTGACGTGTTAGACTTCTTTTTACACGAAAAAACAGCACAAATAGGCATTTTAGTGGGAGCTCTGTTCGCCGCGACATGCACAATGTTGTGTGACAGCCCATAAGTTTTTTTTTTTTTTTTTTTTTTTCCTCAGGAGAGGAGGCTGAGAATCCTCATGGATACCAACGCAACAGGCAAGCAGGGATGCGTTGATTATGTCGACTCCTGGTGAATCGAGGCGGCTCGATCCAACAGACCTACCGACTAAACTCTCAGCTAGCCTTGGCCCTAGTGGCCTTATGGCTTGAATGGAATGGTTAGCCCATAAGGCAGCTCAACTAGTTTTATATAACGTACAAGATTCCGAGTCTTATGCTTTGGCAGAGGGGAATGTTAGACAATGGCATCTCCTGTCTTGGTTACTTTGAGGTCGCTCATCAATACCACCCTTGCACAAAAATAATGACTCTCTGGCCCACACTGCAAAGGAAAAAGCCGAACTTCTTGGTAATCTTTTTGCATCGAATTCGACACTGGATGACATGGGAACATCACCAACCTACTCTACCGCCTTGTGCGAGTTCAATGCCTGATGTCCGGTTCTTTCAAAGTTCCGTTCGGAAGGCACTGTTTTCCCTTGACATCCATAAGTCGAGTGGGCCGGACGGCATTTCACCAATCGTGCTAAAGGTTTGCGCTCCTGAGTTGGCACCGGTACTCACGCGCCTTTTTCGGCTCTCCTACACCACTGGCGTTGTCCCGAAGTCCTGGAAGACAGCCCTAGTTCACCCGATCCCTAAAAAAGGTGAACGCTCCGACCCGTCCAATTATAGGCCAATAGCTAGCACCTCTATCCTCTCTAAAGTAATGGAATCCATCACAAACCACCAGCTCCTAGCATACCTGGAGGAAAACCAGCTGATCAGTGACCGATATGCCGAGGGATCGGGAGATATAATTATACTCTCGTTTATGCGCAGAACGATTTATTTGGTAACAGTAGGCTTATATACTAATATGGTACGTGCGTATTTCTAGTTTACTTAGCACCCTTGAGATGACTATCTCAAGGAATATTTAGTCTCAATACGTGCACGTTCTCATGACCGGACAACCGACAATACGGTTTCCGTAGTAGGCGATCAGCTGGTGACCTTTTAGTGTACCTTACGCATCGTTGGGCGGAGGCTGTGGAGAGGAAGGGGGAAGCTCTTGCGGTCGGTCTGGACATAGCGAAAGCCTTCGATCGAGTGTGGCATAGGGCTCTACTTAGCAAACTTCCAGAGTACGGACTATCTGGGAAATTCTGCACTTGGGTCACCAGTTTTCTTTCTGGGCGTAGCATTAGAGTCGTAGTTGATGGCTCATGCTCGGAACTCCAGCCCGTGAACGCTGGTGTCCCGCAGGGATGCGTGCTGTCTCCCACTTTGTTTCTTCTGCATATCAATGATTTACTGCGTAATTGCGGTATCCATTGCTATGCAGACGATAGCACTGGAGACGCACTATATCGCGGAAGTGCAAATATTCCACATCAGAACGTCATTGAGAACCGAAACAAGCTTGTGTCTGATATCGATGACATACTCAGCCATGTCTCGAATTGGGGCCGACTAAATCTAGTCCAGTTTAACGCCTCTAAGACACAAGTTTGCGCGTTTACCGCTAAGAAATCTCCTTTTGTCGCAACCATAAACTTTGAAGGCGCTTCCCTTGATGCCGGGTCAACCATCGGAATCCTGGGCGTTGACATATCGAGCGATGTTCAGTTTCGCTGTCATCTGGAAGGCAAGGCTAAATTAGCCTCAAAAAAGCTGGGAGTGCTAAGCAGGGCGAGACAGTATTTCACGCCGACCCACCGCCTACAACTTTACAAGGCACAGGTCAGGCCACATATGGAATACTGCTCTCACCTCTGGCCTCGGAGCTCCTCAGTACCAGCTCCTTCCATTTGACCGTATCCAGCGAAGAGCGGTTCGAATCGTCGACGACCCGGTGCTCTGTGGTCGTATGGACTCATTGGCGCTGCGGAGAGATGTCGCGTCTCTTTGTGTTTTCTACCGCATATACCATGGGAGTGCTCTGACGAGTTGTTTGGGATACTGCCGCCGACCGATTTCCTGTATCGTGCGTCACGGAGAGGACTTGCTTTCCATCCCCACCATCTTAATGGTTGGCTGTCCTCCACAGTGCGGTTTTCGCGTACGTTTTTCCCGCGAACGACAAAGTTATGGAACCAACTTTCGGCCGCAATATTTCCGAACAGTTACGACATGGAAGCTTCAAAAAAAGAGCGATGAGTGATTCCACCGTTTCGTCAAAATCAGAGCGATTACGTGGAATCAATTTTTTTGTAATGGTTTTGCAAATTATTCATATTATTTATTCCTGTACTTAATAGATATAGTTTGAAGTGATAGGCACACAAGAAAATGTTTTTCTTTAAAAGAAAATCGCTGGAGTGTGATGAGTCAGTAGAGTGTAATGAGATATGGCGAGAGTGTAATGATTTAATTTGGAGTGTAATGAAATATGGTGAGAGTGTAATGATTAGGCTAGGAAGTAAATGAAATTGTATGAAAATGCAAGCAGGTATATAACTTATTTTCCGTATTTGATATGACAAAAAGTATGAAATACTTTGGAACAACTCATCAATCCATTTTATTACATCGTAGGTTTTACTAGCTAAAGTTTTATAAATAAAAACGCTAATAGTACTAATCACATTTTTACTAAGTGAAACGAAGTGGGTAAACAAACAATATTATTAGAATTATTCAAATCACTCTTATTAGATTACAGTCTTCTTATGAGAAGCAATTTTTTTCCTTAAATCAACAAGTTATTATACGTAAAAACAAACAATTTAATTTTATGTAACAATTAAATCAAGGTAAGTAGGAGCATTGAGCAAAATAATCTTATTACCATTTGCCCCAAAGGAAACAATATTCTTCTTAAAGTTAAGTAACGATACGTAAACACAATTTAACTATGTTATAAAACATTATATAACTATAGTGACTTAAATTCAGATAGGTAGAAAATTTGAGCAAAATAATGTACAAACTAAAACAAAATTATTTTAATTATTTTTAACAATACGTAATACTATATTTATGTTATATCATGTAATTGTTTAAAGTAGCTCTTAAATTCACCTAAGTAGGAACATTGGGCAAAATAATCTAATAGCAGTTTTTATAATCTAAAACATTATTTTTTTTCCTACCTAAACCTATGTGTTATAAAAATATTAGGTACGTAACTATAGGCACTATTATATTCAGGTACTAATTAGGAACATTAAGCAAAATAATTTTATAGTGGCTTACACCAACATTGACTTAGTTGTGTAAATCATTCACAAATAAAATAAATTATTATAAAATTATTGAAATCTTAGTTCTGGTAAGTTTTTAAATACAAATTGTCCTCTTCTTGATTCTACTGGCTCTTCCAAGCGCAGAAAAATACAAGATTGAGATATAATGTCATCGTCACTAATCATCGGCCAACCAAATTTCAACGACCTTCCTTGGGCTTTTCTTAGAAAAATAATTTTGTATTCCAACGTGTTTCTAAACTTCTCGATTATTTTCCCAACAAAATACTGTGGATTCTTGTTTGTTTTATATTCAACGACTACCCAGTCATCGACATTATATTTCAAATCGTCGATTTCGTCTTCATTTTCTTTGTCGTTTTCAAAGTTTTTGTCCGTCATATTATTAGTTTTACCCCAATCATTACTTAAGTCCAATTTAATTTTTGACTTTTCGATTACAGTTTCAAAATCTTGAAGATCTGGTCGTTGGAGGAATTTAATGAATTCTGTTTGATCAACGGTACTAAACCCTTGAGAGCTATGATTATCAGTAAGACATTGATAATTCACTGGAATATTCGACAGTATTTTTATTTTGGAGCTATTTTCTATGTTCGTATCCAAGTTTGAAGCTTCGGTCAAGTCTCCAATATTATTGTATATGGTTGGAGTGTCAATATGAATTGAGCTATCATTATCATAAACATCATGTACAGTTTCATCTGATTTAGTAATCAAAGAATTTATTGAGTGTGTTACTAAGTCATTATTTTTATTGTTAGGTGTTGACTGTTCAAAAATGGCATCCATTGGCGTCATTACAATATCATCATAGTTATAAGAATTGCGTGGTGATTTACATAATTTACAGGTCGATTAACGAATCTTTTGACGTTATCAAAACATTGTTAGAATTATAACCAGATGTTGACTGTGCAGTTATATTCTGACAAAGTCCCACGTTTAGTACACCAAGATGTCTCCCGTGTTTGCATGGCACATAACTATTTCGACAAGCAATACAACTGAGACTTCTTAACACAACGTCGAAGGGTAAAGACGATGACCAAACAGCTTGATGAATTTTGGTTGTACCTTTAAAAGAAGGAATATTTTTAGGAAAAATCTTTCTTGATATGCTTTCCTCTGGGATAATTATAAGCTCAATATTTTTAATGTTTTTCTGAACAACTTGTACGAAATCTTCAAATGTAGCCACGTCGCCACCGAGTCTAACATGATTGTCCGCTGTTCTTTTTACGACGGCACCAATACCGTCTGGGGCTCCCTTTCCGTGTCCTGACTCTTGGTAATTCCACGTTACCAAATTCAAGCAATGAATTTGTTCTTTTAATTTTGTCAACATGTAAAAAATAAATCGAATCGATCTTTTCCCTGATGGTTGAACTATCCATTTGGGTCTATATTACAAAACACCGAATAAGAAATATAGCCCCATTTTGTACAATATTTTGTGTGTAAATTTTTTATGTTATCAACCAGGTATCTTTTTTGTATTTTCATACCACCACTCTTAACATATTCAATTTTTCCAGGAGCTACCTGACTGTTATCGTCTTGCTGAAAAAAATTTTGTACATTAGACTTTATTTTTGCAGTTTTCCTTTCCTGCAAATGTTGTTCCGATAGTTTATTTCTTAAAGAAAAATTAATTTTTGATAATATTCCATACTTTTTGAGCCTGGACTCATCAACTATATCTTTGGCAAATGTTCTTTTTTGCATTTTAGGAAGACTCTTATATTTTTCAAATACTCCCCGATTAACAGTTTCGCTAAATAGTAAGTTCTTCCTGACGTTCTCTATTTTATCCATCTTTATATCTTTGATAACTTGGTCTACTTTTTTTTCAGTGGTATCTTCGATAGACTTCTTAATTTTCTGTCGTCTTTGCACTTGATACAATTGTACCGTCAGACTATTCTTTTCTTTCTTTAATTTGTTTATTTCCGCTTGCAAATCAGAAATCACTTTACTTGATCTATATCTCAATTTTCTTAACATACTTGAACTATCTTGTTTCATATTCGGTATTTTGTCAGTGTTTAATGAAGTGTCCGAATTTTTTTCAATATGCATAAGAGGATCACGTTATGTAGAATTAATATCACGTTCTGTATTTAAAATTTCTTCAGTTTCGCTGGAAGGTGGTGAATTTTCTAATAAAACACTTTCGAGTTTTCTTTTATCTTTTAACTTATTCAAATATTTTCTCGAATTGTTACGCCATTTTCTTCTTTGTTCTCGTTTTTGCCTATCAGTCATCTCTGTTATACTAAGAATTTTTTATTCTCCTTTCTTAAAATATATTTTTTCCTTTCGGCCTCTTTTAGAAGTCTATACTTTTCCGGATCGCTCTTTATTTCGGCATATTTAGGTTTTTTACCTAGTCTGTCTTTGGCTAATTTTTCTTGCGTAGATAGTTTCTTCTTTGTTTTACCCATCACAGTCGAATAGTTGTTAATAGATACCTAAAAAAATGGACTCACACTAATTAGTATATATATTATAATATAAGCACCTGACCTTCATAAATCCGAGACCAACCTTAACATAGGTAAATATTCAAGAATATATGTGAAGCACTAGGCCAGCTTGGTTGACTAAGGCCTAAACACATTAATTAGGTTAAGATTGTGTTAATCGGTAGGCACATTATGAGCTGCAGATGCTGATATAAGTCAAATATTTAATAGGTTTTAAAAATTTTTCATTACATTCCGAAGCAATTCATTACCTTCCATCAAAAAATTGGAGGTGACGGAATGTAATGAATTGGAAGTGAATGTATTTTAAGCACATTTCGTTAATTTATGCAGAATCTAACAGGATATCCACCTTAATAAATATAACATAACATTGCCAAACTACAAACTACAGTATAATGGTTAAACTACTTACTTCTAACATGCAGTTATTTATTGAATGATCGGAATGTAAAGTCTCCTTACCTGTGACAAACTGCGTTTTCACACACAAAATCGGAAATGTCTCCCGCTATTGGTGTAGACATCCCTCTTCGATAAAGTGTATCGGTCGACTGAACGTAGCGGAAGGTGAGGCTGTTTATTTAATGTCCTAATAGTGATACCAACATTGAAATAATTTCATTGCAAGGTGACTGGAAGTGAATGAACTTTTTAGTGTGACAAAATTTTAATATAGATTCTCTCTATATTACGCATGTTTTATAAAGATGTTTAATATAAAATTTTATGCACTAATTAATAACTTAGAAAGTCACCACAAAAAATCAGTACATTTGTAAACGCAAAACTCGTTATGAATTTATTGTATCATGAGGGACAAATGAGTCGTATAAAACCAAAGGCGGCAATCTGACGTTTTGGTTGGTTTACGAGATATGTTAGTAAGTAACACTGAAAATCTTAAATAATTTCATGTAAACTAGTGGTTCAGAAACAAAAACTATTATCTTCTATAATTACGACCACTTTAATATATCCCTTCGCAGCCAAATCCGGCAATTTTTAGACGCTTTAAACAACAAGATGGCAATAGTGTACTTTCAATCAATAGGAAGCCAGCAACGTACCACGTGATAGATTTGTAGATCTATGAGAAGTCCGTTATTTTGCTACAACTTTCAGAGTGAATTATTGTGTGTACATCATTAAATTTGCTTAAAATTTACGATAAAAGTGAAGATGGATAGTTGCCCAATGCCAGTGACTAATAGATACTCAAGAAAGCGGCGAAGAAATACGGACAACTGGAAGAAAAATATCGCCAAAAAATTGATGTTAGTTTCAATCTAGGGCTGTCAATTTCCATTAGGACTTTTGTATTTCGACAACAGTGTATGAAAACAATGTAGTTAGAAAAATGAGTTTTATTATTCCAGCTTATTTTTTTTTGTAATCCTAGATTATAATTACAACTTAAAAAAAATGTGTAATTAAGATAAACCCAGAAAATTTATATCTTTCTCATACACTGTCTCTTGTGTCATATTTTATTTATATGTAATGACTACATATTATAATAGTAACTGTCACAAGTGTATAGGTACATACTCCTGGATTTCGACTTGCGTAGTTTTAATCATTTAAGTATAAAAATACTAACGAAAGTACTAGTACAGTTTTTTGTATCATTATAACAGTGTGTTAACAAATGTATCAACTTCTATCAATATGTTTTCTTACTGTCTTTGACAACCCTTCCTGTTATTAATTTTCAAAATGGCTGCCATTTTATAGCTTAGTACCAGAAGCGGCATTCAGCCTTTTGTTTGGACCAAATACGGCAATCTTTTTTTTCAGTAGCAATGATAGCAATCTGAATTATATTTATTGTTTCTGACGTTTATTTAAAAGGTTTTGAAGTGTTTGTACTTTGTCACAGAGTTGGTATAGATCGTATAAAATACAAGCAATGATCACACTGTCGTCCAAAGTATAAAATGAAACAAAACGTTTTTTTCGATTTGTCAACAATGAGTCAAAATGCAGATTGCCGCCTTTGCTTTTATAGGACTCAAATATAACAAGGACATGAATTGAGATTTTGGTAGGTTTTTTATCTGCTATTTTTTTATTATTCTATTTAGACTTAATAGAATGATACCGATTTGAGCCTTAATGCCATAAAATCTAACTGCATTAAAAAATTTTGATTATCTCCTTAAAATATAGTGACTTTTGCCCTATAACAACGATTTTGACGAAGCGGTGGGAATCACTGGTATACATTCATTGAAAGGCCGGCAACGCGCTGATGATACTTCTGGTGTTGTTTGTGCTATGGGCGGCGGTGATCACTTACCATCAGGTGACCCGTTGGCTTCGTTTGCCTGCTCTAAAATAAAAAAGTAAAAATTATATTATTATTAAATGACTTCCATTTTAGTTTTAAGTGAAATGCTTTTTCTTGTTGCTTTCTTTCCTTTTTCATTATCACCTATAGTAAAAAACTAAAGATCAAAATATTTGACACTGTAATATAGTATTAAATATGTAAATTAATACCTACTTACAATAATATGAACAAATGTTTCTAATAATAAAAATGTCTGTACAATACATATTTTTACACTATACGCACCAAATAAGAAATACAAGTACACTCTTTCGGACATGGATTTGAAACTTATCGCTGCGTTATATTTCGGGGTATCCCCGTGTGCTGTGAGCGATTTCGTGGAATCTCTGGGTTGAAATAAAAGAGCGTTAACCGGGGTCTTACTGTACTTACATAATTTTGTATCAAAAAGTTCCGGTCTAGGTGTTATTTTTTTTTTTTTTTTTTTTTTTTTTCCTCAGGAGAGGAGGCTGAGAATCCATCATGGATACCAACGCAACAGGCAAGCAGGGATGCGTTGATTATGTCGGACTCCTGGTGAATCGAGGCGGCTCGACCCACCAGACCTACCGACTAAACTCAGCCTAAGCCTTTGGTCCTAATGACCCTACTGGCTTTATTGACGAGGGCCGCACCTCAGGAGAGGTACGGTTAGCACTGCCCCATGGAGAGGGCATATAGCGCTAGAAGTAGGCACGGTTCACCAAAGTGGGACCGGCCAGTATTGACGGGAACCTACACGTGGCTAAGCAGAAGGCTCCGAATAAGGGGAGACAAAGGAGGCGACGGCTCAGACGCCGCCGCTTGCAGGTCTAAAGGTCCTGCGTTAATTGATTAGGGGGGTCGCTTAGGCATGTCGTGGTCTACGTGTCCTCTGCCAATATGGACTGATATCCTGGAATGGATCCGCTGAAGGCGGTGTTGAAGGGTTCTAGGTGTTAGTGAGTGTGAGATTTATATTTATGTGACTACATCCACGACCCACAGGATATAAATCTTAGTGTGGGGCGAATTTTTTTTTATAAAACATTTTCAAATAGGCCTGCGGAATCCGTACGATACCGTAATTGCTATTCGGAACGCGTTGAAAAACAAAGAGTATGTAATAGTGGATTAGAATTATTGTGACCAACCAAAATAAAATTAAACTTTGTTTAAATAATTTATTAGGTACAAATCAAAGTTTCAACTAGAAGATAATTAGAATGTTTAATTTGTTGGTGTTTTGTCTAGATAAACATACAACTGTAGCAACAAGGCATTAAATCATTATCCATAATTTTCGCCTTGGCTAGTGTTGACAAAAAGAAATATTACAAAAAATATATTTTTTTAACTACATCCCTTGAGTTTTCGTTACTTTTCAGGAATTTCATAGTACAGAAGAAGTTACAATTTTATAGGATAGATTATAACATCGTCTAATTACTATAACACTACATCGAAAATAAGGAAAATAAATAATGGTCACCCGTGTGGTGGACATAATTGATCTTGATGACTCTGACGAAGATGATGATGTATTGGCTGTTACAGACACAGTTATCACTGATGAGACAGCGACATTAATTGGTTAGTGTTTCATTGCCAACTAAATAACTTTTTTGTACATTGAAGTTTGGAGTGGGCTCTAGCAAGGCCCTTAAGAGTTTCATCATCATAATGACCGCACATATGCTTTCCCATCGAGAGCCGTCTCTAACTATCTTGGATCATCATGCTGGACCAGTGCAGTATGGTTAGCCACACAATTTTGAATTTCATTGTCGTATCGTAAGAGTACATTTGAAATATCTAAAATAAAAGATTGGTGGCTGGCAAGGAAGGATGATGCACGTAGAGTATAGTGTCCCTCAATTGGACTTATAACTAGCTTATGAAGTTTTTACCTTGTTACTAATTGATAAAATGAGAGCTTCAAATGGATTTCTTCTAACCAAATGTTTTTTTTTATAAATTTTATTTTAAATAATTTTATTCAAATTCTTGTTTCATCTTCATGTCATAAGCATAACGCATACATTTCTATATATTAAATATTTATATATATATCTAATATTTGTATGTCTATTTGTTACCCTAGATTCCATAACACAAGCCTTACAGTGCTTACTTTGGGCTAGGGTAATTGGTGGATGTGTAAGAAATATTTAATATATTTATTTATTGCAGGTGTGGGTAAAATTTGCACTGTACCATTAGTGCCCTTAGAATGTATGCCTTTCTGGAAGGAAATCAAAAATGGTTGCATCCCAATACAATGTATAAAAAGGTCAAGTCAGCGGCAATTAAGGAAGCGCCATTTACACTCAAATCAGGAACATAGCTTTGAATTTTGCAAAGCATTTGATGAGTTTCAACCAAAGCGAAAGAAGATATGGTTTAATCCAGAGCAATTGAATGAGTTTTGCAAGCCTGTTTCAGTAGTAGTTGAAAGAATGCCACTCAGACTCTTAAAAAGGTAAGGAACTACAAAATGTTAGTATACTTATTTGTTATTCTAATCAATGTATTTTATTCATTGTATTCTAATATTGGTTTAAATGGATTAAATGAAAATGAGACTCACATGTTCACCACATGTAACTTACAGTACTATAAAGAAATTAAAATAATAAAAAATGTATTTTCATGTTAAACAAAAATTACTTTGTTTTTATTAATGGTTAGTTCATTGAGTAAGACAGCTCCTAATACCATATGTGCAGAGAATACAAGTGTTCAAAGGTCACCCACCTATAATGTCTTTCTCCACTTAATATCACACACAGTGTCCAAATTCTGTAGTGCAATTGTATTCTAATTGTTCAATAGTTGTAAATTATATACCTAGTAATAAAATTTATCAGAAAATAGAAATTCTACCCAGTACAATAAGTACTATTTTGGAATAAATCTCAGATTTACTCATCTGGTAATGTTTGACAACTGTTACTATGATCATGGACTGTTTTAGTGATATTTTACTTTGTCTGACTAATAGTTAGTTTGACTGGGTTGTAATGATTAAATTGCATAATTAACCTACAGGCGTAATGCTAACAGCCTCTGTGGGCTGTATGCTATAACATATTGTGACATTCCAATGTAAGAGAGAGAATATTGTTTTGTGTTTTTAGATTTTGGATTTGGTTATATAGACTTCAGTCTGGTCAGAGATTAGATCTTGGACAAACTGAGGTTTTGTGTTATTGATCACATTTAACACCAAAATTTTGGTATTACATATTCACACTGCTTGCATTTTTGACCCTACTCTACAGATTTCCTTTTTTCTTGGGGTGAAGAAAAACCATTGTTAACGATTTGCAGTCAAAAATGGTAGAGATGTTTTTTTTGTTGTTTAATTGACAGGTATCATGCTAAAACCAAATTTTAACATTTAAATGTGATAAAATGCAAACATTTAAAAGTGTACATATTATATAGTCTTGCGAAGAATGCTTAAGAATGTGTACTTAATAATATGTGTCAAATAGGTACTTAAAGCCTGCCTAACATATGCTAACCATACATGGGTATTTACTAACAAAGTGAGAAACAGACTGATTACAACACAAGGTGCCATGGAGAGGAGCATTTTAAATATTAAGAAGATACAAAAAATAAAAAACAAAGACATACAACAACAAATTTGACAGATGCTCTTAAGCACATCTTGATAATTAAATGGCGATGGGCAGGACATATCTGTCAGTACCCTGACAAAAGATGGACTCTGCAAACTACGAAATAGACTGGTCCTATAGAAAGAGAAATGTAGGTTGACCCAAAAAAAGATGGGTAGACGACATAGTCAAAGTAGTGGGCAGAAGCTGAACGACCACAGCAACAGATAGAACAAAATGGAAAAGAATGGAGGAGGCTTTCACCCAGATGGGATCCAAACTTTAAATATATTAATGTAATTAATGTTAATGTAAACAGACAAAGAAAAACTACACATTACTAACAATTAAATACTGTTCCTTTTTGTCTTTTTCTTTTTTTATCTATACTAATATTATAAAGAGGAAAGATTTGTTTGTTTGTTTGTTTGTAATGAATAGGCTCCGAAACTACTGGACCGATTTCAAAAATTCTTTCACCTTTGGAATGCTACATTATCCCCGAGTAACATTGTCAGATCCCACGGGATGCGCAATAAAGGCTTCGCTCAAAAACTACTGCACAGATTTTCATGCGGTTTTCATCAATAGATAGAGTGATTCTTGAGCAAGGTTTTGTGGTATTTTTTATCTCGGAATAACGGATAGTCCCACGGGAAGCACGATAAAACCTTTGCGCCTTAAACCGACTTCCGCGCATATGTAGCCGTGGGCAAAAGCTATGACCCTTAACCCTCTATGGACCCAATCCCGAAATCCACGCAGGCGAAGCCGCGGGCAGAAAGCTAGTGTACTAATAAGTTTGGAATCAATAAAGCTATATTATTATTTATAGGTACTTAAAAACATCTGGTGGCATACTCTTAGATAAGCAACAGAATGGCAACTGCCCCGCTACCAGTAACCAACAGCAGTCAAACTGTCTCCCAAGTAATCAGGTAACTTTTCTATTAGTAAGTATATAATACATAGGTTACTTAATCTTTTTTTTTTTTTGGGATGGACCTATGCTGAAGCCTCAGATGGCTATGTTCAGCTTTGCAATGATGTGTATTTGTGGAAGGCGCATGAACTGAAGGTTCGACACCTAGCCAACTAACAACACCGGCAACCGTTCCGGTGTCGTTATGGTCGAAGCAAAGGGAGTCGGCGCAGCTTGAGCGCGCCGTCTAATGGCTCGAACGCTCAAGATCGCCGTGTAGTGGGGGGTGAGAATCTAGGCGGTACCGGGTATATGTTTGACGTATGCGTCGCCCGGGTCTTCGCGCTCGCCGACGAGCGCGGTGAGTGAGAGAGAGACGTGGGTGTGTGACGTGAGGGACGACGCGGTTGGTGGCCGGCGGGAGGGATTGATTTGCGCGTGTGATGGGGTCGGGCGGGAGGTTACTTAATCACTAATGAAAATAAAGAAAAAAAAAGACTGTCACAAGTTAAGCCCGTAATACATTATGCTCTATTACGAAAGTAGTCTTGCTTTGGTTGAAAATACTCCCCTTGTATATTAACCAATAGGGGAGAACCAGCTGTACTTTATATACTTGGTGTATACACACTGGGCGGCCGTATGAAACAAGAAGCACTTGCACAGAAAATTCTTGAAAGTGGATTGTAGATCACAAGGACTTCGCGCATTGGCGGTTCGGAGACCTTTTTGGGGAAACCGAACGGCTTGCACAGGCAGAACCAAGTAGTCAAAACAATAATTCTCCAACGTGCTTTCGAGGATGACTTCATAGACGAAAAGGTACCGTAAAGTACTTGCCGATGCTTGCTTGCCCGAAAACATCCGTGCTTTTCTGTACTGGGTCCGGTCTAGTGTTATGGACAGGACAGTTCTTGGAATAACCCTAATATTTTACTGATAGACCTTCTTCGACAAAAACCGAATGAAAGGTGAATCAGAAAGCTGAAGTAGCTGATCTCAGCCTACGACGCGTGGTGAGTGACATCCACTGATATCAGACCACTCTTAATAAACACGTAAGCAGATTGGGACTATGAGGTGTGCTGATTATAACAAGTTTCCAGCGAGCGGTATTCTTCGATAACGCTAGGATTGATCACCGATTTCTTTGCCGCTGCTGTTCTGACCCTCGATGTACTGGTCTCCTCTGCTGAGAGTCGTTTCACATCCCTCAATAGCTCAAGGGACTGAGAAGATAATCTCATACTGATATTTCTTTTCTACAAATATGCCAAGTCCAAATGTCATATATTTTGGTGTCGTATTTCAAATGACAGATACGTTTGTCTCTCGAAGTAGTTTTCATATATTGTTACAGTGACAACAAATCCTCATAATTATAACTTTGACTTCAATTTCAATAATAAATGTCAGTTACCCTTATACGTTTTCAACAATAGCAATTCATTATTCATCATCATCATTTCATCCAAGAGTCGCCACAGCAATCGGTCCTTTTTTTTTCTTGCTCCCCTGAGGAAAATGCATTAAATTGCATACCCCGGCTGTGGCGAGCCGGGGTTATGTGGGGCTCTCCTCCCCAGAAGGGGGAGGCCTACCCACTAAAAACCTCAGGGATGGCCTTCTTCAGGCATGTAGGGAGCCCCCGGGAACATCAAGCCACTTCCGGGAACCCCCAGCCTCCGCTCCCCTGCCTAGAGGGTCTCCTCCACCGACGACGCCCCCCGGCCACGGAAGGGGCGTGGTCCATCCCGGGTCGCCGTAGCAGTCGCGACTTCCTCGCGCCCGCCGGCGACCCGCGGCGGCGCCGCAGCTGTGCTACCGAGCCCGGCGCCGCCTTCTTCGAGCGGGATCGGCCATCTCCCGACCCCGCTCTGCGGCCTCCTTCTGGAGCATCACTGCTTCACGGAAGGAGGCCACAGCCCTCCAACCTCCCTCGTCCGCCAGCATTGCTGCAATCAATGCCGGCGGAGACAGATCTCGCCCGATCTCTGCGACCAAGACTCGGCGCTCGGAGGCCCACGTGGGGTATGGGGTACTCCGCCAGCGTGTGCTGGGCCGAGTCGAGGTCGGATGCGCAGTGGTGGCAATGTGTCGATCCCTCCCGTCCTATTCGACACAGATACTCACCAAAGCAGCCGTACCCGGTGAGTATCTGAGTCAATCGGTAGGTGACCTCCTCCTTCCCGTGGAGCCAACAGCAATCGGTCCTGCATTGCAGCATCTAGCGTTCCTGCAATCTGCCTTGTCGGGGCCCCTTGTGAGGGGCTTATCTATGTTACAATCCTCAGTACATGCCTACCACTAGAGAAAATGTACCCTGTTTATAGTCATTTAAGGTCCGAAATTCTTTAGACTGACCTGACATGTTTCGTCAATATATATGTGGGTGACTGCGCC
Organism: Scirpophaga incertulas; assembly: GCA_036419045.1. Classification (NCBI taxonomy): domain Eukaryota; kingdom Metazoa; phylum Arthropoda; class Insecta; order Lepidoptera; family Crambidae; genus Scirpophaga; species Scirpophaga incertulas. The sequence goes on from CM071636.1 coordinate 24,977,431, forward strand.
TTCTCAAATTGTAAGTGGCCAAAATTTATCACATCACACGTGCATTGTGTGCACTCACAGTGAGTACATTAAAAACAACGGACTTAGAAGTGTTGCATTTTTTTCAAAAAAAGTGCAAACAATGAATGTATTTAGAATATTTCACTGCGACGGATAGTGTACACTGCGACGTAGTACTCGAATGGTCACGGCGTTAATACTTCTAATCTAACTCTACTAATCTTAAAAAATGCAGACTCGACTCTGCCCGAGTCGCATATTTTGTTTCCGTTTTTTCATATTTATACATAATTTCATTTTATTTCGTATGTGGTATGAACAGGTGTTTTTTAGTTACAGAATTGTTCAACTCCAGCATCTTCTTATTCGACGCAAGACTATCCAATTTTGAGAATAGATATGGAAAAAACCGTCGACAAAGACAACAGTCCCAACTATATTGGCTCCTTTGTGCATTGGCTTGTTACCCAATCAGAGCAGAAAACGAAATGTGGAAAACGAAGCAGTTCTAAGAAGAGTTTGTCAAAATTTCATAATGATTATAGTACAGTTGCTCCAGCCTCAGGTGGTGAGGAAGTGTCTATTGTAGACTTTAGTGAGAACGCACAGACAATCGAAGACACTAAAATTGTTATAAATGATAACGCCACAGCGGTTGTAGCTGAAAGCCAAGAAATGACCTTAATAATAGTTCGTTTTATTGTAATACACCTGACAACAGTGAAATAACTATGGCTGTAAATCAAATAATGAAGTTAAAGCAAAGACAAAAACATAAAGCAAATAAAATAAAAATAAATTCTGTCCAAAATCCGAATAAGGGCAAAATCACAAAACTCCAAGAGTCAAATGGCAAGTCAACAAATAAATTCAATAATATAAACAATGTGAGCACAAACACGGTTTTCGAAAATCGTTATAATACGTTATATGTAAAAACTACAGACGACAATAAAAGTGATATTAACAATACAGATATAAATAAAATATTAGAAACACAATTAGTTGAAATCAATGACAATCTGAAAAATAATGAATTTCAATTTAATAAGAAAAATAGTGGTAACGTCAATAAACTGAATAAAATGATAAAAGTTGATCAAGCTACTACAAAAAAACTTATCAATATGACTGAGGATAAAAACAAAATTATATTTTTGAATAATAATTCGACAAATGAATTGAATCACTTTAATACTATAAACAAAGAGAAACCAAACGCGCAAATTGTACTTTTGAATGTCAAGCCAAATAACTTGAACAATAAATCTGTTTCCAAAGATTGTGATCAAATAGTAAAGTTAAACAAAAGAGGCAACATAATATTAGTGCGCGCAAAACCCAAAGCTGATAGTCAAAACTCGAATGCTACAAACAAAGTGACATCTCACTATATTGCGTCCCCTAATATTGTTCACGCAAATGTGAAGAAGCGTCTTGGCACCAAATTAAATATCGCGGATATAGTTAGAAATACAAATGTACCTGCTGATTCATTCACCAGTCAGTTTTCAGGAGAGCCGTCACTAAATCTCCCACTCATGAACTTGCCCTGTGAGAATACTGTTGGTTACAATCAACCTATTCTTATAATAGACGCATCAGGTAATCGTGGTCTAAATACTACGAATGTTTTTCAAAAAGAATTACATACAATGCTTCAAATTGGAAATGTAAATCCAATAACATTATCATCTGACATTGGACGGAAAGGAATTAACTTAGTAGATTTTTCATTGACGAATGATCAAAACCCTGCTGACCAAGTACCTAATCAAGGTGAGTCTTTTATTTTGTTCATTTTTAACCAGCTAATGTGTCTGCCAGTAGTCAATTGAGTTTTTTTTTTGTAAATAAAGAATTAATTCTATTTGGAGAATATTTCATTGACCTTATAAATTTTTGGTTAGCATTGCTTTCCTCACATCATCTCACGACAGGTTAGCTACTTCTGTGTTATTTTTAACGTTGAGAGCATGTGACGGCCCTTCATGTATTACATGCTTATTTTTTACTCTCACTTATGTTATAATGGCTTGATATTAATTTAAAGAAGATTATCAATCTACAGGCCAAGGAATCAAGTGACTAGGTAATAGTTTAATTACCTAGACACTGGTAATGCTTGAAGACCTTATATTTGTTTACAAAAGTAGAAATAGCAATGCTATTAGCCACGATTTAAAAAAAATAGAAGATCAAAGAGTATATTGGTTTTACGCAACTCAGTATTTTTAAAGATGTGGATTATTTATTCTAGACAGGACTTTAAACACGGTTACACTATATTATACTAATATATTGTAAATAACAGTAATTTAGAGAGGAGGTATTTCGTGTATAAATAGGATCTGATTTATGATTATTTATTTTTATTAATTCTATTCAATATATTTATTTACTAAAAATAAATGGATTATTGAAATTATTATTGTTAGTCGACTTTTGTGACGCTCGCCAGTTTTTCCTATATCTTCCAGACCTATTTCAGATGAAATGAGACCATAAAGTTTATAGTCGAGGTACTTCTCTCAACCTAGTTATGAAAAATATACAGTTAGTGCTTCAGCCTACTTACAAATTAACAACATCCATACAATTAAAAGAATGAAAATATCGTCGCGAATATTTCTATTTGTTCCCAAAGAGGCATACGTAATGGGTGGTGAACTGATTGTTTTCATTATTTTTGTAGAAAATCGCAATGATTTGCATCATGGGCGCTTGAGTTGTTTTGAGACGAGACACGTAGACGACATTATCGTTGACGTCGTGAACTCCAAGCACCATCTCGTATTGCTGCGAATTGGAAAGGAACAACTGTCTTCAGGTATATAATAAATTTACTGTTAAAATCTATTCCAATATCTTTCACAGACTTAACGATTCGCACTCAATTTACATAAATAACCACACTATATATAACATTTACAATATAACGAAAATTATTTATGTTTATAAATTATTTATTTATAGACAGAACTGGAAACGTAATTGTTTATTTGTTAATCGCTAATCCGTTACTGTACAAATCAACTTCTTTGGGCATTAAACCAGTACAGCTAGAACCTTTTTGGTATTGGATTAACCGATAGTGGACTAGAGGAAGAATACGGTAGTTAATTCGCCCTTTAACCATTAACATAACTATTAGCACGTAAAGCAAGTAGTCTCAAAAAGAAAAAAAAGCAAACCGAAAACCTGATCAGAATTCTTAAAATCTAAGCACGTTACTCGCAATGTCAGACAATTTGTATTTGTGTGCAATGGCCTAAATATCCGCGAAAATCAAACTAAAGTAAACTATGCAAAGATTGGAACCGAATAAATCGATCATGGATCGAACTATCGGGATTCGATCATGATCGCCTAATTACAGTTGTTGCAGCGAAGTAAATAGCCAAGGAAGAAATGCAGGAAAAACTCGTTCGATCCGTATAAACAATAATTATAATCCTCTTTTACAATTATCGTTGTTCTGTTAATATGCATGCAAGCAACCCAAAAAACCCAATACATAATACAAACGTCATAGAGGTTATATTAACAAAAGATAATGTAGAATACATTATTAGTAGTTTACTATCGAGGAATGGATTTAGGCTTAGTATTTTAGATGTAGCATTAATAGGTTTATTATTTGATAAGAGGATGTATTCTTTAGAGAAACATTGTTTTTGTATATAAAAAAGAAGTTTTTTAGTAGCATTATTTAATTCAGATACAGTTAAGTTGCCGTCATCTTTGTTATTTGGGTTTTTTAGATTAGCAATAAATCGTAAAATAAAAGCAAAAGTTCGAACTAGACTAGTGTACTTGGAAAACTTATTTATAATGTTATTAATGAAATCACAATTATAGTCTACACCTACTTGAGTACAAATAACTGCTTGTTTAGTTTCCGGTAATGGGTCTGATACCAGGGGTTGTTTCAGTGACGGCCAATTGGAAGTATGCCTAGAAAGCCAATTAGGACCGTGCCACCATAACTCGCACTTTTGAAAAAGTTCTATAGACATACCCCTAGATATTAAATCGGCTGGATTATCCTTTGAACGAGTCCAATTCCATTCGTCGACCTGAGTCAAATTATGTATTTCTTTAATCCTATTGGCAACGAAGGTATTTAGTTTATGAATAGGTGTTTGAATCCAGGCCAAAACAACGGAGTCAGTCCATAAATAAGTTTTAGAAAACGACTGTGTAATCGCAGCCTTGTGTGCTAGTAGTAGAGCAGCTCGAAGCTCGAGTCGAGGAATTGTCTCCTTACGAGCTAGTCTGGACTTTGCGCAAAGCAAATTACACAAAATGTTGCCATCTTAGCAATGGAACGCACGTAAATCGCAGCTCCATAAGCTTATAACTAACTGTCGAAAGAACCGTGAAATTCAATTGTTTGAGAATTACAAATAACTACGTATCTCGGTATTACTAAAGAAGTTAAGTTTAATAAGTCTGCGTGATATTTATTCCACTCTGCTTCATCTTCGTTAGAGAGAGGAGTATCCCAGTCTAGCTTAACTGACCACAGCCTTTGAATAAAAAGTTTCGCAATAATTAAAAAGGGTTGTAGAAGACCTAAAGGGTCGAATATAGAGGCAGCAATCGATGTTATAATTCGTTTGGTGAGATATTTAGGCATTGGGTTATTTGATACTTTGTAAGACAAAATAACAGAAAAATTAGACCATACTAACCCTGATATTTTATTCGTATGTTTGATAGAATTGCCCAATTCGGTCATAGTTTGATCACAAGATTGATCGAAAAATATTTTTAGTATTAGACTTCCACTTCCGCAAATGAAAGTTGGCTTGCTTCAAAATAGCATCAATTTGTTTTCCTACACGAATAACGGCAGTTTCATCATCTCCAGCGTGAAGCAGATCATCCATTACAAAATCACTCGAAATGATCTTAGCCACATCTGGACATTCAACATTTTCTTGTGAAAGCTGTAAAAGACACAGAGTTGCGACATAAGGAGCACACCGAAGCCCAATACTAAGTTTTGTGAGAATATAGGTATCCAACTTATCTTGCGGATTTTCACCCCAAAAAATGCACTGTAGATTATTTTGATTCGGGTTAACAAAAATTCGAGTATACATTTTTTCGACTCAATACATAGCGACCCATGCGAAACCTGATAATGATATTAGTTAAATCATCTTGTTCACTAAAAGTCGGCTACAAGTGGGTCAAGATGCATCGAAAACGACGCGTAAAGGTTTTCGTTTTGTTCAAATTAACTACAGCGTGATGCGGTAGATAAATTCTTAGATATTCTATTTGACTATAATTAGAGTAACCGATTTTAATCATGAAACCGGACCGAGTAAATTCTTGCATAAAGCTAACATACATTTCTTTAAATTTTGGTCATTACCAATTTCTCCAGTTTGTAACTTCTCCATTGAGAAGTTACAAACTTTCTTTCCGATGATTCAAAACGCTTTCGAGCAATGCCATAAGATTTAACGTTTGATTTTAATGGTATTAATTAATTTAATTAATCATTTTTAATTTAATTTTTTCAACAACAGTTGATCTAATCTTAGCGCAGGTTCGAAACGCATATCTCTAAAATAAGCTTATTGGGTTGGGTAGAATTCGTCGTGGTGTCCGACGCGCCGCAGCCGTTGAGCGAGCCGGAGTATTTGGCGTGCAGTACCACCGCTGCAAACCCCACCCCCATCCTATGTCTCATTGACTTCAGCCGTTCGGGCCAACCCCAACCCCACTTCGACGAGATCAGGTAAGAGAAAGCTCTACGTACACGGTTAAATATTTGAAGGTGGCGGGACCGCGGTCCTGCAGGCCCTCTCTATTCCAGAAGTCAAACAGAAGTGTCAAGACTGTTAAAACCAAATTGTAATGGTATTGTAAAAAGTCGGTTTTTAAGAGTAAAACGTTTAGTCGCAAATAACGCACCAAAAATAATTAATAGTTCGAGAAGCAAGTATGAGACCGCGGTTCCGGTTTCAAAAGCCTCCTGTCCAAATGTCAAACAAAACATAGACTTCTTCAAAATATTATCCGACAAATATTTACACTAAATTGACATATCTACATAAATTAATGAAATGAAAAGATTTGTATTTATATGGGTTTGTATCAAATAAATTTACAACTACTGCACCATTTGTAATGAAAGTTATAAGAATACTTTAAGATCCGAGGGGAGACGTAGCATAACTTTTACTTCGGATAATATATCTTTCCTGTGAAAAATTTGAAAATAAGTAAAAATGTTAAACATATTCTAAAATTATTAGTAGGACATAGCATTTTTTTTTTTATAAGAAAATGTATCATTCCAATGCCCGAAAAAAGGCGGGCGAAGCCACGAGTCGCAAGCTAGTTTATCATATTTGTAAGATGATTAACAGTTTAAGTTTGTACTCAGAAAAATGTAATCAAAGAATTGGCTAAAATATTGATTCTTGATATTGATGATGTGGGTGATGAAAGCTATGATAGTACACATGATCATTACCAATTATTCATCAGTTCGAGCAGATTTTCTAATAAGAATTTTGATTTTAGTGATTGTACGTCGGTCAACTTCGACGGCTTCAATTTCAAAGTGCTACCGGACGGCTTGGACGCGCTGTTTAGTAGCAACCCCAACGTGACGGGTGAACCAAACAAACATGACATACATACTGCAAGCAACAATACCGTGGTACATCCAAAACGTGAAAATGTTAGAATCGAATATATCACTGATCAAAATATTCGCACCTCTGCTATTTCAAAAGATGATGGTAAAACCGCCGTAACTGAACTTGATATGAAAAGTATTCAAATAAGCGACACTGATAAAATAAATTGTGATGAGAACTATAGTTCACATATGAGTATAGAGGTACCTATTGAGAATAATTTCGTTTCCTTACATGGCAATGATAATTTACAAGATTATGAAAATCCAAGCGTTAGTAAAAGTGAGACTCCAGCTGATACACACAAACGTGAACAGAGCATTGATTTTTGTGATATTAATAATGAAAACTGTTCCGTTACTAGTAGTGATATAGACTTGAATAATATTGTAATAGAAGACTGTTCATTTAATATAGACAAGCTTGAAGATATCGAAAAACAGACTCATAATTTCATAAAAGAAGATGACATAAGGGTAAATATAGAAAATAATAGTGAAATATGTGTTTTGGACGATGACAGCAAATATATAGGGACTTGTACTGATATTAGTGAAAGTAGACCAAACAATGCTGAAGATCTTCACGATAATCTTAAACAGAGTCAGATTAGTACCTCTTTAAATGGTCATAGTTCTAAAGTTTCAAAAGACAATAGTAGTGACAATTCAACAGACATAGTGCATAGTGAATCTAATAGTGTGATAACTTCCAAAATTAGTAATAGTAACCATGTGCCGGATAGTGTAAGTGATAGTGACAAAAAGACTAATGTACCGGTGGGCCGTATAAAAGTGAAAGCGTTTGCTAAATTAGTAAGTGCCAGTTACGGGTTAGATCTTGACTTGATTGAAACAGATGGCAAACTGTACAAGAGGTTGAATCAAGACCATGCGATATACGCCAGGGTGAGTCCTATGAGTTAAGTCTTAAGATATAAGTCTTATAAAGTTATTAATAAATTCAGTTTGTGAGGCGTCACAATGTTAGTGCGTTATGATGGTTATAACATGCGAAGCGGAATTTCAGCCCGAGCCGTAGACAAGGGCGTAATTAAGCCGAGCATGTTATAACCAACACTCACGTGTATCGTACGACGTTTTTTAACACATTTGCGAGGAAACAGAAAAAAACAACATTGAAATAAACAATCTGTGAATGCACACTGTTGCTTTCCCGCCATTTTACTACTGACTGGCGCCGCGCGGCGATTAGTTCGAAATTTGAATAGCAACAGCGCGCGGAATGGCAAATAATACTGTTATGGAATTTGTATGGACTGTAACTTAACTATTCGCTTTGGTAACACATGCCTTTTTTGTGACCTGCTTTATTACAAATTTAAGACCGGTGGAATAGACTTGTATCCACTATGAACAAATCTGATGCATTAGGTTGCATAACTATTAAGATGATCATTTAATTATGAAAAAACAAAGTTTTATAAAATAATAACTTTTGATTATTTATATTTTTATAAAATAAAATTGCACAAAATAAGCCTTAAGTCACGTGACAGCAAACACCAATTAAAAAGTGTTACGTCACGCCGTGCGAAACGTCAAAGTCAAAATGTCATTCCCAAGTGTCTTGTGGAAGTGCGAAAAAGAATGGGCATCATTCCTTCTCGCGAGTGTCAGCCACTTTTTACGTATCTGCTGATTGTTTGGCACGTATATAAATATTTTTTTTTGGTGTTTTTATACTTGTGCTTGTACACTGGGGCACTATGCAGTACTTGTAATACGATGAATCCATTTTTTATTAAAATAACTTCACAATACCGAATATTCCGATACTAAAACAGCTGTGTTTTGCACGGCGTGACGTCATTCAAGACGCCATGACAGTCATGATCGTTTTTGATGACTAATGTCAAATATTTAATTAAATGCAAAATTATTCTTATAAATAAGCATTGCTTTTCAAAAATAATAATTATTTTGTATAGAATAGGCATCAAGGTATATTAGTATCTAACTACTGAAATTTAGGCAACAAGCCTATTATATCAGTTTTACGAGCAAAGGTGTTAAAAAAAGAGTAACAGCATGAGTTATGGTGCACCTGCCGTCTTGCGACGCGCTACCCGCACAGGCATACCATGACCGCTTAGAGTACCGTTAGAACAAATTTGAAACAGAGACACTTCTCTTGCAGCGTATAGCGCCATTTCGCTTGCACTGCGGTTTTATTTCTGCTTTAAGCGATCAAGACAGGCCTATTGCATAGCACTGCTAAGACTGTTGTTACACATAATTTTTTATTTTGGATAAAATTAAAACCAAATGAGACCTTATGTACCTGTGTTTCGGGGTCTGACTCCGCACCTACACTTCCTTGCCCTGCGTTTTGAGGATGGACAGTGCGGATTGATTCATTACACACATTACTGAATTTCTTCAAAGGTGTATGCAGGTTGGTTCACGATATTTTCCTTCACCGTAGGAGCGTCAGATAAATGTACATGTGACATTCGAAAACGAAAATCACTGGGTACATGGCAGGATCATTCTTGGGCTCCCAAACCTTCAGATCCGAAGACCAGTGCCGGAAGCCACAGCCCCACTAACGTTCAGTCTAATGTTATTACAAAGTTATCAATAAATACAGTTCGCGAGGTTCTATCTTGCAGCTGTGTGAATATACTGATAGTGTTAAAAGTTACACTGCTCGAGTTATAAATGTATACATAAGTGATTCGAAAAACAAGAAACACGTTTTTTTTTATAGGATAGGGCAGCAAACGAGCATACGGATCACCTGATGGTAAGCGATAGCCGTTGCCCATGGCCACCCGCAACAACAGATGAGTTGCCGGCCTTTTAAAAGGGAATAAGGGGGGAAGGGGGGTTGGGTTTCCGGTACCTTCACTTACTCGGCGAAACACAGCGCAAGAGCTATTTTAGGCTTAAAACATACACAAGCGACCTAAGGCAGCAGGCTTGGGACAGGCGTGGCGCAGGTGTGTGCCGCTTCAAAACGATTTCATACAAAATGTATGCAGGCGACGTTTTTGAATTATACTGAAGCGACGCGGCACAGACACGCCGTTTCGTTGCCTGCGCCACGTTGCTAGCAGTCGGTTCTCGGGAGTCACACAAGAAGCACGTCGCTTGTGATCTTATCGCACCAAAGTCAGCCTATATAATGCCGCATCTGAACGTTCCTTGCCTGTTCCACGCGTCTTCTAATATAATTTAAATCGTATCTGCGCCGTACCTGTCCCAAACCTGCGCTGCGCCTGCCCCGTGCCTTCGCCTTACGTCGCTTGTGTGTGTTTTGGGCCTTACGCCGGTTTTCTGTGAGTGGTGCGTGGCACGTGCATGTGGCGTGTGCATGGAGGCGTGTTGATCCGTGCGATCCCACACTGATGTATGGTAGTGAATGTTGGCTGTGGCAGAAGAAACATCAAAGTAGGATTAATGCTGTGGAGATGAGAAGCTTGACAAGTATAATTGGAGTGAATCTGAAGGACAAAGTCAGGAACAGTGTGATAAGGGTGCGATGCGGCGTAGTTGAAGATGTAGTGACAAAGTTAGAGAAAGGGATGCTTAGATGGTTCGGCCATGTTGAAAGAATGAATGAAGGAAGATTAACGAAAGAGATACACAAGGTAAGAAAGATAGGACGAATCGGTGCAGGTCGACCTAGGCGGACATATCTCGATCAAATCGAAGATGTCCTAAAGAAAGGCCGGGGCAAGAGTACTCGCAACCGACGAGCATGCGCGAAGACGCTCCTGTAAGTGGAGGAAGCAGGAGAAGTGTGCCAGGATCGTAGCAAGTGGAGAGAGGTGGTCTCTGCCTACCCGATTGGGAACAAGGCGTGACATATATGTATGGTGCGTGGCAGGATTTAGTAATGTCGAGCCACGTGGGCAGGGCGGTAGTGCGGTAGGGCGGTAGAGCTGAGCAGAGCGTGAGCGTGAGCGTGCGCGTGTGGCGGCAGGTGCTGAGCGCGGTGCGGGCGCGGGACGCGGCGGGCGCGCCGGGCCGCCTGCTCGTGTGGCGGCGCCGCGCCGGCCTGGCCGCGCTGCGCCGCCTCGCCGGCCGCCCCGCCGCCGCCGCCGGTACCACTACTACTCAATATGCACATTCTTACTATACATTTACCAAAGTTAATCACTTTCAATCTCATGAACGTATGACACTATAATTTATGTGGGGCTCTCCTCCCCAGAAGGGGGAGGCCTACCCACTAAAAACCTCAGGGATGGCCTTCCTCAGGCATGTAGGGAGCCCCCGGGAACACAAAGGCCACTTCCGGGTACCCCCAGCCTCCGCTCCCCTCTCTAGAGGGGAGCCCTCCTCGGGGGAGGCTACCACCTCCCCCGGTCCCCTCCATCGACAACGCCCCCCGGCCACGGAAGGGGCGTGGTCCATCCCGGGTCGCCGTAGCGGTCGCGACTTCCTCGCGCCCGCCGGCGACCCGCGGCGGCGCCGCAGCTGTGCTACCGAGCCCGGCGCCGCCTCCTTCGAGCGGGATCGGCCATCTCCTGACCTCGCTCGGCGGCCTCCTTCTGGAGCATCACTGCTTCACAGAAGGAGGCCACAGCCCTCCAACCTCCCTCGTCCGCCAGCATTGCCGCAATCAATGCCGGCGGAGACAGATCTCGCCCGATCTGTGCGACCAAGACTCGGCGTTTGGAGGCCCACGCGGGGCACTCCGCCAGCGTGTGCTGGCCGAGGCGAGGTCGGATGCGCAGTGGTGACAATGTGTCGATCCCTCCCGTCCTATTCGACACAGATACTCACCGAAGCAGCCGTGCCCGGTGAGTATCTGAGTCAGTCGGTAGGTGACCTCCTCCTTCCCGTGGACGTATGACACTATACAAATTACACTTTAATTTTTGAATCAATATTGCTTGTAGATTTCTAAAAATTGTATTTGAATATTTTTTACAAAATTTGAATGAAACGAATACCTTTCTAACTTCCTCATATTAAATGTAACATTATTTAATATAGAAAGTAATATGAAATTGGCATTAGAACAAACAAAATGTGTTGCTGGAAAATTAAAGATATATTTTGGTATTATTTTTGTTACAACATACAACACAAAAACACAAATGATAACAAAAATACATACCTGAGAAATTAAAGAAACAACATTTTATGCCTACACCCGCCAATAAACTTATTCACTTACGACAATATTAAAAATTAAAAAATTAAATCACAATTAAATTATTCTGATAGTTTTCTTTCTTTGACAATTGTCATCTTTCAAAATGCCTCTGTATCTTCTGATCTATTAATGTATTTCATAGACAAACATAAATACTCGCGAAGAAAGAAACCCAAGGGAACAAACGTTTCCTTACATGTATATAAATGTAATAAAAGTATTTTTTTTTTAATACAAGCTTTTATTAAATTCGCCAAAAAGAACAAAATAAACTTTTACATATGTAGCTTGTCGCGAGATTTACTTACTTATAGAATACTTTTAAATAAAAATATCATATATATTACATATAATTACACAGATCCGTTATCATCGACAAACGCTCCTTCTTCCACCACACAAATACCTACTTCCATATTTTTAAATGAGGAATTTTCTGACTGAAAAGTCCTCAAGCTTTCTGAATCGTTTCATAGATGGCGCTGTTCATGTTCAACTTACATCAAGCTAAATTTCTTAGACCAATAACAGTCTTTGTAGAATTCTATAGAATAAATACAGAAATTATATTTTATAAAAAAAACAAAACAAAACCTTATTGTTCTTACCTTGATTACATTACATAATGCTTACAGACATTGCTTTACGAATAAAGGGATGATTTGGTACACCAAATCATACACTGGTTCTAAGTTTACACATATTACCATCAAACTCAGATTTAAGTTTATTATTAACTAAAATTATTTACATCTTAAAAGAATAACTCTATCTCTCATTCCAACTATTTTTCTTTATTATAAGAAAAATCCCTAATTTTAATCAAATGAGATATTATTATTCAATAATCAAATTATTTTCAGGTCCTGCAGCTCCAATAGCGATATGTCCTCCTCTAGCTGAGTTGCATCGTTCATGAAGTGTTACCATGTGCTACTAAATATCGAAATAAAATCTATACTTTGTAAAGTGTATCTCTGCAAGTCATTCTAGAATAATGTTATATTGTATAAAACGTATCTAGACATTATTATTGTAAAGTTTTCTATTACAGCTTTAATTTAGGTTAATGTAACAGACTCTTGATAAAAATGAGATACACTGATTTACGTAATTAAATACACGGTTGTAATGTAATGCCCAGGATTCCTCTGTGTGATCTAATCAGAAAGTATGAAGTCCTTATAAGAATCAGGGTCACTGAATAACGGGAAAATTTTCTAATCTTGAGTGGGAACATTGCTCGCTTTACTGATAGTCACTGAGATATTGAATGGCGGTCATATGCCGGGAAACACGGTATTGGAAGGTCTCCCATACGATGGATGATGATGTGGCGAAGATGGCATTAAGCGATCATCGTCCAATCTAAGGAGATCTTTAGAGGGACCTATGTTCAGCAGAGGGTGTCTCGGCTGAAAAAATGATGAATCCCTTGAAAAGTAATTAACACCCTGCATTAAAAACTCGATTTGTAAAGATAGTATTCAATAATGATAAAACATTTATATATAATTTAGTTAAGTAAGTTAATTTAGTAGTTAAGTTTATATATTAATATATAAACAGGCTGATTCAAAGACACCACTATTTCTTACCACCCATTTTAACAACATATCATCGTGCACTCATGAATATTAACCAACTTGACCAAACTCTGCAAAAGATAAGTTTTTTTATTCTTAAAATAATATTATGGAACTTACGTTATGTTATGCAAAGATTATATATGAAAAATGTTGTGTAAAGATTATATATAATGTTAGGGAAAAATTGTATATATAATCAACGTGCTGAGCTCTGTTATCGTTCTATGTTAAATGTCTAATAAATAAATTGTTATCGGGTTGTTCGGGAGTACTTTCGTAAATATTGTAAAGTTGAAAAATGAAAGACAAAATTCTAATCAGTAAAAACGATCTGGAGACTTAATGGAAGAAAAAATATACAGCCACCAGCCAATATGGATGGTGGGAACATTGCTGTGCAAATTTGAGCAGGAGTTTTGTGAGATTCCATTTAGACTTCAACACGGGTAGATTTAAAAAATCGAACAGCTTTGAAGATAAAGTACTGTTAAAACTATTGCCATATCGCCCAGTTTAAAAACATCACCGTATAACGCATGTGAAAAGACATTCGTAACGGTACGCCTATCTCTGTCAGATCCATTTTTTTTTATGTGATAGGGGGCAAACGAGCAGACGGAACACCCGATGGTAAGCAATTACCGCCGCCCATGAACGCCCGCAACACCAGAGGAGTCACAAGCGCGTTGCCGGCCTTTAAATGGGAGTACGCTCTTTTCTTGAAAGTTTGGATATCGTAACGGTTCGGAAACACTGCAGGCGACAATTCATTCTACAGTTTAGCTGTGCGAGGCAGAAAATTTCTAGAGAAACGCACAGTGGTGGACTGCCAAGTATTGAGCTGGTGAAGATGGAAGGTTTGTCGCGTGGAACGATGTCGGAAATCCATCCAGGCGTGATATTAATCGTCACTGTTTACTTGGTTTTTGACGTGACAACGTCTTAATTAGGTTGCGGCTGGGAGTCACTTATGAAAAAGTGTAACGCTCGGTAACGTTACGATGAGTCACCGAACGAAAGAGAGGCCCGCCGAATGCCTTGCGTCTCTCTCCCACTCAACTATGATGTTATATGATGTATGAGAAACTGAGTTTATAGGTTATGTCATACTATTGATAAATGTTGATAGTGTTAAGTAAATTATTAGTTTAAAATTAATTAATTAATTAATTATTATTTTACAAATTTTCATTAATTTCAAATTTATTAGCAAAAAATTTGAACCTTCAATCTGAATAAATGTTTTGATTTTCGAATTGATTCTTTAAAATTACAAATATTAAGAAAAAGTGGCAGATATAAGAAAACTTGATTTAAACTGTGTTGAGCAAGAATTTTAACATCTAATTTAAGTAAATGTTTTAATTTTCAACTTCATCATTTACAATTACAAATTTTTAATTAATTTCAAATTTATTTAGCAAAAATTTGAACCTTCGATCTGAATAAGTGTTTTGATTTTCAAATTGATTCTTTAAAATAAAAAATTCATTCCAATTCCTTGTTCCTATTGTGCAATTTAATTATATTCATATCAATAAATATTCTACCGAGAAAAAGACGTTGTCACGTAAAATCTTCGCCCGTAAAACCGACTTTACAGGCAACCATTTTTTTATTTATTATGCGTTGTCTGACCAAATTAGTTATAGTCAGTCGATATGCACTAGTCTGAAAATCGTAAAAAAACGGGAACAAGATACAGAGCTGGATTAAAGCGAGGCCACTCGGAGCTTACTTCCTTTTTTCAAAGGATTTTTTTTCTCTTCTTTTTGGGATTGCACGGCTTGTGCATCAGCCACGGACGAGGAAAATGGTTCAAAGGATTTTTACACAACAATATTGTACTATATTTATACCGCAAACAACATCACTTAAGTCATAATTTGTAGATTTTTCTTGTCAGAAGTGATTTATAAAATATATAAATCGTAAAGCTACATAATAGTTAAGTATTTATTAATTTCTACTATTATACACAGAGCCTAAAACTGTTCTACCTATTTATGATATAAAAAGAGATGTGCCAAAATAATATCAATATATTATAATTACAATACATATTTGAAGACAAAAATTCATTAATAAATTCCTATTATTAAAAAAAGTCAATTAAATACAGATAGCGCTTTTGCTGAGTTAATTTGAGTTGAGTTGTCACGAAATGAATTTTTCATTATCCAGGTTAATGTTTTGTAAGTACATATATATATTTTATTAGTAAATCAATTAATTTATAATCCGTAACAAGCAGCATTTCCAATAACGCTAAAAATATGTATTGTACCTTATTGAACATTGCTTTAATCTATGATTCATAGATACATCATTTATAAAAATAGATTTGGAAAAACACGCTATTCTGTCGCTCTGATAATCCTTCATTACGATTTTTTCGAAGTTGAAATTGTAAATCGATTTATAGAAAATAAATGTATAATATATTCAATGTAATTATTCAACCGAATAAACAATTACTATAGACTAAACATTTTTTTTTATTTTCTTACCTATAGTCTATAAAAGCTAGCTTTATCTCTGTCACATATGTCAAACAGACATTCCTAGAGTTGTGAGGAGGTAAAAAAAATGTATGAATTATTTATCGATGTTTCTTACTATTATTGATGGTAGTGTAGCATAATTATAATATCATAGGGTCTGATTAAATTACATACTAATAAATGAAACGAATTATTTTTATAAAATCCATTCATTCTCTCAAAGGAACAGGACCTTAAACCTACATCGGAGTTCATTTCCGAATCACTTGAACTCTTCAGCCAGTCTTCAGCAGATACATTGTCTACCACACTTTTTGGTAGTAGCAACATTTATTTGCTGTGAACGGCGGTGTTGTGTTATGTTTGGCAGCGTAACCTTTGACTTGGGACATTGCCATTAATAAAATTACTTACTTACTTTGACTTGGGCCCAGATCCGTATTCGTTGAGGTTGTACGACACGCGAATAAGGTAGCGCGTAGTTCGGAGCTGATTTGCGCTACCGGCGTTGACGTTTAGGTGAGATGAAACGCTCGACTCTAGATACCGCTCAGAAGTCCGGAATCGAAGTAAGTCCGTGAATGGCAACTTAGTCCCAACAAGGATAGGATAGGACAGGTGGAGTGTAGGATACTTCGGCTCAGATGCTGAAGTTTATATTGAGATATTACGAGAGTTTTGATAAATAAGCAGCGATGCGTAGTGTTTAATGATTACCGACTCCTCGCAAGGAGAATAGTAAACGTCACCACCAACCTTGTGCAGCACCCAGCCAGGAGAAGTCACCACCTGGGCCAGCACTGCAGCGTGCACGGCGCTGGTCACGCTTAATATGTACTACACCAGTGTGAACATTCAGGTAACTTCCCGTTCAGGCGCAGAGCGTCTGCGCTAGCGCCCGCGGTCAGCGTGGATGGACGACTGTTCGAACCAGAGATGTGTCAATCTTTACAGAAACGACTCAGTATGTCGTTTCTTCCAAGTGATTCACTGATTCAAATCTCTAACAGCGCTTCAAATAAATCATTCGCTCAATTGCATCTCGGTTTCAATCGGCACGCTGCGCTCGCACGATTGAGATAAGTAAATAGTTCAGAGTCGGAGCGCTTCGGATCACGTCGCTCAATTGTATCTCAGTTTCATTCGATACAAATGAAGCACTTTACTGATTCGAATCTTGGACTGATCCGGATATAAATGTTCCAATCTCAACAAAGATACGTTTTTTCCATCATTAGTTCGAACTAAGTGCGACACTCAGTCAGCGGATTATTCCCTAGATACAAAATATCAAAATTGCGGTCCGTTATATGCAGGACATTTTACGTAACAGAATGAGTTTGGCAATAGTTCTGGGCGGTCAAATCACATTATGTGCAAGTAAAATAAAACGGCGAATCAATAAATAATACAAGTGTATTAAAATGTACAGAACGCCAGCGGCGAAAAGTTTATACAAACTCCGATCTACACAAAATTGTCGAACTCCACTATGTGTATCATACAAAAATTATCATACAATAAGTACCAGTCCGTAGCGGCGGAGGGCCGTGCTAGACATTATCATTATATAGGTATATATACTGTATAATTGTGCTTAGTTGTGTTGCGAACGGACGAACGTGGCCTGGGATATAACTGGTAACACAGCGAGGCGGATTTCTATCTGGCAACACCGCGACGGTGTCCAAGGACACATTAATCAGTTCGAGATTTTTGGATTGACGTCACGTAAGCGCGTTCGTAGTCGTAGTGAGGGGATGCACTTCAATATACGATATAAATTTCTAAATATGTTTCAATGTTCATGTATAAATTAAATATCGCAATCTGTTAGTTCTTTATACTAGTGTATAAATGTACAAAATCCGATTATTCGTTGTTTATTATTAAATTTTTACCAATGGACTATTTTTTTATTATAATTATATATATAACATTTACCTTAAATAGTTTTTAGTGTTTCGCACCATCAATAGAATATATGAAACACTTCTTTATCCATCTCTATCAAAACCTTCTTTCTCAGATACAAATAGTTATTAAATTGGAACTTTATCTTTAATACACCGAAGCTTTGAAAAAATAAATAGCATATTGCAAATAAATTATGAATATAATAAAAATATCTATAAACATTAAATATTTAGTATATACGTATATTGGCGAGACTTTTCTTTAAAATAGTACATTGCACGCAGATTACTCGACTTATAAAACAATACTTCTCAAAAACAGCCAATAACAATATAATTTCTCATTTACATTCATCCTGATCAATTGACAGTTATTCATTTTTATCAAAGTGTATCATTTTTTACGCCTTACATAATAATTAATTAATGGCATTTAAGAACATTGTTAATGGCAACTTCGTTGTATATGAAATATAATATAGATGCAAACATCCGTCCGTTCGCACAAAGTAAATATTAATAGCTATACCAATTGAAATCAAAACAACTCAAAAATCAGTCTAATAGTTGCTTAAAACTAATACAAAACCCATACACGTGCCATGTAAAGTCGCCATTCATAAATTCAGTCTTTTTACATTGAGATCTATAACATCTTGGATTATCTTACATTAGCGCGCCCTCGCTACGTACGCATACAAACGTATTTTGTACGTACTAGGGAATATGCACAGGTTTTTATAAAGTTTATAATGTTTACATGATAATCCTAATATTATAAATGCGAAAGTAACTCTGTCTGTCTGTCTGTTACGCTTTCCCACTTAAACCTCGCAACCGATTTTGATAAAATTTGGTACAGACAATCTTTAAGCCCTGAGACAGAACATAGGCTTTACTTTTAATTTCGAAAAGAGGGATGAAGGGGTTGAAATAGAGGTTGAAAGTATGTATGGGATTTCTTAAACTTAAAAGATAAACCATGAAATCATTAAACATTTGTTCTAGCATTTTTGAAATTTCGACCAGCTAGGGGGTGAAATAAGGGTTGAAAGTTAGTATGCAAGTTCATCAAATATAACGTCATAAGAAACAAAAAATCGTTTGTTCTAGTATTTTGAAATTTATACCAGTGTGGCGGTGAAATAGGGGTTGAGACATAAGGGACCAGGATTGACAACACTAATTTCACGCGGGCGAGGCTGCGGGCGGAAGCTAGTATGTTATAATTATAAACTTAATAAAGAAAGTCGAGGAAGCGGTTCACAAATTTTTAACAAAAAGAAAACAGCGTCACTCACTCCTTAAAACAGTTCCGCCCAGTTAAATTGTAAATTTGAATTGTATTTATATTGCAAGCGCCGTATTACTTGCAGATGCATTTCATGAAAATTTTTATTTTGTCATTCAAATCAAACAAAGTAATATTTGTTGTTGTCATCGTTAAAATTTACGGGACACCAAATTTAATAATAAACCATATTCTTATTTTTAATTGTACATTAATCAAAAACTTTTCGCCGTCCAATTTTCGATTGATTTTGAATTGAGAAATTTTATAAGTTCAAGGTACATGTTGAAAAAACGCTAATGAGTAAGGGCTATTACAAAGTCAATGATTATTTAAATGATGCCAATGCTTGGTGTTGATTTGAAGACATTACATTCTAAATTGTAAATATTTGTTCTCCCTTATAAATTGTAAACACATATGTACGTTGTATGATAACGACAATATTTTAATTTATTGTAAATTTTGTTATTACTTTTGATAAAGCTGATAAGTTTCTTGCGCCCATTCTTCTTATCAGCTAAAAAACACGTCCTGAATGAGTGATAGGTATAAAAATTTGGTCAATTCAAACGAGCTTTCTATAATATACAGGGTTACCTGGTAAGTCGTGCGAACCCCGTTAGGGGGTCGTGGTTCCCACCATTTCTGACAGATTTCCCCTTGGAACCCCGTCCCCCAACTTAACCCTTTTCAAGTTATAAGGCTTTAAAGACTTTTTTGAAAAAATGTCCGATTTTTGACTATTGGCCAATTTTTTTTGTTTATTATAATTCAAATATTTAGTTTTATACTATTTTTGTGTAGCAGATTAGTTTGTTCATCATAATGCAAAATAAAAATAGAGTTACCTCAACTAAATAGGTTGTAGATAGAAGATTGATAGTTATAGCATCAAACAAAAATCAGTACAAATCAAACTTCAACCAGCAATAGTAAAAAAAAAATCTATGACACGTAGGCTGCAGACACCTTTAAAAATATCTACGTTTCATTAGCTATGCAACAAGGTATAACAAGGTAGGCTGCTATTAGATTTCTTGGAATAATCTTTGATAAAAGTTACCAAGGTACCAGGTAGTAACAAAAAACCATTCATGATCATGCTGTGTTTGAAAGAGTTTACCGGCGGCTCAGAGAGACTGGCAGTGTTTCAAGGCGACGATCAGACTTAAGTAGACCAAGAGTATCTGATAATGACGAACATACGTTGGAAGATAGTGAAATAGTTCAACGGTTTAGATCAGATCCTACAATTTCAACTACAGTTGTTGCCCGAGAATTTGGAATTTCGCAGTGGAGAGTATGGTTCATTGTTAACACTGCCGGCCTGTACCCATATCATTACACGCCGGTACATGTTATAGAGGGAAGGGCTCCAGTGAGGAGGCTAGATTTTTGCGCGTTTATGCTCAACGCCGATTTGGAAGGTCCATCATTTTTTAAAAACATCTTGTGGACAGACGAATCTAAATTTGACAAAGATGGGATCACTAATTACCATAACACTCATTATTGGGCCCCGAAACAACAGGGAAATCCCAATAAGAAGCGACCAAGAGGATCTCAAAGAAGATTCAGCGTAAATGTGTGGATGGGCATAATATCAAACCATTTGATTGGACCACACTTTCTCCCCGACAACTTAAATGGTGAGCACTACAAGATTTTTTTAAGAACACAATAAAATGATTTGCTTGAAGACTTACCCCTGAATCTTATTAGAAACATGTGGTTTCAACACATTATAGCAGATGTGTCCGAGAATGGTTAGACACAAACTATACCAATAGGTGGATCGGGAGAGGTGGACCTATACCGTGGCCAGCGAGAAGCCCAGACCTGACCCCCATGGATTTTTATGTATGGGGGCACATGCAAAGCATAGTATACGACGAAAACCACCCAATTGAGTCTGTAGACGTGTTAAAGGAAAGGATTCTAATCGCAGCAGATCAAATAAGAAGAGGTTTAACAACATCGGTGGTTAAAAGTGGACTTAGAAACAGAATGCGAGTGTGTGTGCGAAACATGTTGAACACCAAAGATAAAATAAAATACATTTGTTTAACCTAATTTAAATTGTTTTATTTTATTTTGTAACATAATTGATAAATTTTACATTAATTTCACTACTCCTTTTAGGACTTTTACCAAAGATTATCCAAGAAATCTAATAGCAGCCTACCTTGTTATACCTTGTTGAATAGCTAATGAAACGTAGATATTTTTAAAGGTGTCTGCAGCCTACGTGTCATAGATTTTTTTTACTATTGCTGGTTGAAGTTTGATTTGTACTGATTTTTGTTTGATGCTAAACTATCAATCTTCTATCTACAACCTATTTAGTTGAGGTAACTCTATTTTTATTTTGCATTATGATGAACAAACTAATCTGCTACACAAAAATAGTATAAAACTAAATATTTGAATTATAATAAACAAAAAAAATTGGCCAATAGACAAAAATCTGTCATTTTTTCAAAAAAGTCTTTAAAGCCTTATAACTTGAAAAGGGTTAAGTTGGGGGGCGGGGTTCCAAGGGGAAATCTGTCAGAAATGGTGGGAACCACGACCCCCTAACGGGGTTCGCACGACTTACTAGGTAACCCTGTATATATTTGAATAAAGTTATTTACGATTTTGATAAAAAACGCCAAACCATTTACAACTTTTAAGTTAGATAACACACATACACGACAAAATCGCTTTTGCAAGAATGAGATGGCACGTGTATGTCAATGACTAATAGGGACTTTTTACTATTCTTGACATTTCGAGCGATCATTCACGATTTGATTTTGTTTCTATTGTATCGTGACGTGTAATAATAAAATGTGCATATTCCCTATTTTGCATATTTATTTATAATTAATATTAAGTTTTCTTAATTTAGTTAACGTTTTACAAATTATTCGTTGCCGTTTAAAGTCCAAGCTGTCGGGACCGTTCATTAACATCGAGATAAATTTACAACGGACATATTTCTAGTTTTAGATGACACAACAAATAAAAATACTTAGACGCCATCTACACGCGTAACTTTCGATACTTTATCGATAAACTTTTCGTGTTCACATCCCCGATGCTTTGACTTTAAACTGACAAAATGGCGACTTCATTATAAATCTGGAAAAATGGCGTACCACTGATGTGTATTTACACAGATTAGACATAAAGGAGCTGAAAAAAAAATCGCAATAACGAGATATTTACATTTGCAAATCAATATTATATCAATTGTCATTAATTAAGGAATTTGGACTTTAAAGACGCCTCTAGCTAATCTATGGAATGCACATCAGTGTCAGGTATGGCGAGGGACGAGGAGTACACAGACATAGACAATATAAAGGCAGTTATATTTAGAGGCGACGTATCGCCCTGAACACAAACAAACATTACAATAGATCAAAAAGCTCCACCAAGAGTAGGCCAGCGTAGTTCGTTTGGTAACCAAGTTTCGTAACCAGGCCATCTACTGCGGCATTGTTGCTCCAACGCTAGCAATTTCATTTGGGATTTTCCAATAGATAGAGGTACTAATATTTCAGGAGTTTGCTTTATTACACAAGATATTTCATGTCAGAAATTTACTTTAATATTTTATTTTTAATCTGTGGGACGCTATCGATGAGTTTCGAACAGAATACGACCCTAACGTTGTTAGTTAAATAACGTGATACGCGATAGAAAGAGAGGCAAAAATGATTGGCAACAAGTGGTGTAAGTTGCAAATTGCAATGTATTGTGTTACTGCAAGGGTCGCTTTTTGTTTGAAAATCTCGGCTGCATCCGATGTTTTGTGTCATATCGCTAACATTAAAATAGGTAAAATCGATTATTATCAAAGATACCACAAAAATGTCCATGATATATTATTTCTTTATATTACACGTAAAAAGAAAAAATGTAAAATAATTGCATAAAAAGTTAGATTGTAAATTGGATGAAAATTGTTTATTTTTTTGTTAAATTCGTGTTAATAAATAGTAGGTAGTTTTATTCGTAGTTTCCAAAACATTACAATAATTAAATCACAATATAATACAAATAATCATAATTCAAAAATATACAAAAATACTCATAAAAATAGGTATTATAAATTGAAAATTGTCTATTATATTTCATTAGTTTTTTTAAATAAATTTAAACCCTATCTACGTTTTCGTTTAAAATACTTAGTAACACGCTAAAATTTTAAATATTATATCAAACGTGTCTCCATTTAACACATAAAGTTTCATTAATTGTGAAGGGTTTTCCCTGAAAACAAATTTTTGTCAAAATAGTGTATCATTTTGTAAATTTCATATGGAAAACATTCAGAATTACCGTTTCGTATCCACTGAATCGATGTCCCTAAGTAATAACAGCTATTCTGTCTGTTCAAAGGTAGCGCGTTTGTTTGCAGCCAATTCCATAGACTATAAACTGTTTGATGAAATTATATAGATTATATAGCACTATTTTTGTATTTCAAAATGGAGCTTGCTAACGGACTTGTAAAACAAAATGTGTACAATGAAATTATTAAAATTTAAAATATAATTTTATGACAAATCAACACCATTTTTGACACACCTTTGGACTGAAGGTATGAAATTGCAGCTTGGTTTATTACAATTTAATTTTAAATTTAAATTAGTATTGTTAAGAATATTACATAATAATTCAAACAATAACATCCAATCATATGTATGTAATTAATATTAATTGGTTAAATATTGTATATCTTTAATGTGTTTGCTTATATATACCTATTTAATTTATTTTATTTAAACATAAAAAAGAAAACAAGTTTGTTGCTGTTTATGGTGTATGTATATATCTGTGGTATGTGCGTGTGTGTGTGTGTGTGGTGCCGAGGTCAAGTCTAGCGCACTATTTTTGTTTTTTAATCTGTGGATAACGTTGTTGGTTGCAGTATTGGCATGCATACATATAGTAAACTAAGTGACACTATATATATTGTAACTGTTTGTTCTCCCTCAATAAATAAATAATACATTTTCTATACTAACGTTTTCCTTATTTATTTAATGATCAAGAGAAAACTTTACCAAATTTTTACACACACACACCAGTAGACACAAAACTAAGTAATAATATAATTTTGAATTCTAACGTGAAACGTCAGGAAGTAATTGGGAATTTTATTCTGATTTTATTTATATCCAAATTCTGAGGTGTAATTATAACCAAAACTTGCGCTTCAGGGTCAAAAAGTAATGCAATAATATATATTTACAACGGCGTTTAAATATAAAAGTTATACACTTATAAATGGCGTAGCATCTTAGACATTCAAAAGTGATTGTAAAATCCTATTTGAAGAATAAATTTTTGATTTGATTCGACCTGAAATACAAGAACGAAAAAACCGCAATTTCATAGTCGGGCACCTATTATACTAATAAAATTCTGTTATGTTTGTTAATCTGTGGTATTAGATCCGTTTGAGTTGTTTTCATTTACAACTCTTAACTGTGTCGCTGCAGCTGACGCCACACAGACACACGGACAGATTAAATATATTCTTTAATCAGATTGACAGCTGATACAGATCAATATGTAGCGGTTTGTGAACGCATCTTACGGGAATTAGAGCGCGCGTAACTGACGAGTGTGGATGGAATTATTCATGAAAGTACAGGAAGCTAGGGATGTAAAATTTGATGATGTGGAAGTATGTTTGGATCGTAGCAAGTGGAAATTTCCGCCTACCCCCATGTGAAAGAGGCGTGAGTTTATGATATTTCAGTAATGTGACAGTCTGCATGTAATATTTAATCGGCATTATTAATAAGATTAAGTCAACATTATTTTATTTTCAGAAAAACACTAGTTTTATGTCACAAATGTCCAAAAAGACAAAGTTTACTACTTGAAAAGAAAAAAGAAACATAAATTAAAGAAAATAGAAAATAAAATGTTGGTTACAGAATCCCATAAAACTAACTTTATACATTGCTCCTACGTCAACGTCTTGTTAATTAAACTATTAAATTATAAAATATTATTCGAGCGTTTGGAAACGAATTGAGACTTTAATTAAATATTAGTTCAAATCGATTTTATGTGCACGAAAAACCATTATATCTATGGGCCCTAACTCGGTAGAACCACGTGACTAGTTCTTTACAATATACATACAACTTGGCGAGTCTGTCCATTGACGGGGTCCCTCGGAGCAGTTAAAGTTTCACTAAAACAATTGCACCGACCATCGATTATGTAAATATTCAAACGAAATGACAATTTTGTCATTCATGTGTAAAAGTGTACTATCACTTTTTATGTATGTCTAAAATGTTGTATGACGCTTGAGTTATGTTGTAAACATGTTGTATTCACATTGTTAAATATACCTGAATATAAATTACATATATGCGTCTTATTTTGAAGTCAACGTGCTTTCAAATCTGTAAATTGAATAAATATATTCCACGTTACATTATTACACGTTCCCAAAATTGAATCAATGTCAACAAACAGATATACAGAATCACATCTGTATGCATGTACACACTCGCTCTATCTACATTAATATGGCGGCATTATGGCAATACAGTTTAATATATAATTATTAAAATTGACACTTAAACTATAACAAAACATGTCACTGACAACGGTAAAAAGTATTTAGACTTATTTTTGATGTCCGGCACTCATTTCATTGGGCTGTGTATTAAAATTGCACAGAGTAAAAATGATGTATAATCTGTGATAGTAAAATTTATATGTATGTAAAGAAAAATATTATACTAGTTCAAAGAAGATTGTCCGTTGTCTACATAACACAACACAACAAAATAACCATAAAATCGTTGTGTTTCACTAATTGTGTCGTCCTAATCACAAAAATATCTTATATGTATAATAGGCGTTCGATTGAAGTATACAAGGAAATGCTTATACATTATACTCGCTCTATACTTTGTGGTTAACCTTAAAAAGTATATTATTTTACAAAAGCTATAATATATACAAATAAACGTCACATGTTAATTGGGTAGACGACCAGTTTTTAAATTCAATATATAATAAGGGTACTGTTTTAAGTGAGAAATATTATAGAACCAACAGTACACCTGCGCCTATTACTTTTGAAGATATATCGAAGAACAAACGCTCCATACTAAAAGCACTGCAATCGTGACGTCATAACTCAGTAAACTCGCCTAATTTGTATGAGCGTATAAACTAATTTTAAAATAACTTTGTTATTTGTACGTTTATAGGTATACTTTCTATATAAAAAAATCTTACATTTAATGTGAGAATGCTAGAAATGTGTTCGTTTCATTAGAATTACGTAAATAATAGTTGCTCATATCATAGAAATTTAAAAACAATATAAATTAATAATTAAACTGAAATTACTATATTGACATACTTTCACGAGATATAAATTGCTCAAATCATATAATTATAGTATAAAAACGGCCATAATCAGTTGTAGTCGTCTACCCTATTGATGTAAACGAATTTTCTAGTTACAAAGTAATGGTTACACGCTCCACGCCGCGAGGGGCGCAGAGTTACAGCCTTCTGGAACATGTTACATATATTATTTTTATTATTTATACAACGGGCAATATCCAGGGCCATTTATTAAAACTGTCACCTGAATTGTGTCTGTACGGAATGAAACTCGCCGTAAAAATGGAGGCCGAATAAGAATCGCGACGCTAACAATAGTTTCAGTAAAGTGGGCCAAAGAAGTGGCTTACTTCAAACGTTTTTAATATTATTTAAAGTGCTGTTCGCACTATATTGCGATTGTATCTTATCGAATCGTATGAAGACAGATATATTTTCGATTACGGCGACTCTTTCCGCGCAGACTCTAGCTAAAAAAGATTGGTGTTAACGATTCGAAGTCAGTGTTGCCACTGTCGCTTCATGTTCGACCGATTCAGTAGAATCTCGAGACAGGTAGGCGCGTATAATTATTTGTACAATACCCCCGCTCGTCGCTGCCTTGGTGAAGAGGTAGCTCGTGTTTTTGTGGACTTGTCTCGTTACCTGAAATAATAACATGCAATTATTATAGAAATAACGTTGAATGAGTTTAAGAGTATTCTACGCCCAATAATAGATCAGGGCAAATTTGCCCTCAGCTAATTATATGACAAACATCAAGAAATTATCATGTGACGTAAGCTTGCTCGGCGTTACATCGCATCTTAAGTGAGTACTAAGTTCTTGGCTGTATGTGGAAACTCATTGATATTATACAAACGTTTTTAATTTGTATGTGCCATTGACTCAATGTATGTGTGAGTTTGTGTGTGTACGCGACTCCTCGACTAGCAGTGGAACTGATGCTGCGTGATGGCTGGCTGGCTGGCTCGGTACCTTGGCACCTCGGCTAGCAGTGGAACTGGTGCTGCGTGATGGCGGACAGGTCCTTCATGAGCCCCTCCAGGTTCTGCATCTCGCGCTGCAGCCGCTCGGTGGAGCGCGACGGCGTCAGCGGCTCCAGCTCGGCCAGCAGTGGAACTGGTGCTGCGTGATGGCTGGCTGGCTGGCTGGCTGGCTGGCTCGGTACCTTGGCACCTCGGCTAGCAGTGGAACTGGTGCTGCGTGATGGCGGACAGGTCCTTCATGAGCCCCTCCAGGTTCTGCATCTCGCGCTGCAGCCGCTCGGTGGAGCGCGACGGCGTCAGCGGCTCCAGCTCGGCCAGCAGTGGAACTGGTGCTGCGTGATGGCTGGCTGGCTGGCTCAGTACCTTGGCACCTCGGCCAGCAGTGGAACTGGTGCTGCGTGATGGCTGGCTGGCTGGCTGGCTGGCTCGGTACCTTGGCACCTCGGCTAGCAGTGGAACTGGTGCTGCGTGATGGCGGACAGGTCCTTCATGAGCCCCTCCAGGTTCTGCATCTCGCGCTGCAGCCGCTCGGTGGAGCGCGACGGCGTCAGCGGCTCCAGCTCGGCCAGCAGTGGAACTGGTGCTGCGTGATGGCTGGCTGGCTGGCTGGCTGGCTCAGTACCTTGGCACCTCGGCTAGCAGTGGAACTGGTGCTGCGTGATGGCGGACAGGTCCTTCATGAGCCCCTCCAGGTTCTGCATCTCGCGCTGCAGCCGCTCGGTGGAGCGCGACGGCGTCAGCGGCTCCAGCTCGGCCAGCAGTGGAACTGGTGCTGCGTGATGGCTGGCTGGCTGGCTCGGTACCTTGGCACCTCGGCCAGCAGTGGAACTGGTGCTGCGTGATGGCTGGCTGGCTGGCTGGCTGGCTCGGTACCTTGGCACCTCGGCTAGCAGTGGAACTGGTGCTGCGTGATGGCGGACAGGTCCTTCATGAGCCCCTCCAGGTTCTGCATCTCGCGCTGCAGCCGCTCGGTGGAGCGCGACGGCGTCAGCGGCTCCAGCTCGGCCGCGCAGTGCGCCACCGCGCCGCCTGCGGCCCAATTGTAATAACATGGCACTGAACTGACAGCTCGATAACCACAAAGTCATCAAGCTACACATATGGATTTTAAAAAACATCGAGTTAAACATGATATGAATAGTAAATATTTACTAAAGGGCCTCGTATGAACCCGTTTGGCACATAATCAACTTTCATATATTCGCTACAAGAGGTATTGTGAAATCGTCTCATTCAAGTTGTGAATTAGAAACATTAGGGTATATGCGATTCCCTAAAATTAAAAAATCTTACTAATGGATTTTCCTTTTTGCTTGAAATTGAACGAAACATTTTTTTTCAATTGTAAGACTTGCTGCACGGTACCAGCATATTCTTAAAAAGTAAATAACACTTAGAGTTCTATAGGTGCTTGCCCAACAGTGAGCTTTTGTTAATCTGTACTCACCCATAAGTAGCCTGTTGGGCAGGTGTCCCGGGGACGAGCTGGCGCTCTTCTTGTAAGGTGACGTGTCGCGCCCGCTACCCGCTAGAAAACGATAGAGTGATCTAATAAAAGCTGGTACAAAATTAAAATTAACTTTATTCAATTATGACTTTATAGAAAGTTCTTTTGAATCGTCCAAATTTTTTTCCTACCACCCTACATTCAGGACGTATTTTATACCTGATAAGAAGAATGGGCGCAAGAAACTTATCAGCTTTATCAAAAGTAATAACAACAACATATTATGTCGTTATCATACAATGTACATATGTGTTTACAATTTATGCGGGATAACAAATATTTAAACTTTAGAATGTATCCTCAAATCAACACCATAGCCCTTACTCATTAGCGTCTTTTTAACATGTACCTTGACCTTATGAACTTGCAATGTATACCACATTAATAGAAGGATGTATAACAAAGCGTACGAATAAAGCGTGAAAGTGCGGACCCGACAGACTTCGTCCTGTTAAAAAGATCTGTAAAGAAGCAGTTTTTTGTTTCTACTTATTTTATAGATAATGTCGCATAGCCAACCAAATTGCAGAAAGGTCCAAATGAACTATTACATTTTGTGACTATTCGACTTTGGAACTTTGATTGAATTTCAACTTTATACAGCGTTAATACAGCGTAAATTGACTTTTTGATGTTAGGAACAAACCTTCATTGCTTAGACATAAGTGAATGCTTGCAATATGAACTTCATTCAATAACAATAAAGCTCAAATTGACTGTACGTTTTAGTTAGAAGACGTTTGTATGGAAAAAAGGGTTGTTTTTAAGGTTTTTCCGATAATTATTCGAATTTTTCTCGCCGTAAAAATCTTTCTTGAACTTCAACGAACATTAACAAAAAAGAATTGGCCAAATTGGTCCAGGCGTTGTTGAGTTATGCGCTTACCAACACATTTTGCGATTCATTTTTATATATTAGATTTACGACAGAGCTGTGCGTAGACCACAGCTGACAGGTTCGCAGGACAGTGACCCAATATACAATGTCTTTTGACTCTGTAAACTTCCGTTCAAGCCATAAGGCCACTAGGGCCAAGGCTAGGCTGAGTTTAGTCGGTAGGTCTGCTAGATCGAGCCGCCTCGATTCACCAGGAGTCCGACATAATCAACGCATCCCTGCTTGCCTGTTGCGTTGGTATCCATGAGGATTCTCAGCCTCCTCTCCTGAGGAAAAAAAAAACTCTGTATATTGTAGCATAATTCCGAACGGTGCTTACCTCTGGAGTGTGACGGGGTGGAGTGTTCGGAGGTGCTGTCTAGGAAGCCGCGACGCAAGGAGCCGCTGGCGCCGGGGCCCCCCACGGCGCCGCCCGCGCCCCCCACGCCGCCCGGCCCACAAACGCCCCCCGGCCCGCAGACACCGCCGGCGCCCATCGACGGCAACGTGCCGCCCGCCAGCGTCGTGTCACTGCTCATCGAGTCGCGGCTGTCACACATCAAAAAGACATCATGCAGGTGCAAAGCAGTCTCTGATCTCTACCTCACAGCAGGTATAGCAGAGAAATCCCCATTTCTAGATTAGGAGTAAATTACGTTTTACCTCATTATTAATTATAGATTTGATTAACTAATTAACTCCATTTCAGACTTGATTAACTATACTAAAAATCTTTATTTTTAATTTGAACAATTTCCATAAAATGTGAAGGAATCCAGTGTGCAGTAACAAGACGCCCTTGTGTTGATGCTTTGCGTGAGCACATTCAGTGTCACGATGAGATCGATGTACGGATTTTGGTTTGCACGAGTGGAAGAATTTTTTCCGTGGGAGAGCCATGCTTCGGCACGAATTGGGCCGGCTCGACCGGAGTGATACCACGGCCTCACAGAAAACCGGCGTAAAATAGCGCTTGCGCTGTGTTTCGCCGAGTGAGTGAGGGTACCGGAGGCCCAACCCCCCTTATTCCCCTCTATTCCCCTTATTCCCCCTATTCCCTTTTAAAAGGCCGGCAACGCATCTGTGACTCCTCTGTGTGTTGCGGGTGTCCATGGGCAACGGTTATCGCTTACCATCAGGTGATCCGTTTGCTCGTTTGCTGCCCTATGCTATAAAAAAAAAAAAAAAAAAAAAAAAATCGATGGATTTACAAGTAGTGTGTGTGTGCGTGTGTTCGTACTCACGGGCCGTAGTGTCCGAGCGGCTCGTAGGCCACGTAGTGCCCGCGCTCGCGGTCCCGCGCGGCGCGCGCGCACGCGTCCAGCGCGCACGCTGCGCCGCCGCCGCCTGCCACACATTCACGCGCTTATGTATACACCACTAGGGTGAAACAACACAACGATTGTAGACAATTGATGTGCCCCACGATTTTATTTTAGTCTAGTCTATGCATATGTTTATAATTCCCACGACTGTATCTATTTTATTATTTTTTTGGTTTTTAGTACATTTTTAGTACATTTATTCTTAAACATTGCAATGTATGTTTAACATAAAACCGTTTTAAATTAAAAAGTTTTTACCTATTTTTATTTTCTAGTTTTTAGTTTTTATTTCGCATTATTCTCTTTTAAACCTAAGTTATCCGCCATTTTGTAGAGACCGCCATCTTGGATTTAATTTTATATAGTACATTGTATTCTACTGGTGAGCACTTTCATTTGATACCCATATTGATGGGATTGATAAAACCTACGTTATCCGCCATTTTGTAGCGGCCGCCATCTTGGATTTAATTTTTTTATAGTATATTGTATTCTGCTTGTTGAGCCCTTTCATTTGATACCCATATTGATGGGATTAATAAAACCTAAATTGTCCGCCATTTTGTAGCGGCGGCCATGTTGAATTTATAATGATAATGAATAAATATAATTGTATTGTCACCAAAATCCAAAGTGTATACAAAATTTCAGATTAATCGGTTGACAGGAAGAGGGTGAAATTTGATTTACTAAATTTGACCCAAGAATGAATGAACCGGGCTGAGCTAAATAAAACCGTTTAAATACAGTACTCAGCTAGGAATAGTAATATTACATTCATAAATTCTAGTGATATTATCGGTATTCTAACTATCATTAATCAATAATCAGAATATGTATTAATCTATAATCGATATATCCGTAACGAATGAAATAGTTATTTTTCTTATGCATATTGCGTTTTAATATTGCTTGGCGCATAAATACGTTTTGTTATCAATATTCCCTGAAATTGTAACTTCAATTTTTCTTTATTTACAAAAGTTATAGATTTTTTCTCAGTGAAAGAAAAATAGGTAACCAGTTACCGTTTACAAAATATTAAAAAATCAGGAATCGTACATTTAACAATGTAATGGGTACCAGGCCTGCCATTCTTCTTTATAGAAAAGATTTGCAAGATTTGATTGTTTGCATTGAATAGGCTTCAAAACTAGTTGACCCTATCTCCAGTGTAAATACATAAAGGCTTTATTAAATTTTCATAAAGTTTAGGATCCATACTAAAACTCTAATAATGTAACCCGAGGTATGAAAAAATTATCATGAAACTTTCTTACATCACGTCCGCTTTTGTCACGCATCACTTACGTTTTTGCACAACATATTATCTACAAAAAGTATTGGGACAGCATATGTCTAACTATTACAGTTATGTCATAAAATGCGTTTTTTTTTTCATTGTAAAAATATTCTATAAAATATCTATAAAAGCAGTTTCGTTAATATTTTGGAATTAATCCTTATCAAAATTATAAAAGAAATTAATAACAACACTAAGCACTTAAACAAAGTTTAAAAATGTAAGTTTTGTGAAAAATGTCGCATGGTCGTCGCTCACGCCGTTCGGTTAGACGACACCATAATAGTAAGCGAAAATATGTTATGTATACTCTCTGTGTGCGTATGAAATGTTTGTTTAATGAGCGTGCGTGCGTGCGTGCGTGCGTACTCACAGGCAGGCAGCGCCAGGTGCGGGTGCTGCGCCAGCAGGTGCGCGGGCAGCGAGCCCAGCGACGGCGCCGGCGAGCCCAGCGCGCCCACGCCCACGCCCACGCCCAGCGGCGGGCACTGCAAGCACGTTACGACAATTAGCGCATTTTGAATCGTGAGCCAAGATGGCAGAAGCCACTTTTACTATAAACAAACACGAACTCATTTTCGAGGTTTTCTAATAACAAACATAATTGATTTTTTGAAAATTGACCAAGTATAAAACAAACCAACAAAATTTGTGTGAATAAAATGTTTTCACATATTATATTTCGCTTGTTCGAATATCGCCGGGTCGTACATGTTTCTTTTATTAGTAAATATAAATTTTACAACTTTATTTTGTGAACGAATTTAGTTTTAATTAAAGGTTTAATTATAATATTAGATTACTTTAGTACATGTAGAAGCAACAAATCAATGTAGTGTGTATCGATGTTAATCCTTCAAAAAGGAAGGAAAATGGCGAATGCTTGTAAATATAGTTCGTCACGAAACAATTGCACGCACATATGAGCCTGTAAAATACAAACCACCATAGAACCAGTCGTGGTGCTGCGCCGTGCACTCACGGTAAGAATAACTTCGTTTACAAAAATTATGTACTTATTACGTGAATGACATGACGATGGTGGTACTCATAAGGGTGGAGGTGGTACGTGTTACTGATGGAGGTACTGATGGTGAACTGTTAGTACTGTAGTGGCGATGGTGGTGGTGATGGCGCTGATGGTGACGATGATAATGGTAATGATGGTGGTGACGATGGCGCTGATGGTTATGGTAGTGGTGGTGATGATGGTGGTGGTGGAGATGGAGGCGGCGATGGTGGTGACAGTAGAGGTGGCGATGGCGATGTTGGTAATGATGATGGTGATGGCGCTGATGATGGTGGTGGTGATGATGATGGCACTAATGGTGGTGATGGTGATGACGATGGAGGTGGCGATGGCGATAGTGGAAGTGTTGATGGTGATGGCGCTGATGGTTGTGGTGACGATGGTGGTGGTGATGGTGATGACGGTGATGGTGGTGGTGGTGGTGATGGAAGCGACGATGGTGGTGATCATGGAGGTGGCGGTGGCGATGGTGGTGGTGATGATGGTGGTGGTGGTGATGGCGCTGCTGGTGGTGGTGGTGATGGCGTTAATGGTGATGGTGGTGATGAAAGCGGCGATGGTGGTGACGGTGGAGGTGGTAATGGCGATGGTGGTGGCAACGATGGAGGTGGCGATGGCGACAGTGGTAGTGATGATGGTGATGGCGCTGATATGTTGTAGTGGCGATGGTGGTGATGATGGTGATGACGGTGATGGTAGTGGTGGTGAAGGAGGCGACGATGGTGGTGATAATGGAGGTGGCGATGGCGATGGTGGTGGTGATGACGGTGATGGTGTGGTGGTGATGGAGGCGGGGATGGTGGTGATAATGGAGGTGGAAATGGCGATGGTGGTGGTGATGATGGTGATGGCGTTGATGGTGGTGGTGGCGATGGCGATAGTGGTAGTGATGATGATGATGGCGCTGATGGTTGTGGTGGCGATGGTGGTGGTGATGACGGTGATGGTGTGGTGGTGATGAAGGCGTCGATAGTGGTGACGGTGGAGGTGGCAATGGCGATGGTGGTGGTGGTGGTGGCGGCAATGATGGTGGTGATGGTGGTGACGGTGATGGCGGTACCTGGTCGGGCGGCGGCAGGCGGCGGCGCTCGCAAGAGGCGGCGCAGCCCGCGCCCGTCATGGCTGCCAAACAAGCAAACAAACGACACTGCTCACTTATGCTGTCAAATCTGCTCAACTATACATAGCTTAGCCCCAAACATTCGTCACCCACCGACTGGAACAATTATGAACAGCAGCTTGTGCAAACTTGGAACAGTCCGTTTCCGAGTTTGTTATCTAACTGTTTCGATCTCTCATTGTGGTATATCTGTATATACTTAGTATATCGATAAACTTATATTTCATGATATATTCAATTTATTTAGTATCAGATAATAACGTCTGGTAGTGGATAGATAGAGTTATAGATAGAGTTCGATCGTAACTATAAAACCACCTTCACCCGCAATGCTTTCTTTATATTAAAGTAAAGAATTTGCCTAAAGTTTCAACCTCTTAATTTTCTGCGTCGTACAGGTTCGTTCGTTCAGGGTCGTTCTACAGGTTGGTAACCTGTAGAATGAATTGTCGCGTGCAGTATTTCCGGACCAATGCGACACCCTAACATTAAAAAATCATTCCCATTTAAAAAAGCGACATTACATTTGGAATTCTGATTGGCTGATTTTGCTCATTGCACCCAAACACAAAAAAAATCCCACGAAATTAACACATACAAATGTCATATTGTTGCGCCATCGAATCAATAAACATATTCTCAAACATTCGGAAACAATCGGGAGAGCGTTTCGAGCACGTAAAACTTTAACGGAAGGCTATAAAAAGCTCAAAGAAAATTGTACAATATTCGAGAAAGGTACCGATCCTGTCTCTAGCGTCGAGTAGCGGAGTTAAAGATAATAGATCTTTATAGACTCGCCTCGACTTCTCCATATGACTGTATGAGCGGAGCGGAGCCACAAGAGCGAACTAAGTGATTAATTAGTGTCGGTAATTGTTTTTTTTTTCTCTTTATTTTAAAAGGACTTTTATCCAAATGGATATGTCAGTCCTATCGGAACATATACATAATCATACATAATACGGAACATATACAATCACAGTTAATCTCAAGGTAGTCGCGGCGGGCACAGTACATTGTATAACATATGGGCCTCTTTGGAAGTTGGCTGGGCCAAAATACTGTGAAACATACCAACATCCATAATATTCATTTTTAATCTGTTGATTAGTACTCTCCTAGCATCTTGATAACGGACACATTCCACCAACAAGTGTTGGACATCTTCCATGTCGGTACAGCTTGTCAAAAAAGTGTAGAAACGGAATTTACTTTTTTGTACGATGGCAACATTCTTAAAACTGTATAACTAATCTGTAATTTATGTAAACAAAGTAATTAAATTTTTGGACATCTTCCATGTCGGTAATTGTTAATGAAAAGTAAATTAAAAGTACAGCTTGTCAAAAAAGTGTAGAAACGGAACTAACTTTTTTGTATGATGGCAACATTCCTAAAACTGTATTACTAATCTGTAATTTATGTAAACAAAGTAATTAAATTTTATTTTGTTATGTTCGTAATTATTTATTACAACGATATATTTGTTTAAAATACGACAGAATATATTAAATATGAATAAAACAACCAGAAGCTCTACCAGAGAGGTTATCTTTCTTGTTTACAGGCGATGTCTACTACTGTTAGGGTTGCTACATTAAATAACAGTGGCGTTCCTATTTATTTCTACTCTATTTAAACAAACTGTATATAATTTTTGGTAGAAACCGCATATTATTTAATGTGAGAAACAATATTTAGTCAGTTTCGTTTTCCTTGTACTGTCGTGTATTTTAAATATGTTAGTTATTGGTGAAAAACAGGAGTTAAACAAGGAGGAAGCGGGCAGCGGGCGCGCCACAACTCACGTCGGTAGTCGCAGCGGCGACACTCCGCCGTGGACGTGGACGCGGACGCAGACGAGCGCGACGCCGCGTCGCTGCCGCGCGACAAACGCCCGTCTGTCGCGCGACCAACGCGGCAACACACAGCGACAACGCAACACAAACAGAAAACAACAACGGAAATCAACAAAACGTTGCATGCACGCCACTAAGCACTAACCATGTAACGAATATTCCAACATCGATAATTTTAAAACATGTTAAGGGTTTTCCAATATGAGGTGTTATTTTAATATACAAAGAAAAATAGCATTTTTTGAGACAAATGATCGGATCTTTATTTCATTATAAAGAGACTAGCTTTCTGCCGCGCTTCGCCCGCGTGGATTTCGGATTGAGTCTATTTTGCCCACGACTACATATGCGCGGAAGTAGGTTTATGGCGCGAAGGTTTTATCGCGCTTTCCTTGGGACTATCCGTTTTTTCCGAGATAAAAAATACCGCAATACCTTGCTCAAGAATCACTCTACCTATTGATGAAAACCGCATGAAAATCTTGCAGTAGGTTTTAAGCGAAGCCTTTATTGCGCATCCCGTGGGATCTGTCGATTTTTCCGGGATAAAAAGTAGCCTATGTTATTCGGGGATAATATAGCTTTCCAAAGGTGAAAGAATTTTTGAAATCGGTCCAGTAGTTTCGGAGCCTATTCATTACAAACAAACAAATCTTTCCTCTTTATAATATTAGTACGCAACATACTAATTAATCATTTTGTTTTCAGAGTGTGGCCGTCGCTAACACAAACAAATCTTTCCTCTTATAATATTAGTATAGAAAATTATGCCGTTAATAATGGAACAGAACAGCAGGCAAATGGCCACCACGGCCACGCTTACGGGACCATATTTTTGTCATGAAATTTCCCATAACCAAATTGCAAATGGCTGCCCTATGTCCGCGAAAGCCTCACGAGCTCCGTCTTTGAGGTCTTCAAACGACGTTGGGCTATTGGCCTTTCACCAGGCGCCAAAGGAAGAAGTCGCAAGGTGTTGCAATTTGCATTGACGAAACCTCATGCTTCACGACGACCCAAACAAGTTTTAGCTTTGCGAACCGTCTGTATCAAATTTTCACCATTTTTCAATGCATTGTAGAAGCGTGTATTGTTCCATTTTAAGTAATTAAATGTTCAAAATCATAACCTACTTAGATAACAGGCTATTCAAAATAGCACCTGGTGAGAGACACAGTAATACGTCTTTCTTGTGGCAATGCTTTATTTGGACTGACTGCTAGAGATGTTTCAATCCGTACAGAAACGACTCAGTGAGTCGTTTCTTCCAAGTGATTCACTGATTCAAATCTCTAACAGCGCTTCAAATAAATCATTCGCTCGATTGCATCTCGGTTTCAATCGGCACGCGGCGCTCGCACGATTGAGATAAGTAAATAGTTCAGAGTCGGAGCGCTTCGGATCACGTCACTCAATTGCATCTCGGTATCATTCGATACGCGACGCTTACAAGATTGACTCAGAGTCACTGATACAAATGAATCAATATCAATATTTATATCAGTGTATTTGTATCATATATCAGAATATTTCTATCAGTGACTCTAAATCGATTCAATCGGTTCAGAGTTACTGATATAAATGATTCAAATGAATCACTTTACTGATTCGAATCATTGTACTGATCCGGATACAAATGATCCAATCTCAACAAAGGTACGTTTTTTCCATCATTACTGACTGCTTGTTTACGAAATGTGGTTCAATTTAACAACACACCCACACGTACAGATTACATACTATTGTAATAAATGCATAGAACTTATTATTTGATTATACTAATTTATTGGAAAACCCGTTACATTTCATAAAGGTTTAATTAATTGCATTTGTAAAATATTAACATCAAAACTGATTCGGAACTTTATTTCAAGCAAACTTTTTTTTTATTAACAGACGAAGTGTAATAGAGTTAGTCACTATTACACTTTGTGTATTTACACCAATATTCGTTACATCACTAGACGGTACACAGAAAGCATAAATGATAATTAAATAAAAACATTTCACAATAAAATAAAATAAATAAGCCGACAGCGGGTTTGTTACTACCGGCCAACAATATGCAGACATTACATTAAATTGAAGACGCTGTATAGTTGAACGGCTGATCCTTTTTTTTGACGTGAAACGTCTTTAAAATCGCGCCGAAACATACGGGTACCAGGTTTAAAAGTGGACCGTAACGAAAAGGTCTATATCATCGTACCTTAATAATTAAAAAACTATTAGTTTTAGAAACAAAAATGTGGTGTGAATATTTCACTTATATAGTCAGCTCGCTGTTGTGACATTAAGTTTTTTATTAAAATATTTAAAACACCGTCAATCTTGTTTTTATTTCAATATTTTACTTTAAAAGCAATTCTCTAACATAGACGTTTTTTATTCTCCTGAGGAAAATGCATTAAATTGCATACCCCAGCTGTAGCGAGCCGGCGGTCATGTGGAGCTCTCCTCCCCAGAAGGGGGAGGCCTACCCACTAAACACCTCAGGGATGGCCTTCCTCAGGCATGTAGGGAGCCCCCGGGGACGCCAAGCGACTTTCGGGTGAAAGGCTGATCCTAGGACTTTTGTGAAAGAGAATGAAAAGTAATTGAATGTTCGATGACGAAC
Source organism: Scirpophaga incertulas (assembly GCA_036419045.1). Taxonomy (NCBI): domain Eukaryota; kingdom Metazoa; phylum Arthropoda; class Insecta; order Lepidoptera; family Crambidae; genus Scirpophaga; species Scirpophaga incertulas. The sequence continues at coordinate 25,016,548 of CM071636.1, forward strand.
AAATAGAGGCGGAGTATCAAAGGACAATATGTTATATAATCTATAAATAATTTAATATTTCTTACGCTCGCACCAATCAGCCTAAAGGACATTGTTCCGGCTCCATACATGTTCTGCCTAAGAACCGTTCGAATCGAAAGTGACTTATATAAACTCTTAAAATTATATGGAATCCTATGAAATAAGTTTTCACGAACGGACACTTCAGGAAACTAAAATAATGACGAAAAAAGTTAATATTTTGAGGTTATAAATAAAAAATAACCAACCTTGCGTGAAATATCAGAGTAGTAATATCAAAGTAATATTAACAATACTATGTAAAGCTATATATGTTCTCTTCTAGAACTAGGAAAGGACTACTCTAATAGATACTAGGAAAAGAGATAGTACCTAGTAAAGTTTAAGATAATTCTTTGACAATTATCATTTTACAAAATCCAGTCCTTTACACACAGCCGAGTCTACCAAGTACGCAATGTAATCGGAATCCGTAATCAAGCCAAAGTTGTTAGAATAAAACCATGAAACGCATAGAAAATTACAAAAGAAATGAGTCGCAAAGCAACCAAAAATTGAATGAAACGGAGACAGATAAGGTATGAAGTACACCAGTGTTGCCAATTACGAAAACTATAATACTCGAATGCCAAGCTAGAAATTCGCGATTTCGATTAAAAAATATATAATACAAGTTTTTTTCTAGCTAGGCAATTTAGGTATTTAAATGAATAAAGTGTTATCAACTAATTTTAATAACCGACTTCAAAAAGGAGGAGGTTCTCAATTCGATCCGTATTTACCGAAATCGCGAAAACTTCTGAAACTGGCAGCACTGGCTGACGGAAAACATTTTATACGGCATCAATAATTGTGACCCAACTTTTTATTTGGAATTTATTTATTTAAAGTATCCGTGGAATACTAAAATATGTTTTAAATAATATAAAAATAAATGAAAATTATAGTATAATTTATATTAACATCGGTTCTTAGGCCAAAATTGAACAATGTCCTTTACGAAAATGTGGACGTAAAATATTACAATTTATGTAAGGTTTAGAATCCTACGAAAGTTTATAAGCTTCGTAGTAAATCGATAAACTTATGGATCTTGTTATTTCCCGGTGACATATAGATCCCGACACAAAGACAGTAGCGGAGTGAGGTAGGTATTTGTGCAGTCGTACCGACGTAGGTGGGCACGTGGCGGCGGTCCAGCGAGGCGGGCTCGCAGTCGCGCGACAGCAGCCCGCCGGCACCGGCACCGGCTCCGGCGCCGCCGGCTCCGGCGCCGGCGCCGCCCGCGCCCGGCCCGGCCAGCGCCAGCGACGACGACATCAGGCCGCCGTCCACGCTGCCCGCCGATACTGCACACCACACATTTACCCGTCAATACCACCAACTGTGAGCCAGTCTCAAGGCAACACTAGTCAATACCGGCAGAGGATTCGTAGACCGCGACATGTCCTTAGCGACCCCCCCAACCAACTCACGCAGGAACTTCTAGACCTGCAAGCGGCGGCGTCTGAGCCGTCGCTCCCCCTTGTCAACCCCTAAACGGCAGCCTTCTGCTTAGCCTGAATAGGTTCTTATCATACTGGCCGGTCCCACTTTGGAGATTCGTGCCTTCTTCTAGCGCATATACCCTCACCATGGGGTAGCGCTAACCGTGCTCTCCTGAGGTGCGGCCCTCTCGTCAATAAAGCCAGTAGGGTCAATAGGACCAAAGGCTTAGGCTGAGTTTAGTCGGTAGGTCTGGTGGGTCGAGCCGCCTCGATTCACCAGGAGTCCGACATAATCAACGCATCCCTGCTTGCCTGTTGCGTTGGTATCCATGATGGATTCTCAGCCACCTCTCCTGAGGAAAAAAAAAAAAAAAGAAAATGCACACCACACGCTCGGTCATTGCACTCACCGCGGAAACCACTCAGAACATCAGAGTCTGCTCTGCTCTTGTCGCATGGCAGGAGCGATGGGACACATCGGATCAGGGGCGTACTCTTAAAAACGATATTCGAAATATCGTGGTCTCGTCGTGTCGTATCCTACTCTTAGTTACTATCGTTTAACGGCCGTTTTCAATAACCTATCTAAGATCAAAGATAAATTGCTATCTCCGATTAGCAGTAAGCTGTTATCTATCTGTAGTCTGCGTTTCACAATCAAAGATTCGAGCTATCTATCTTTGTCTAACTAAGGATAGCTTTATGCCCTCTCGTCTATCCAAGCCCTGTAGAACGTTTTGTTCGTTGCTAACCATAAAGCTTTAGTACGTTTAAAACATATGTACAATTTATTGATGTATTTTATATTTAAATATTATGTTGTAAAAAGTGCATACAATGATACTATAATTGAAAAAAAAAAATCTTAGATCGTCATTTTCACTTTATTTGCTGGTGTTCTTTATAAAAATCATAGAACGAAACGTTTATAAATGACAAGTGATGTCATTCGAACATTACTGACAGATAATTTGTTGCCGCCAATTTGTGTGTATTACATGTTTTTGATATAAAATATAAGCAAAAGTGGAAAAAATGAGTTCTGTAAGTATCTGGATTTACGATACTTTTGTAATTTAAGTTATAATGTTATTATAGTTAATGTTTTCGAAGCCTATCTGTGTTTTAATCCACCGATATTGACAGATAGCCAAATGTTTTCACTAGAGATAGCTCCGCCTATCGAGAGTAAGTTGAAACTTTTTTGAAATGCAGTTACGTCAGATTTGTATGAGCGTCCCTACCTCTAGTAAGCTATCCGTCCTCCCGACGATGGATAGGTAACTTCGGTAGGCGACGCTATCCATCAGTAGGTTATTGAAACGCAAGTTAGGGCATAAGGATAGATTTTACTATCTTTAGTAGCAAAAACAAAGGATAGATAGGTTATTGAAAACGGCCGTAAAGCATTCCACCGAACGATCGAACGAACGCTATTAATTTTGCAATAAGAAAGCCTCAAATGACAACGATGAATTGAATTCGACAGACGAACATTCGCAAAATTTACGTCAAATTTGAGAAAAGTAATAATACGGTTTGAGGTGTCGTTGTAATCATCGTAAATTTGACGTTTATTTTGCGAATGTTCGTCTGTCAAATTCAATTCATCGATGTAATTTGAGGCTTCTTAATGTCAAAATAATGTCGTTCGTTCGATCGTACTGTTATATCTGGGGATTGTTCCCCTTTTTGCCGAAATAGCTATTTTATGCTAGCTCAGCATTAATTTGCCTTTATAAGGTTCCAGACTGCCTCTAGCGAGCCAGTCTACCCATATCCTCCGCGCGTGATCTTGCTTCCGCGACAACATCCAAAAAACCTAATTCTATTGTACTCTTTCACTATCGTGTAACCAATAAAATTCTTTTTTAAAAAGTCTTTTAAAATCCCAATCATAACATTGGTGGCAGCGTAAAGGGATTTTTAAGAAATAATAAATCCTTGGTACACCTCGAAGAGAACTAAGTGAATGTTCCAGTATAAGTGAAAATCAAACAAGTGAAAATAAAATAAGTGAAAATCAAATAAGTGAAAAGTAAAAAGTGAAAAGCGAAAAGCTAAAAGTGAAAGTAAAAAAATTGTGAGTGTTAAAATTGCACACAAAAGAAGAGAACAGAAGAAAACGGGGTAGACTCCATCCATCAACATTTCAAGTTTTCTCTGCTTCTCATCATCATCGAAGACGACGACGACTGGCGTCTTCATCATCGTGCTGAAAACTGAAAGTTTGCGCTATCTGCGTATTCCCGTTATCTACGGTCTACCAGTTCCAGCACCTATCAATATATTTTTTGAAGAAAACATAAGAACATGAAATCAAAAGTTCAGCTCAAACTTACAACATTAATGTAAGTCAAATTTATTATTAATCCAGCTCAATCGAAGTCTAAGTACGCCAAGCTTCGCGACGCCGAGATAAGACGCCGTGGCTGTCTAGACCTTACGCCGCACATTCCTCAAGCGTTATCGCGTCCGCTCCGTGACCGTTTGAATCACCTGCTTATAAATTAGCCTAATACATTGTTGCATAGTGTATAAGATATTAATGTAATTATTTGTAACCGTTTAAATTTAGCTATACGTTTTCTTTCACTGTAATATTTTTTATTCTTTGGATTATAATTTTCTTTCATAATATATTTAAATGCCTGAAAACAAGAAAGAAAATAAAGAATCCCAAGAATTTCCCTACGTAGGTAATATTAAAATTTATAAGGCCATTCTACGGAACATAAAATAAATTAATCGTCTTCATAACAAATTGTGATAATGTCATTTATCTTGCGTCTTCACAACAGGAGGACATAACATTTAAATATATCCTTAGTCAATTAGAAGATAAAGCCGAAAGTGCTTGTTCAATTAAAGATTTTGAAAACTGGAATTCTCTTAAAGAATTTTTAAAGAATCAATTTGGGGAGCGTAAACATTACGCCCATCTTCTCACTGATCTGCAGGAATGCAAACAGGGAAATGATACTGTTAATCAATTTGCTCTTAAAGTTGAAACTTGTTTGTCTAAATTACTGACAGAAGTCACGATATCAAACACCCGTAAAAGCGAACTGTCTGGCAGAATAGCTGCTATGGAGGATTTAGCACTCCATACCTTCACACTAGGGCTACATCCACGACTCTCTACAATTATCAGATGCCGTGATCCAAAAAATCTCAATGAGGCAATAAATCATGCGATATCGGAAGAAAAAATCCAACAATTCTCATTCAAAAATAATAACTCTTTTAATAATAAACATAAAACACCAAATTCCACATCCCCAAATTACAAGTCTCCACAAAAGCCAAATTATTATCAATCAAATGATAATTATAAAAATAAATTTCAAAATCCACTATTTTGTAAGTACTGTAAAAGAACAGGACATACCTTTGAAAAATGTAGGCTTCGTGACTATAACAACAAAAAGTTTAATAGGAGTGATCAACCTTTTAATACAACACAAAGCTTCTATAAACAAAACAAAATGTTCCAGTTAACTATATTAACGAAGGTCGAGATGAACTTGACCATAATCAAAACGACGAAAATCCTTTAAACTAATCCATGCCCCGCTAGGGTGTCGATCGGGGCAAAATCCCAAAAATAATGGCACCATAACAAATTCAAAGACCCATGGACAGGGTAACCAGCCCCAAACTCGCGGTCTCTCCTTAAAGACCCATGGACAGGGTAACCAGCCCCAAACTCGTGGTCTCTCTTCAAAGACCCATGGACAGGGTAACCAGCCCCAAACTCGCGGTCTTCTCTCAAATTCAATGACCCATGGACAGGGTAACCAGCCCCAAACTCGCGGTCTCTCTTAAAGACCCATGGACAGGGTAACCAGCCCCAAACTCGCGGTCTTCTCTCAAATTCAAAGACCCATGGACAGGGTAACCAGCCCCAAACTCGTGGTCTCTCTTCAAAGACCCATGGACAGGGTAACCAGCCCCAAACTCGTGGTCTCTCCTCGTTGACTCATGGACAGGGTAACCAGCCCCAAACTCGTAGTCACCTGAAACATAAAAATAAAATTATTATTAATGATGAAACAAATAAAATCTATGAAGTATTAATTAGAAAGAAATTCTTACCTTATATAACAATTGATACATCAGCTAATACTAATCCTCTTACCTTTCTCGTAGATTCCGGCGCATCTGTTTGCGTATTAAAAGATCAATGTTTAACAGAACATACACGTTCATTAATTGAACCAAAACCAATATCTGTAAAAGGAGTAGATTCTAAAGATTCTCCTATCGAAAGCCTCGGTTCAGTTGAATTAAAACTTCAATTTAATTCAGAACTAAAGATACCTCATAAATTCCATGTATTTGAAAATCTTACTCTTCCTTATGACGGAATTTTAGGAAGCGATTTCCTTATAAAATATAATTGTAAAATAAATTATGATAAAGACTCTCTAGAATTATATGAAGACAAAATAAAATTATCCTTTAATGAACCTATTTATACTATTCAACCACGTACAGAAACGGTGATAGAATGTTCTGTAAAAAACCCAGAATTAAAAGAAGGTATCATCATGGACCAACATATTTCTAATAAATTACTTAGTATCAAACTGCATAGTTAAGGTTAAATCCAATAATAGAATTAATGTATCCGTACTTAATGTTTCGGAAGATCCTATTTCCGTTAGTTCCAATTTAGCACTAACATTAATTCCAGTAGAAGAAGAAAAAATATTTAATTTTATACCAAATAAAACCTGTTCTCAGAGAACAGAAGAAGTTTTAAAATCACTTAGAGTATCTCACTTAAATACAGAAGAAGCAAATGTCCTCCTTGACATTTGTAGTGAATATTCCGATATATTTCATTTACCTGATGAAACTCTTACCTCTACTAGTGCTATTAAACATGAAATCTCTACTACCTCTTCTATACCAATTAATGTAAAATCATATAGATTTCCTGAAGTTCATAAAGAAGAAGTAAAAAGACAAATAGACAAAATGTTAAATGACAAAATTATTCAACCTTCAATATCTCCTTGGTCTTCCCCTATATGGGTAGTACCGAAAAAAGTAGACGCCTCAGGAAAAAGAAAATGGCGCATAGTCGTCGACTACACAGAAAATTGAATGATATAACAATAGGTGAAAGTTATCCGATACCACAAATAAATGAAATATTAGACCAATTAGGTAAAAGTAAGTACTTCTCAACTCTTGACCTTGCTTCTGGCTTCCACCAGATAGAAGTAGCTTCTCAAGATATATCAAAAACAGCGTTTAGTGTACCCGAAGGACACTTTGAATTTTCAAGAATGCCGTTTGGACTTAAGAACGCACCAGCGACATTTCAAAGACTAATGAACACGGTACTTTCTGGGTTACAAGGTATACAATGCTTTGTATATCTTGATGATATTGTTATATATTCATTTGATCTAAAATCCCACATTAATAAATTACATAATATATTTGAACGACTTCGCAAATTCAACCTTAAACTTCAGCCAGATAAGTGCGAATTCCTACGCAAAGAAGTTACATATTTAGGGCATACAATTAACGAACAAGGTCTTAGACCTAATCCCGACAAAATTAAGGCAGTAAGCCAATTTCCTGTTCCAAAATGTCAAAAAGACATAAAATCCTTCCTAGGATTAGTTTCATATTATCGTAGATTTATTCAGGACTTCTCGAAAATAGCAAAACCTTTAACAACCTTCTTAAAAAGGATACACCATTTGTCTGGGACAACCAGCAACAACTTGCTTTTGAGCGATTAAAAGAAAAATTAATTACAGCACCCATATTATGCTATCCTGATTTTACTATACCATTTGTCTTAACCTGTGATGCATCAAATTATGCAATCTCAGCGATATTATCGCAAGGAGAAATAGGAAAGGACCGGCCGATCGCATTTGCATCTAGAACATTGAACAAGGCCGAATCTAATTACAGTGTAACCGAAAAAGAGTGTTTAGCTATTATCTTTGGCACCAAGACATTCAGACCATATCTTTATGGTCGCAAATTTAAAATTGTGACTGATCACAAACCTCTTAAATGGCTTTTCAACCACAAAGATCCAAATTCGAAACTTATCCGTTGGAGATTAAAACTGGAAGAATATGAATATGAAATTGAATATAAAAAAGGTAAAACTAATTGTAATGCTGACGCCTTATCCAGGTATCCTGTAAATCCTATTCAACATCAGAGTAATGAAGATATCCCTACAGAAGAAAATATTCCTGAAAACTTACCTTTTGATGAAATTGCTCCTGTAGAAAATCCTGATACACCACTCCTAAATCCTGAAAGCCCTGGCTTAATCGACTTACCTGAACTCCTCGACTTACCTAGTGGTTTCAATCTTCCAGACGATTTAGAAATGCCTGATGATCTTGATATAATTCCTTTAACTCCACCCACTCCAGATATACAGATAGATGACGTAAATGACTCGTACTCCAAATGCCTGAAAATATTAAATAATAAAAATTACATTTCAAATGCAAAAATTGAAGAACACAACGAAAATCTTTTAAAATCTAAATTAAAAACAATTATAATACCAACCTCTATTGACCTTGATGAAGCCAATCCTCTAGTACCTGAAATCCTGAGTAACGAATTAATCGATAAAGAATCACTTTATAAAGAAAGATCTTTGCATTCCTTCCTATCATTTGAAAAAAATGATATAAATTATTATTTCCTATTCGTAAAAGTTCACTATTTTGATAATAGCAGTTATGAAGATTTATTTATAAGCCTTAAAAATATCAAACGCGATCTTATATCAAAGAATGTCACAGAATTCGGTATAACAGACTTCCGTAACCAGTTCGATGCTCATACTTTTATAAAAATATATAATATCATCCTATATCTATTCAATAATTCTAATATTACTGTACATATATACAAAAACGTAATTATATATCCTACAACTAGCGAGATATCAAAAATCCTGAAGGAGAATCACGATATACCTATTTCTGGTCACTTAGGCAGTAATAGAATGCTAAGTAGAATCCAAGAAAAATATTATTGGCGTAATATGCGTAGCGATGTTGAAAGCTATGTACGTAAATGTCAACAGTGTCAAACCAATAAAGCTTTAAGAAAAGCAAATAGAGCTCCAATGCAAATCACAACAACGTCTACACAACCGTTTCAGCGTCTTGCATTAGATATCGTTGGCCCTTTACCGGAAGCTGGTATTAATAAACTTAAATTTATCTTAACCTTACAGGATGATCTAACAAAGTTTTCGGCTGCTTACCCTATGCCAAATGCAACGGCAGAAGAGACTGCGGAATGTCTTATTCATTTCATATCCCAATTCGGCATTCCGAAAATGATCTTAACAGATCAAGGAACAAACTTGGCCGAGCTATTTAAACAAACTTGTAATTTCCTTCAAATCAAACAGCTCTGGTGTACTCCATATCACCCACAGACTCAAGGTGCCCTAGAAAGGAGTCACTCAACCTTGAAAGAATATCTTAAGTCATTCGTTAATGAAAATCAAAATAACTGGCCTCGATATATATTTACAGCAATGCTGACATATAATACTACTATTCATAGTACTACTAACTTTACGCCATATGAATTATTATTTGGCCATAAGCCTTACATCCCGTCTTCCGTATACGATACCGCCTTAGAATCGACATATAGTGATTATGTTCGTCTTTTACAACAACGAATGAGATACTCGAGAGAAAAGGCCATTGAGAATATAGGTAAATCGAAAATTACATCAAAAGCCTATTATGACAAGCGCACACGCTTTATAAAATATAAAACAGGCGACATGGTCTACGTAAAAAACCATTTACGCCTTCGTAAGGCCTTATCTCCTATTTGGAAAGGTCCGTATAAAGTTATTAAAATTAACGGAAACAATACACTTACCTTACTCGTAAACCGGAGGCACGTTAAATATCATTACGATGAAGTTAAATTGGCGGATATTAGAACCTAAGAATAGATTAAGATATTAAAATATAGTTATATAATTAATAGATAGAATATAATCCTTAGTAAAATAATCATACTAATATCGTGTTTCAGATGTGCTGCATTAAGCCTTTGCCTGGTTTATTCCCAAAGTAACCAAGAATATGTTCAACAAATAAGCTCAGGCTCCGGAATCCATTTTGATTATTTAGGTACCGTAAAAATTAAGAATAATAGGTTAAATGTTATTATGCCTGTAGATGTTTCACATTTTAATACCCATATAGAAAATATTAACTTAGTTATAGGAACAATTAGATACCTTTGTCAGCAGAATATAAGTACAAAGGGAATAAGATGCCACAACATCCTAGATCCTTTGACAACACGTTATCGTGATATTATCAAACAATTCGAATCTATATCTCACTTGCTGGAAAATAGAATGAAGCGTAGTGCATGGATAGGTGGCATAGGCAGTATTATAAAACAAGTATTTGGTAACCTAGATGAAACTGATGGCTTAATATATAATGAAGCAATTGAAGCTATACAAAACGATGAAAAGAAATTAGCATCCCTTATGAAAAATAACATTTTAGTTACAAGTTCTGTAATATCATCCTTCAATAAAACAGTACATCAAATAAAAATAAATGAAGCAAGTCTTAATGAAGCTTTAGAAAAACTTACCTTACGAGTCCAAAATATAACTACTGCTTTAGATGATCTGGAAATGCAATCTCAATTAAATTTTATACTTAATAGTTTAGAAACAGCATTACTTACCTTATCCTTCCAACTGCAAGACGTAATCGATGCAGTTATCCTATGTAGTCAAAATATTATTCATCCCTCGGTGATTACACCAGCCAAACTTCAAAATGAATTGGCCGATAATTACAAATACCTTCCAAATAATTTGCAATTACCTATAAGCCTAGACATTAATACTATTCACATAATCCAAAGAATATCAAATGTTCTGTGTTATTATATAAAAAACAAAATTGTGTTTATATTACAAATTCCACTAGTAACAAGTGAAGACTATAAATTGTTTCAAGTGACAGCCCTACCTGTACCTCATAGTATAAGCAAATTAAATAGTTTTAGTCTCATTATACCCAATAGTAAATACATTGTAATAAGTAAAGATAACACTAGATATAATTATTTACAAAACCTAAATAAATGTGATTCACTATTTTCTAGTAACTATATTTGTGAAATTTCTCATGTATTTCTATCCGATGTAAAACCTAGTTGTGAGAGTAATTTGCTCACAAAAATTGTCAATAAGATACCTCTAGAGTGTGAAACGAAATTTGTAATTGGAAAATTAGATTTATGGCAACCACTGTCTAATAACAGATGGATATTTGTACAATCAGACTCCGTGAAGATTAACCTGGATTGTTTAAATAAAAAATTGTTTGAATTCAATATCCAAGGAGTTGGAATCCTTTCGCTACCTAAAACTTGTAAAGCCTATTCTAAGAGCACTATATTATATGCTCAACAAAATGATATTAACATCACTTCACCTGTATCTTTTTACGATTTTAATTTAATAAACGATTCATGTTGTGATTTAAATAAATTACACTCATCTATGGAAAATTGGCATATAGAACAATTACAAAATGTTAACATTAAGAATTTTGATTTAGAAAGTAAGAATTTAAAAAATATGATTATAGATTTAGACAAGATAGAAAACAAACCACATATTGTAAAATATAGTACTCACTATTCAATTCTAACATTAGTAATTACATTAGTTATAATTATTTTTATTTCTTATTATATAATTAAAATGTTTAAAATGTTTCGTAACCGCAGAAGCAATAATCACCACAATAAATATAAAGTTAATAAAGAAAAATAATGGAGGAAGAAAATCCTAATTTAGATTCTGAAAATGAAATTAAAAACATTCCACAACCTTCCATACGAATTATGAACTAGAGTTTCATAAACTTCGCTAACAAACCCGAAGTTTATTTCTTAAGGGGGGAGGTGTTATATCTGGGGATTGTTCCCCTTTTTGCCGAAATAGCTATTTTATGCTAGCTCAGCATTAATTTGCCTTTATAAGGTTCCAGACTGCCTCTAGCGAGCCAGTCTACCCATATCCTCCGCGCGTGATCTTGCTTCCGCGACAACATCCAAAAAACCTAATTCTATTGTACTCTTTCACTATCGTGTAACCAATAAAATTCTTTTTTAAAAAGTCTTTTAAAATCCCAATCATAACAGTACGTTGAATGTTTAAACGATAGTAGCAAGAGTAGGATATGACACGATATTATCGAACATAGTTTTTAAGAGTACACCTCCTGAGGAGAGAGACATTTCGGTATTTCCCTGACGTGGCGGTTCGGCTCAAGGCAACTTGGGTCCCGTCAGGATTTGGGTCTCCCAACATGGCCATTTCAACGGTAGGCTATTTAGGCTCTCGTTAGTTGATAGCAGTAGTTGCCCTTGTCAGGAGTGCGAGGACGAGGACCTGCATCATGCTTTGTGGGAATGTAGTTTATTTATTGAGGCGCGTAGGGATCTTTTAGATAAGGTGAAGGTGGTAGAAGTGGGACCAGTGTACTACTGTGACTTCCTTGTGACGGAGGAGAACTTCTGGCGACTGTGAGACTTTGCGCATAGGTAGTACAAGATTAGGAGTGGACTCTGAGGTGAATAAAGAAGAGGTCGGATATCCGAAGAGGGAAGAAATATGGAAGACAAAGCCAGCGGTACAGCAACGGTGGGCACGCTGCGACCAGGGGAGAGCCGAAAGCGGAATGTGTGTCGTCTGCCTCTTCAGGGGACAAGGACATTAGGTCCAATGGAGATAGAAATTAAATAACTTGTACGGTGGCTTATAACAAAGGCGATCAGTAGATTCCGTACGCATCTATCGATGCTTCGGCCCGTAAAACCAAGACAGGTTGATAGGGCCATGGGAGGTTGGTGGGATTGACCACGGAAACTACACCTTCCCTAACTTTGTTTTTATCTTTAACACGAAATTAATATACACAAATGCGGGCCAATACTCGCTGTCTAAGCTCATCGGCATACAAACGAGGAACGACGAATCTGGCGTGATTTATGAGCACGAAATATCTCAGCAATTTTCAAGTTAATTGGATATCCTAAGTTGTGAATCTTGCAGTGTTGTAACTTGTTATGGATTTGTATCTCCTAAAGTATGGCGATAATATAGTAGGATTAGTAATTTTTCAACACACTTCCTTATAAAGTGGCTCTAATCCCATTATTCACGAGTGAGTAACAGTTTTTTTTTTAATATTATTGGTTGAGTTACGCTTACATTTGCGCTAAAAAACTATCCCAAAAAAGAGAAACCTCATTTTTTAGTCTATGGCCGATGTGCGCGCATAAGAAAACTAATTAATTTTTCCCGCCATTACGAAATTTATTAGTCTATGGCCGATGCGCGCGCATAGGAAAACTGATTAATTTTTCCCGCCATTACGAAACATTTTTCACAGCTCGTCTCGTTTTCTCTTTTAAAGTTATTTAGTTAGTTATTAATTAAGATGTCTGCAAATACAATTTATGAAGAAAATTATTTTTATCTACTATGTAAAATGGTTTTTTATTTAAGTAATATTTTATTCAGAAGTGTGTTGAAAAACGTTGTATGATACACTTGTGTATTGATGATTACCGTCCTCGGCTCCTTAAGCGCCTCAGCGGTAATCACCAACATTACACACTTGTACCATAATGTACTATTATCATTCTTTATCTATATAAATAAAAATGAATTGTTGTTCATTAGACTGCTTAAAACTCGAGAACGGCTGGGCCGATTGAGCTGATTTTGGTTTTAAAATGTTTGTCGTAGTCCAGGGTAGGTCTAAACGGTGAGCAAATAAGGAAAAATTGCGAGTAAGATAGAGTAAGACGATAATTTCATTTCCCATATAAAAGTTCATCACTTACTTTCTGTCAAACATTTGACGGTATTTGTACTCTCAGTTCCACTCGAATTGAAGAACGCATTAAAACAAGGCTTTTGAATCGACAACATAATATCAACTTTGCTTATAACATCGTGTATTTAAATTTCAAAATATAAAAATAATTAATGTGTTGACATATTTGATGGGTGCCAACCTTACAGTGTTACTATCTCTCAAAAATATTTTTATTATATTGTTTTGTCATCTCATGTAAAAAGAACCTGTGTATCCGAACGTTCCATTGTTTTGTCCATATAGACCAGGTTATAAGCCTTTAAAAATAATAAAAAGCGAGAAAAAATACAGTATTATACGAACTTTGATGTTATGTGAAAAAAGTGTAAATGCAAAAGTTTTAGATGTTTTTATTACCTACAACTTTGCCATTTGATTTTTTTCAATAGGACATTTAGTTTTTCCGGAAATCAAGAAAAACCGTTTTTTGTGAAAAAGTATTGTGTCGTGTGTTTGTGACTTACTAAATATGCCTCCAATAATTAGGCGGTACGAAGTTCACCGGGTCAGCTAGTCATTAATAAAAACAACTGCGAAAAAACACCATCTTTTTAATTTATTACAAAGATATCATTGTTATTGTGAACTATTCTTATTAAAGCGGTACAAAGTACAGTGGATTAGCTTCACACATTCTACGCGATTAGCGTTATTGCTCAATTTAATTTAATTAATTAGTTCACGATCGGACACCATTCGCGCCGCGTGTGCTCATTAACATACATTACCATTTTTACTAATGTATTATATTTTAACCGAATCTGTGTTTATTACCATTTACCATAATTTCGGTCCTGAAAAACTGAATATTTTTGATAATAGCTTTCCATTTTTGATTACAACAAAACAGGGCAAAATGTAGCTAATATTTTTGTCGGTTTATTCCAGTATATATCGACGAAAATGTTTATTTAACTTGATTGAAATTACAAAGAGGAGTTTGTTTGCTACATTGTCCGTACGTACTCTTGGAGGCGCTGGCGTGCAGCTTGGTGTCCAGGTGCTTCAGCTCCATCTGGTCGTGGTGGATCCACAGGTCGGGCGGCTTGATGGCCGCCGACGCAGACGCCTTCTGGTACGTGCTGCGGAGGAACACACGAGGCCCATTTTTCATACATTCATTCTGAAGTCGAGTTACAATACATTTCACGTTTGTGCCTTTTTTTTTGCTCCCTCTGAGGAAAAAGCATTAAATTGCATACCTCGGCTGTGGCGAGCCGGCGGTTATGTGGGGCTTTCTTCCACAGAAGGGGGAGGCCTACCCACTAAAAACCTCAGGGATGGCCTTCCTCGGGCATGTAGGGAGCCCCCGGGAACCTCCAGCCTCCGCTCCCCTGCCGATACAGGGGAGCCCTTTTTGGGAGAGGCTACAATATCTTCCCCGATCTCCACCACCGATGACGCCCCCCGCCCACGGATGGGGCGTGGTCCGGGTCGTCGTATCCGCGGGCGCGAGGAAATCGCGCTCGTCGGCGACCCGCGGCAGCACCGCAGCTATGCTACCGAGCCCGACGCCGCTTCCTTCGAGCGGGATTGGCCATCTCCCGACCCCGCTCGGCGGCCTCCTTTTGGAGCATCACTGCTCACAGAAGGAGGCCACAGCCCTCCAACCTCCTTCGTCCGCCAGCATTGCCGCAATCAATGCCGGCGGAGACAGATCTCGCCCGATCTCTGCGACCAAGACTCGGCGCTCGGAGGCCCACGCGGGGCACTCCGCCAGCGTGTGCTGGGCCGAGTCGAGGTCGGATGCGCAGTGGTGGCAATGTGTCGATCCCTCCCGTCCTATTCGACACAGATACTCACCGAAGCAGCCGTGCCCGGTGAGTATCTGAGTCAATCGGTAGGTGACCTCCTCCTTCCCGTGGAGCCAAGCTTCGAGGTGCGGGAGTACGGCCCCGCCGGCCGCTGGCGCGCGCAGCTCCGTACTTCGAGCTGCGCACGCCAGGCCGCCACAATCCGTCGGTGCCACTCCCGCTTAGGCACTTCGCGCGCGGGTTCCAGGGCGCTCCCCCCATCGCTCCCCCGGCCGACACGCGGCGACGCATACGTCGCCGCGTACATGTCCCAGAATCGTCGCCGCCTCGTACGAGATTGTACGGTAGCTTCGTATAATCTATATGACCATTATCTGCTGCAGGCTCCGTAGCAGAGCTTTACAGCGGAGGGAGCTTGCGCAGTCTTGCGAGCAGATGGAAGTCCCAGACATGTTCGTGCCTATTTTTTCTTTCAACACGGTCCAGGCCAGCGGCCAGCACACCCACCTGTCGCCGCGGTCGGCGGAGCGGCGGCAGCACAGCGACAGCGCCAGCGCGGCCGCCAGCGCCAGCACGGCCAGCGCGCCGCCCGCGGACGCCCACAGCCAGGCCGACGCCGCCAGCCCGCCGCCGCCCGCGGCGCTCGACTCTGCGGCTAGCACACCCACCTGTCGCCGCCACCAGTGGAGCGGCGGCAGCACAGCGACAGCGCCAGCGCGGCCGCCAGCGCCAGCACGGCCAGCGCGCCGCCCGCGGACGCCCACAGCCAGGCCGACGCCGCCAGCCCGCCGCCGCCCGCGGCGCTCGACTCTGCGGGGACACAACCGTTCCTGCACTATAAACTACGCAGTATCCAATAACGGAGACGTTCTGTACAGAAATAAATGTTAAAAATCTAGTTGGGTGGGCCGCATGTACGTGTACGTGTACGTGTACGTGCACGTACCCGTGGCGGCGGGCGCGGGCACGGGCGCGGAGGGCGGGCCGACGCCGCGCGCGTTGGCGGCCTGCACGCGCACCCAGTACGCGGCGCCGGCCCGCAGCCGCTCCAGGCGGGCGCGCGCGCGCTCGCCGCCCACGGTCACGGCGGCCCACTCCTCGGCCCCGCTGCCGCGCCGCACCGCGTACGTCACCACGTATCCTGCCGACAATGGGTACACTTTTATTTTATACTAGCAAAATCGACAGACTTCCTCCTGTCAAAAACATTTGTAAAGTGACAGTTTTTGTTCCTACTTGTACAAAATACATTGTTTAGGATTGTACCGCGTCAGCGTTTTGAGCGCGAGTGGTTAGCGCTCGACATTTTACGTAATTAATTCAGTTCTAAACCAACTGTTTGTGTGCACACTATACATAAAATAAATCAAGTTTAGCGTTATCAAGTGTTTATATCAAGATTCTTTATGTACAAACACTGTACATAAAAGTGGTCCTTCGAGCCGGATTTCATACATAAGGAAATCAGGTAATAACGTTAACTTTTTAAAATTAGAAATAAGTGAGAGTATTATAAATGTAAAAGTAAATAAATATAATCAAAATGCTCCGAACTGCTAAGCTATCAGGATTGCACGTATTTGTGAGTCAACCATAAGATAGACATATGCTGTTGCGGGATGTTTTTAGACAATTTCAGTAGGAATATTTCCGTCATACATGATTTTTATGTGACTTTAACCATTAAGGCTACACACGCGACGGAAGCTAAAAAAAATGGAGTTCTCCCGCTTTCCCAAATTTCCCTTCACTACTCTGCTCCTATTGATTGTAGCGTAATAGAAAATATTCTATAATCTGCCCAGAAGTATGAAGAATAATCATACCAAGTTTCGTTAAAATCCAGGAACATATAGACAAACAGACAAAAATTTTACTGATTGCATTTTGGCATCAGTATTGATCCCTAATCACCCCCTCATAATTATTTTGAAAATATATTTCATGTACAGAATTGACCCCTCTACAGATTTATTATAAGTATAAATATTCGGATCACTTTAGTACCTTTCAAAGTAACCCCTCGGATATAACGCACCTATGCTAGATTTTCATAAATATTTCGCTATTGATTCAACGAGATATGTGGCTTTTTATTTCACAATAACAACTGTATTTTTACCACTGAACGATTTCAATTCAATTTCTTAATAGATAACATGATCATTCTCTCTTCTTAATACGTGACCATATCAAGAAAGTCTCTTTTCTCTCAATTTTTCAAAAATAGGGGCTACTTTCAGACTTCTCCTGATATATTCATTCCTCACTATCCTTTCTTATCACTTCACACATTCACCTTAACACTTCAACAACAAACAATTTTTGTTCATCAGCTTTACGAGCCAATATTCTGATCCATATACGACGATAGGTCTAACACCTGATTTATAAATTTTGTATTTTACTTTTAGATAAATACGAATGCCACAGGTAGTTCCCGTTACCTGTCGCCAATTCATTAATCCTGTGCTAATCCTTCGCTTGACATCTCGGTCAACTTCCCCAACTCCCTAAAGCAATGATGAAAATGATACCTCGGGTATCAAAATACCGAACAGACCGGCAGAGCCACTCCTTCGCCCATAATAGACCGAGGAAGAGAGAGACGCCCAAATCACAGCACATATATAGTTATTACATTCTCTTGTAAAAATCTCGTTTTCAGAAGTAATGAAACAATCGTCGAGATATACAAAAACGAAGTCTAAATCACCGAATAGAGTACCGATATATCGTTGGAATGTTTGCAGTGCATTACGTAGCCCTAAAGGCATTATTAGACAAATTAAAAAATACAATAGGAGTAATAATAGCATTTTTTTCTATAACTTTGACCGGAATGCAGCACTGGAATAAGTCTTACGGATATCAATTTTGCTAAGTATGTATTTTTAATAAAGTACTAGCGGACCCGACAGACCTCGTCCTGTCAAAAAGATTTGTAAAGCGGCAGTTTTTTGTTCCAACTTATTTTATAGATAATACCGCATATTGCAAGAAAGGTCCAGATGAACTACTACATTTTGTGACTTCAATTTTGGAACGTGACATTAAATCCTCCAACGATGTATTCTGTGCTCCAAACGCACGCACGCACACTGTTTTGATAGATATGATTGAATTTCAACTTTATATAGCGTTAATAAAGCATAAATTGACTCATTGCGTACTTGCTATATGAACTTTATACATACATAAATACATACACTCACGCCTTTTTCCCACGGGGGTAGGCAGAGATTACGTCCTTCCACTTGCTACGGTCCTTACATATCTCTTTCGCTTCATCTACTTTCATAACATTCCTCATACATGCTCGACGATTGCGGGTACTTCTGACCTGGCCTTTTTTGATGACACTTTCGATTTGTTTGAAATATGTTCGCCTAGGTCTTCCTCGTCCCGTGTCTCCACTCACTCCAGCTTCATAAATCACTTGTTAGTCTACTTTCATCCATCCGTTCCACATGCCCAAACCACCCAAGCATTCCCTTTCTCTATTCTTGTCACGATATCCTCTTTCAAACCACATTTCTTTCTAATCACTTCATTATACAATCTGTTACTCAGTTTTACTCCTGCCATACTCCGCAAACCTCTCATTTCTACTGCATTTATTCTGCTTTCATGTCGTTTCTCCCATACCCAACTTTCATTTCCGTACATTAATGTTGGGACCAGCACGCCCTCATGCACTGCTAGTCGCGCTTTTTCTGAAATTTTCTGACTACTCAGAAACGTATGCATGGCCCCATCCACCATGTTACCAGCTCAAATTGACTGTACGTTTTAGTTCGAAAATGTTTGTCTGGGAAAAAAGGGCTGTTTTAGGGGGTTTCCGATAATTATTATCTCGGAGTAAAAACCATCCTTGAATTTCAACGAACATTTAAAAAAAAGAATTGGCCAAAGTGGTCCGTTGTTTGAGTTATGCGCTTACCAACAGATTTTGCGATTCATTTTTATTTATAAGATAGGTAAAACCGATTAATCGCGAAAGAGGATATTAAGCAGACACAGTCATTTTGTTGAGCAAGTGATAATCTAAACATGGACACTATTCAATATTATTACTCTTAACCTTATGTAAAGGGCCGAAAGGCTATCTAATGGGCGGCAAATGCCAAATACGTTCATATTATGAAATTCTATTTTAGCAATATGAAATTTATCCGGAGGCAATGGTCTTGACTGTGTTAAATAATATAGATGGTCACTTGGTAATAATATGGATGTTAATATTTTCGTTGGAAAGTGTCGCTTTTGTTATAATTTCGTCGGCGACTGTCTCTGAACATTTCGCGTGTCTCTTATTGACTGTTTCGGAATCATCCAATAGAAGAAAATTAAAAATGCGATGTTTCATTTACGCCTCGGGAATGAAGTAGTTCCGTTATCCCGTGGGAAAGTGGGTCACTGTCAGGCGAGAAGCGCAAGTGATAAGATACCAGTGATGATCCCGTTGGGGCGGGCGGGCGGCGCCCAGGACACGTCGAGCGCGCGCGGCGCGTCGGCCGCGGGTTGCACCCGGACGTCCCGCGGCGGAGATCCCGGCGGCGCCTCCAGGGTCGTGTTGCTCACTATCATCGACCACTGGGACTCGCGTCCTCCTGTAAACAAACTATTTATATTATTATTTATCATTTACTTATTAATTTACTGTTCTTGTTCCACCCATTCCTTAAGTAATTTATAATGTAAAGTTGTTTAAAGGACACCATTCACCTTGTATTGGACCTTTGGGCCCAACACGATCAGTAAAAATTTCACTTGTATTTTATTTAATATTGTATTATAAGCGGATACCCCCACACGTTACGTAAGGTTGCCGACCGTTGCCTATAAAAGCCGCTGCGGTTGGCTAGCGACTTACTTATCATCGGGCATTCGGAGCGGGTAGACCGGTCGTACCGTTATTACGTGTTGCGTTGCGTAACGTTGCGTAATTCGTAAAGTAGGCGTTAGGCTGATTTTGTTCCTCTGTAAAATTATTTTGTTGCCAAATTTGTGTTTATAAGTGATTTGTTAAATTGTTTATTTTTTTAAGGAATTTCTCTTCTGATTCCTAAAATCAGAACTGGGATAAGCAACTCTTAGCCCACAATTACGAGGAACAAAGTCTTCTGCGTACTTTAGTGTTCATGTTTGTGATAATGGCTGGCGGATCCAGTCGGAGTGACCGTAGGTCGCGAAGTCGTTCCCGTGATAAGTCGCGGCACCGTTCACGTAGCCGTCACGAAGTGTCCACTAGGAACCGCCGATCGCGACGTCGGTCATATAGTAGGACGCGTAATGAAAATTTCACACCGTCAGAAAAAACGCCTAATCGTGATCGCCATCATCGTCGCTTGAACAGATCGCGGTCTTCAAGCAGGTCACATACCCCGGATTTGGCTATTCATTCCACATTGAATTCGATCATGGACCGTCTTGCGTCGATCTTAGCAATATAAGTGAAGGTCAGGTTAGGCCGAGTCAGGAGAAGGTTAGAGCTTTGATTTGATTACAGAATTGACTCAGCTGAACCTCAAAATGTTAAGCAGGTAAGTCAGTTTATGGGCTTAGCCAGTTATTTTCGGGGTACATACGACGTTCATAGGATGAACGCGTGAACCGGCAACGACACCCTCCACGGAAATTTAATATAAATGACTGCGTTTTTGTTATAAAGTTTTCGCAGAGCACAGGAAAACTTGATCCTGGCATGCGTGGCCCGTACAAAGTAGTCAGGATCCTGCCGAATGGTCGCTACGAGCTACGCTTGCTGAGCGGAGCCTACGGAAAGACTACGCAAGCTGCAGCACAGCATATGGTGCCGTGGCGAGGAGAGTGGTGCCCAGAGACTTGTGCAGCGTTCTTCGAGGGTAAATATGACTGCACATGGGCGTTGTTAAGTGTGTCTTCCGCCCGTAGCGCTAAATAACTTTGGACGTTGTTAAGTGTGTCTTCCGTCCATGGGCGTTGTTAAGTGTGTCTTCCGCCCGTAGCGCTAAATAACTTTGGACGTTGTTAAGTGTGTCTTCCGTCCATGGGCGTTGTTAAGTGTGTCTTCCGCCCGTAGCGCTAAATAAATTTGGACGTTGTTAAGTGTGTCTTCCGTCCATGGGCGTTGTTAAGTGTGTCTTCCGCCCGTAGCGCTAAATAAATTTGGACGTTGTTAAGTGTGTCTTCCGTCCATGGGCGTTGTTAAGTGTGTCTTCCGCCCGTAGCGCTAAATAACTTTGGACGTTGTTAAGTGTGTCTTCCGTCCATGGGCGTTGTTAAGTGTGTCTTCCGCCCGTAGCGCTAAATAACTTGGACGTTGTTAAGTGTGTCTTCCGTCCATGGGCGTTGTTAAGTTGTGTCTTCCGCCCGTAGCGCTAAATTACTTTGGACGTTGTTAAGTGTGTCTTCCGTCCATGGGCGTTGTTAAGTGTGTCTTCCGCCCGTAGCGCTAGATAACGACGACGAGAGATGGAGGCGATGCGATCCCGACTCATGCCTTGGAGAGGCGGACGCTCGCCATGGACGCCCACCGGTCCGTGAGGGACCAGTCGTCAACATCACCTCGGTGCCCGAGCCGCGGGCACATGCCGCCATCATCTCGCCGCAGCGCCGCGTCGCTGTCAAGGCGATCGGACCGCGCGCACACGCCGCCGACTATGCGGCGCCCGACTACGCGGCGCTCCGTCTGCGCACCCGCTTCATCGGCGCCGTCTGCGCGCGCGACGACTGCGAGGCCGCTGGAGGCTCGCTGTGCGGTTACGACGCCTGCGCAGAGCCAGGGACCGTCGCACACGCCGCCGCACGTTCCTGTGACGCCGGTCGTGCCGAGAGGCGCGCGCGACGACTGCGAGGCCGCTGGAGGCTCGCTGTGCGGTTACGACGCCTGCGCAGAGCCAGGGACCGTCGCACACGCCGCCGCACGTTCCTGTGACGCCGGTCGTGCCGTCGAGGGCGCGCGCGACGACTGCGAGGCCGCTGGAGGCTCGCTGTGCGGTTACGACGCCTGCGCAGAGCCAGGGACCGTCGCACGTTCCTGTGACGCCGGTCGTGCCGTCGGAGGGCGCGCGCGACGACTGCGAGGCCGCTGGAGGCTCGCTGTGCGGTTACGACGCCTGCGCAGAGCCAGGGACCGTCGCACACGCCGCCGCACGTTCCTGTGACGCCGGTCGTGCCGTCAGAGGGCGCGCGCGACGACTGCGAGGCCGCTGGAGGCTCGCTGTGCGGTTACGACGCCTGCGCAGAGCCAGGGACCGTCGCACACGCCGCCGCACGTTCCTGTGACGCCGGTCGTGCCGTCAGAGGGCGCGCGCGACGACTGCGAGGCCGCTGGAGGCTCGCTGTGCGGTTACGACGCCTGCGCAGAGCCAGGGACCGTCGCACACGCCGCCGCACGTTCCTGTGACGCCGGTCGTGCCGTCAGAGGGCGCGCGCGACGACTGCGAGGCCGCTGGAGGCTCGCTGTGCGGTTACGACGCCTGCGCAGAGCCAGGGACCGTCGCACACGCCGCCGCACGTTCCTGTGACGCCGGTCGTGCCGTCAGAGGGCGCGCGCGACGACTGCGAGGCCGCTGGAGGCTCGCTGTGCGGTTACGACGCCTGCGCAGAGCCAGGGACCGTCGCACACGCCGCCGCACGTTCCTGTGACGCCGGTCGTGCCGTCGGAGGCGCGCGCGACGACTGCGAGGCCGCTGGAGGCTCGCTGTGCGGTTACGACGCCTGCGCAGAGCCAGGGACCGTCGCACACGCCGCCGCACGTTCCTGTGACGCCGGTCGTGCCGTCAGAGGGCGCGCGCGACGACTGCGAGGCCGCTGGAGGCTCGCTGTGCGGTTACGACGCCTGCGCAGAGCCAGGGACCGTCGCACACGCCGCCGCACGTTCCTGTGACGCCGGTCGTGCCGTCAGAGGGCGCGCGCGACGACTGCGAGGCCGCTGGAGGCTCGCTGTGCGGTTACGACGCCTGCGCAGAGCCAGGGGACCGTCGCACACGCCGCCGCACGTTCCTGTGACGCCGGTCGTGCCGTCGGAGGGCGCGCGCGACGACTGCGAGGCCGCTGGAGGCTCGCTGTGCGGTTACGACGCCTGCGCAGAGCCAGGGACCGTCGCACACGCCGCCGCACGTTCCTGTGACGCCGGTCGTGCCGTCGGAGGGCGCGCGCGACGACTGCGAGGCCGCTGGAGGCTCGCTGTGCGGTTACGACGCCTGCGCAGAGCCAGGGACCGTCGCACACGCCGCCGCACGTTCCTGTGACGCCGGTCGTGCCGTCGGAGGGCGCGCGCGACGACTGCGAGGCCGCTGGAGGCTCGCTGTGCGGTTACGACGCCTGCGCAGAGCCAGGGACCGTCGCACACGCCGCCGCACGTTCCTGTGACGCCGGTCGTGCCGTCAGAGGGCGCGCGCGACGACTGCGAGGCCGCTGGAGGCTCGCTGTGCGGTTACGACGCCTGCGCAGAGCCAGGGACCGTCGCACACGCCGCCGCACGTTCCTGTGACGCCGGTCGTGCCGTCGGAGGGCGCGCGCGACGACTGCGAGGCCGCTGGAGGCTCGCTGCTGTGTGCGGTTACGACGCTGCGCAGAGCCAGGGACCGTCGCACACGCCGCCGCACGTTCCTGTGACGCCGGTCGTGCCGTCAGAGGGCGCGCGCGACGACTGCGAGGCCGCTGGAGGCTCGCTGTGCGGTTACGACGCCTGCGCAGAGCCAGGGACCGTCGCACACGCCGCCGCACGTTCCTGTGACGCCGGTCGTGCCGTCGAGGGCGCGCGCGACGACTGCGAGGCCGCTGGAGGCTCGCTGTGCGGTTACGACGCCTGCGCAGAGCCAGGGACCGTCGCACACGCCGCCGCACGTTCCTGTGACGCCGGTCGTGCCGTCGGAGGGCGCGCGCGACGACTGCGAGGCCGCTGGAGGCTCGCTGTGCGGTTACGACGCCTGCGCAGAGCCAGGGACCGTCGCACACGCCGCCGCACGTTCCTGTGACGCCGGTCGTGCCGTCAGAGGGCGCGCGCGACGACTGCGAGGCCGCTGGAGGCTCGCTGTGCGGTTACGACGCCTGCGCAGAGCCAGGGACCGTCGCACACGCCGCCGCACGTTCCTGTGACGCCGGTCGTGCCGTCAGAGGGCGCGCGCGACGACTGCGAGGCCGCTGGAGGCTCGCTGTGCGGTTACGACGCCTGCGCAGAGCCAGGGACCGTCGCACACGCCGCGCACGTTCCTGTGACGCCGGTCGTGCCGTCAGAGGGCGCGCGCGACGACTGCGAGGCCGCTGGAGGCTCGCTGTGCGGTTACGACGCCTGCGCAGAGCCAGGGACCGTCGCACACGCCGCCGCACGTTCCTGTGACGCCGGTCGTGCCGTCAGAGGGCGCGCGCGACGACTGCGAGGCCGCTGGAGGCTCGCTGTGCGGTTACGACGCCTGCGCAGAGCCAGGGACCGTCGCACACGCCGCCGCACGTTCCTGTGACGCCGGTCGTGCCGTCAGAGGGCGCGCGCGACGACTGCGAGGCCGCTGGAGGCTCGCTGTGCGGTTACGACGCCTGCGCAGAGCCAGGGACCGTCGCACACGCCGCCGCACGTTCCTGTGACGCCGGTCGTGCCGTCAGAGGGCGCGCGCGACGACTGCGAGGCCGCTGGAGGCTCGCTGTGCGGTTACGACGCCTGCGCAGAGCCAGGGACCGTCGCACACGCCGCCGCACGTTCCTGTGACGCCGGTCGTGCCGTCAGAGGGCGCGCGCGACGACTGCGAGGCCGCTGGAAGGCTCGCTGTGCGGTTACGACGCCTGCGCAGAGCCAGGGACCGTCGCACACGCCGCCGCACGTTCCTGTGACGCCGGTCGTGCCGTCAGAGGGCGCGCGCGACGACTGCGAGGCCGCTGGAGGCTCGCTGTGCGGTTACGACGCCTGCGCAGAGCCAGGGACCGTCGCACACGCCGCCGCACGTTCCTGTGACGCCGGTCGTGCCGTCAGAGGGCCCGCCCGAGACTGCGCCGGAGGTCGCCAACAGTGACGTTAGCGTCACAGCCACGGTAACCGAGCGTATAGTAGACGCGATACGCTCCATCAACAGCACGGTGAGATCCAACCAAATATTTTATATTTCTAGTCTCGATCCTAATTTGCATAACTTCGAAGGTTGGTGTGAAGAAGTCGATCGTGCCAAGTCGATGAATAACTGGAACGGTTACGAATGTCTTTCCAGAATAGGCAACTGTCTAAAGGGGGACGCTCGAATGTGGATGACTGAGTGGGTGACAACCCCGAGGCTCGTGTCGAGGACGACACTATGTCAGGAGAGGCCGTATAAGCGGATACCCCCACACGTTGCGTAAGGTTGCCGACCGTTGCCTATAAAAGCCGCTGCGGTTGGCTAGCGACTTACTTATCATCGGGCATTCGGAGCGGGTAGACCGGTCGTACCGTTATTACGTGTTGCGTTGCGTAACGTTGCGTAATTCGTAAAGTAGGCGTTAGGCTGATTTTGTTCCTCTGTAAAATTATTTTGTTGCCAAATTTTTGTGTTTATAAGTGATTTGTTAAATTGTTTATTTTTTTAAGGAATTTCTCTTCTGATTCCTAAAAGTATATTTTAAGGTTATAGAAGCATTCTACGTGTGTTTTTTAAGTATCCAGTGCAGAAAATAGAAAACCAATGTAGAACTTACCCGTTTTCGACGCCGTCAACACATTTTTATTGCTGTTATTGTCATTTGATCATTCATTAAACTGAAGAGTATTATAGGTTATATTAAAAATAATTGTTTTTATTTATAGCGTTATTCAGATTCGTATGTTACTAATACACTATAAAAACTGGGCTGGGGGGTTTACATTCTCATACCAAAGCAAAAGCAAATCAAAGTAAATGACAGAAGGTAATAAGGTACCTTAGTAAAACATCAACAGACCTAGGGATGGAACAATTTCGGTCAGTCTTTAATATCGACATTAAAATGTCGATATATCGATAAATCACCAATAAAGCTGGCAAATGTATTACTCACACATAGAGCTGCCAATCCGTCCGGGTTTTCCTCGGGTTTGTCCTAGTTTGAAGGGTGGCCGTCCGGCCGAGATTTTTTAAAAATCCCATATTTTTTAAAGATAGTGATAATTAATTGAAATAAATAATATATAGTTAAAAGCTCATTCATAGTAATCCACATTCAAGAATGTGCGGCAGAATAGTCGACGATCGAACGCCAACGCTAATTGGAAGTAATAACAAACTGTATTTAAATGAACTAAAGCAACAAAAAAATAAATTAATATTAAGTTTTTATTTTTATTGATAATATATTTTGAGTACTGAAAAAATGGGCTAGTTGACTACTGTGTCTTATGTAATGTACTCGACATTACACAAGACTGTGTTGATTAATCTATTTGCCTTTCATCAAACATAAAAATGAAAAGTATCGATTTATATCTTGTGATTTTACTTGATTTAAAAAATTTTAAACTGATAAAACTAAATATGATTTTTATAAACTTGTGGCGATATTAGATAAATCGTATATTCAATGGTCCATGTTACTAAAGATTTTTTAAGTCAGGCTAGTTAATCTATGTTGGTGTCTCGTTTTATCTTTCCATAAATATCATAACTTAGAAAGAGAAAAAAGTAGATTAACTAAGTCAAGCCCGACTTACTTTAAGGCCGTAATTAATAAAGATTGTTTAAGTATAGTTTAGTTAATCTAAATTGTTGTCTCGTTTCATCTTTTGAAAAATATCATAAGAAAGAAAAAATCGTGGATAAACTAAATCAGGCTTAACTAACTTTATTAATATGGACCAAAGGGCCAATAAAAATATCTATACTTTTAAAGCTATTAATTATATGTTCATCCTAGTCAGACCATTAGAATTCTGACACCACATTTTTCGTTCTATATTCCATAGACAAGACCACTAACGTGTGTTGTGTGTTAGAGACAAGTCTAATATTTAAAAAAAATATATGATAATTTTCTTTTTTTCATTGTTGTCACAGTTGGGCCCAAAGTGGAATATGTCCTTTGTAAATTTAAAGTTGGATTCAGATTATTTATCTGAGGGTAGCTTCTAATTGATAAGTCTGTAAAAAATACAGAGAGAAAAGGAAAATAGTCTTTCTAGTTCTTTCCCGTACAAAGTCGTCCGCCGTAGACTTGGGAAACCAATGATGTGACGTCTTTGACGTGCAAATAGTGATGTAAAAATCCCGTCAATACAGGCCGGTCCACTTTGGTGTACGGTTGCCTCTTGTAGTGCAATATGCCCCTGCCCATGGGGCAGCGCTAACCGTGCCTCTCCTGAGGTGCGGCTCTCCGTCAATTTAAGCCAGTAGGGTCATTAGAACCAAAGGCTCAGGCTGAGTTTAGTCGGTAAGTCTGTTGGGTTTCATCTCTACTTGCCGCATCTCTATTTGCCGTTGTGGTGGTATCCATGTAGATTCTCAGCCTCCTCTCCTGAGGAAAAAAATTGTCAGTACAGTATGAGGGGGGGGGGGGGGGTCGTTTATATGGAGACCAACATAAGCCAAAGACACTTCGGTGCGAATGTATCCTGGCCACGGTTCGAGTTCCTTCAGATTCAGAACAGCAGCAGCAGCAGCAGCGGCAGCAGCAGCAGGTGCCGCGGCAGGGCGCAGACTGACCTTTGATGAGCTTGACCTGGAAGTCGTAGGCGGTGGCGGCCGCAGCCGTCCAGCAATGCAGTTGAGGTCGACGCGTTGTGGAGCGCGTGCGGGCGGTGCCGGCCGGCGTCCAGCGCACCACGTAGCAGCAGCAGCAGCGGCAGCAGCAGCAGCAGCAGGTCCCGCGGCAGGGCGCAGACTGACCTTTGATGAGCTTGACCTGGAAGTCGTAGGCGGTGGCGGGCCGCAGCTCGTCCAGCATGCAGTTGAGGTCGGACGCGTTGTAGGAGCGCGTGCGGGCGGTGCCGGCCGGCGTCCAGCGCACCACGTAGCAGCAGCAGCAGCGCAGGCAGCGCCAGCAGCAGGTCCCGCGCAGGCGCAGACTGACCTTTGATGAGCTTGACCTGGAAGTCGTAGGCGGTGGCGGGCCGCAGCTCGTCCAGCATGCAGTTGAGGTCGGACGCGTTGTAGGAGCGCGTGCGGGCGGTGCCGGCCGGCGTCCAGCGCACCACGTAGCAGCAGCAGCAGCGGCAGCAGCAGCAGGTCCCGCGGCAGGGCGCAGACTGACCTTTGATGAGCTTGACCTGGAAGTCGTAGGCGGTGGCGGGCCGCAGCTCGTCCAGCATGCAGTTGAGGTCGGACGCGTTGTAGGAGCGCGTGCGGCCCGAGCTGCAGCAGCAGCAGCAGCAGCGGCAGGGCGCAGACTGACCTTTGATGAGCTTGACCTGGAAGTCGTAGGCGGTGGCGGGCCGCAGCTCGTCCAGCATGCAGTTGAGGTCGGACGCGTTGTAGGAGCGCGTGCGGGCGGTGCCGGCCGGCGTCCAGCGCACCACGTAGCAGCAGCAGCAGCAGCAGCGGCAGCAGCAGCAGGTCCCGCGGCAGGGCGCAGACTGACCTTTGATGAGCTTGACCTGGAAGTCGTAGGCGGTGGCGGGCCGCAGGCTCGCCAGCATGCAGTTGAGGTCGGACGCGTTGTAGGAGCGCGTGCGGGCGGTGCGGCCGGCGTCCAGCGCACCACGTAGCGCAGCAGCAGCAGCAGCAGGGCAGCAGCAGCAGGTCCCGCGCAGGGCGCAGACTGACCTTTGATGAGCTTGACCTGGAAGTCGTAGGCGGTGGCGGGCCGCAGCTCGTCCAGCATGCAGTTGAGGTCGGACGCGTTGTAGGAGCGCGTGCGGGCGGTGCGGCCGGCGTCCAGCGCACCACGTAGCAGCAGCAGCAGCGGCAGCAGGCAGCAGCAGCAGTCCCGCGGCAGGGCGCAGACTGACCTTTGATGAGCTTGACCTGGAAGTCGTAGGCGGTGGCGGGCCGCAGCTCGTCCAGCATGCAGTTGAGGTCGGACGCGTTGTAGGAGCGCGTGCGGGCGGTGCCGGCCGGCGTCCAGCGCACCACGTAGCAGCAGCAGCAGCGGCAGCAGCAGCAGCAGCAGGTCCCGCGGCAGGGCGCAGACTGACCTTTGATGAGCTTGACCTGGAAGTCGTAGGCGGTGGCGGGCCGCAGCTCGTCCAGCATGCAGTTGAGGTCGGACGCGTTGTAGGAGCGCGTGCGGGCGGTGCCGGCCGGCGTCCAGCGCACCACGTAGCAGCAGCAGCAGCGGCAGCAGCAGCAGCAGCAGGTCCCGCGGCAGGGCGCAGACTGACCTTTGATGAGCTTGACCTGGAAGTCGTAGGCGGTGGCGGGCCGCAGCTCGTCCAGCATGCAGTTGAGGTCGGACGCGTTGTAGGAGCGCGCGTGCGGGCGGTGCCGGCCGGCGTCCAGCGCACCACGTAGCAGCAGCAGCAGCGGCAGCAGCAGCAGCAGCAGGTCCCGCGGCAGGGCGCAGACTGACCTTTGATGAGCTTGACCTGGAAGTCGTAGGCGGTGGCGGGCCGCAGCTCGTCCAGCATGCAGTTGAGGTCGGACGCGTTGTAGGAGCGCGTGCGGGCGGTGCCGGCCGGCGTCCAGCGCACCACGTAGCAGCAGCAGCAGCGGCAGCAGCAGCAGGTCCCGCGGCAGGGCGCAGACTGACCTTTGATGAGCTTGACCTGGAAGTCGTAGGCGGTGGCGGGCCGCAGCTCGTCCAGCATGCAGTTGAGGTCGGACGCGTTGTAGGAGCGCGTGCGGGCGGTGCCGGCCGGCGTCCAGCGCACCACGTAGCGCCGCCCGTCCGTCGCGGCCTGCAACACACGCGCACACGTACAGAACTGTACTATTGTACTATTGAAAAGATATTCTGCCTAAATTGAACCATACCTGTCCTTTGGGCAGCGTGGGGTCGGTCCAGTACACCACGGCCGTGGTGCCACTCAGCATTATCGCCTGCAGGAAGCACACACACAAGCTTATTACAGAACTTACACTTGAGAACTAACAAATATTTCTGAAATTGGATTGTACAATCATTTTTGCACGTAAAAAAGTTAACTTCAATTACAAAATACGATCAACGCTTATTTTTTATACGTACAAGTCTCAGATAAATAGTCGTTATAAGATTAAACAAACTCATAATCTATAATTCTCACTAAAAATTGATTCAGGGCGTGGGGTGATATAAGCTTACTAAGGTCGAACGGGATAATGACAACTTTAAGTTCAGTATCACAGCCCAGGTACCCCAGCGAGGGGCACGAACCTACCCCAGCTATGTCAGGGCGATTAGGCCTTAGTCAACTGCGCTGGCGCAGTGTTAATTGGTCGACTACGTACACCTATAAATTTCTTCGTAGGTGTAATGCAGGTTGCCGCACGAAATTTTCCTTCGTCGTAGAAGCGTCAGAAAAATGTACATATAAAAGTAGATAATCGTAAAATACATTGGTACATGGCAAGAAACCTAAGTGCCACCAACGCTCCTGTTTTTTAATGACTGAAGGTAAACAGTAAGATGACGCACATCGCGAAGTTGGTACTGTTGTAACCAGTGTGTGGTCAGTATTTGAGGTTGCATCATGTCCTATGGGATGTAGGCTTTATATGGAAGTACGTAAGAGTGATTTCAGAGTACGCGTTGCGTTAGAGGTGGTTGCGGTACACTACTGGGACTTTGTAGAGACTGAGAGCAAACTGTGTCCAAAAACATGGCAACGGATATAATGAGACTCGGGCGTTACTACACTGAGAAAAAAAATGGCTAACAAAGTGTCCATAAAAGCTTTGTTAAATAATTACAGTAGCTGCAACAAAACACTTGACACACAATAACAAAGGTCTCATAGTGGTCTCTGCAATTTTTTTATTGTTAGAGAATTATTGTTCCTGCGGCTTCAGAAATCTGAATCAAAGAAACAATGTTTATTAACATTGCTAAAACAGTAACCGCGACTGTTGTTCGAATATTAACTTTAGTGTTTAGAGTATAAAATCATACAATAATCATCGATATATGATATTGTTGCGGCATCGAATCAATAAACTTATTATTGAACATTCAGAAATAATCGAGAACCTTTCTATATAACGTAGCAGCGATGCGAGCACATCGAACGTTTCTGGAAAGTTATATAAAGTTTGAGAAAGGTGCCGAGCCTTTGTCGATAGCGCCCTCTAGCGTCGAGTTAAAGTTAAAAGATCTTTATATATATGAATATATGAAACGCGACACGTCCTTAGCGATACTTCCAACTAATTAAAGCAGAACCTTCAAGACCTGCTTGTGTCGGTTTCAGAGCCGTCGCACCCCTTGCCATCCCCTTCTCGGCAGCCTTCTGCTTAGGCAAGAGTTCTCATTTTGTATAGGTCGGAGCCATTTAGGTGTACCGTGCATCTTAGCACATATGTTCTTAATTATAGAGCAGCGCTAACTGCGCCTCTTTCAAAGTGCGGTCTTCATTCTCACGAGAGCCATAGAGTCATTACGACCAACGACTTAGGCTGAGTTTGAACGGTAGGTTTTTCGAGTCGAGCCGCCTCGATCCGTAAGGAGTCTAATATAATCACCGCGCCACTATGGTATCCATGAGGATTCTCAGCCTCTCTTCTCGAGAAGAAGAAAAATCGATAGGGAGAGTATTCGAATACAATATGGTGAATAAACATCGAAGCTACAAGAGCCAATTAGGAAGTGATTAGTCAGTGTTAATTATTTGCTAATTGAGTAGATACATTTAAAAGTGTATTTGTTTTTTATAGAAAACCACATTTTTTTTATTGAGAAGAATTACAGCTCGCAACAATATGATAACCTCTCCATTCAAGCCGTAGCGCCTTTATGGCCAAGGCTAGGCTGAGTTTAGTCGGTAGGTCTGTTGGGTCAAGCCGCTTCGATTCACCAGGAGTCCGACATAATCACCGCATCTCTACTTGCCGTTGCGGTGGTATCCATGAGGATTCTCAGCCTCCTCTTCTGAGGGGAAAAAAAAGGAAAGACACGATGCGCTGAAAGAGGTATTGTTTGGTATTAAAGCCGTGCTGTATAACCTCTTTGAGAGTGGTTATTGTTTATGCTCATTGTACCTAATGACAGTTCGGTTTTCAAAAAGTGACCACATACGAATGTGTGTCGCGGCAGAGCTGTCATTGCCGTCGTTTGGTGCAAGATATATATATGAGTTCACGTTGAGCACTAAGACACATAGCTTTAACACCGTGTGTTGAAGAGATCAAGAAGACACCAAGCAGCTGACAAGATACATATTACTACTGAATAGATAACCGGCTGTTCAGAAGGAAGGTGAGTCGTACTCAGTGCTTCTTTCATTGATTTTATGCAGCCCGGCGTGTCTATTCACCCCTAACATATTTATTTTTAAATACAGTCCACTGTTCTACCCTACAGGTATATTGTCCAGTTGAGTGGATACAAAGAGGGCATTGACCTTGAGCCCCACGGGCGGCAGCAGGTCGGGCGGGCTGTCGCCGCCGCCGTCCAGCCCGTCGTCCAGGTCGTCGTCGCCGTCGGCCAGGTCGTCCGGGTCGTCCGGGTCGTCCAGCTCGTCGCCCAGCGCGTCCTCGCCCAGCGCGGGCCGCGTGCGCACGGTGGCGTACACCGCGGGGCCCAGCCCCAGCGCGTTGGACCCGCGCAGCGAGATCACGTACTCCGCGTTCGATTCTGGACATGCACATTCGTGTACCGTGTACTGTACACACACACAGGGAAATGGATTGCCGACACGTTTTGTTTGAGCGTTGTCAGACGCTTGGCTATGTTCAATTATGGAAATGAACGAGGATGCACAAGACAACGAAGAATTTATTAGGAACTCCTTCCCAAGAAGGGCTCCCCTAATGCACCCAGGGGTGCAAAGGCCAGGGGTCCTCAGATGCGATACTTGATCCTGAGGGCCCCCTACAACGCCAGAGGATGGCCATCGCTGAGGTTTTTAGTGGGTAGGCCTCCCCCTTCTGGGGAGGAGAGCCCCACATAACCACCGGCTCTCCGCAGCCGGGGTATGCAATTCAATGCATTTTCCTCAACGTAACAAAAAAAAAAAAAGGAACTAGCTGTGCCAGCAACTTCGTCCGCGTGGAATAGTTATTTTGAGCATCATATTTATTTTTGCAAACAACCACCTCAGCTGTTACCTGATCTTGACAACGCGACATATTCAAATTTGATTACCATAAAAACTATTCTAGTGAATTAACGTTAAAGATAGACATATACTGTTGCGGACATTTTATTAGATCATTTTAAGAGGAATAATTCTTTTATACATATTTTTTTGGTATCTAGAACAGTTTTCGCAGCGCACGCAACGGAAGCCCTCAAAGATGAATAATGTTCCCCGTTTTTTCCACATTTTCCATTATTTCTTCGCTCTTATTAGTCGCAGCGTGATGTTATATAGCCTAAAACTTTCCTCGATAAATGGTTTATTTAATAAAAAAAGAATTTTTCAATTCGAACCAGGAGTTCGAGAGATTAGCGTGGTCAAACAAACTCTTCAGCTTTATAATATTATATTAGTATAGCTTTATTAAAGTACATTTTTTGTTTATTTGGTTCACAACTTAAAATGTACACAAGATTATTACTAATTATGACTACAAAACAAAGACACGCGCGGTGTAGTTTCAAATATTAATGAACACGGGATACACAAGTTTTCACAGTAAGACACACACATTAACAGAATAAACGCTTATGTATCTAATTCATCGAGGGCTCTAAAAAGGGCACATATTACTGAGGCTAGAGAACCTGAGAGAATGTCTATCTTTGATCGAATCTCATTATAGTACGAAAAACATCTGTATAATGGGGTATGATGACCAATATTTGTCCTACAGTATCGAAGATGGAAATTTCTTCGGTTAGATATCCGGCTACTTGCATACAAACAATATGCCCATGGATAAGTTTAAATACATACATTTTGCTCTTTTAAAAAACGAATTATTATTATTTTATGAGATACGGCAGCAAACGAGCAAATGGAACACCTGATGGTAAGCGATAACCGTTGCCCATGGACTCCTGTAACACCAGAGGAGTCACAGATGCCTTACAGGCCTTTTAAAAGGAAATAAAAGGGGAAGGGGGGGGTTTTGGGTCTCCAGTATCCTCACTCACTCGGCGAAACACAGCGCAAGCGCTATTTTACGCCGGTTTTCTGTGAGGCCGTGGTATCACTCCGGTCGAGCCGGCCCGATTCGTGCCGAAGTATGTCTCTCCCACGGTAAAAACGTACCGATTGTTTTTGCAATGTGAGGGTGGTGTGTGTAGGGGTGTCAGGGCGGGCGACTCACCGAGCCCCTTGATGACGTGCGAGTGCAGCGCGGCGGCCAACTCCACGGAGCTCTCGTCCGGCACGCCCAGCCCCCAGCCCAGCAGCCAGCCCAGCGGGGGGGCGCCGTCACCACCGTCACCGCCACCACCGCCACCACCGCCCCCCTCCTCCGACCACCACACGGAGATCCAGTCGCGGCCGGCGCGAGCTGCAGCCCACCACGCTTATGTTAACTCCTCCATCGGCGATAGTAAAGCTCTTGTACACATACAATAACTAGTATTTTTAATGGTTTTATTGCTATATCTTGTCAATTTTGTTCTGTGAATACAAGGGTGTAAGAAGATCCACGCTATTATTAAGAGAATGACGTAACTTAATAGAAAGATATAGAGGGTAGTTTGGAAAACATGTGTTCACTCGTCGACTAAGTAAATGAGAAGTGAAGTCGCCACGAAGCCGCCGAGCTCGAGAGCGCTCGGATAAATTCGTTTGTTGTCGCTCGAACGATACATAGCACACGTAACGCCATCTGTTTTTCGTCAGCGATAACAAGGGATGTTTTCGACAGCAATGGTTTGGTGCAGAGTAACTTTTTTTTTGTTGAACGTCCGCGTCAAGGTTATGTGGCTTTTAAGCTCATTGTGTCCTAAAATTATATATTTTTTAGCATCAATAAGTGTCTGCAAATACATATGTTGCATAAAGATTATTTTGATTTTGAATAGTCACTATTCTCATCACTAATAATGATTATATTTTAGCCCCACATCGTTTTATTAGTAGACGAGGGAAACAACAAAAAAAAATCTAATAATGGAAAGAATTTTGCAGGCGCTGAAATAGAATTTCAACAATGTCTATTGAATAATTGTAATGATATTATGGCATTTAATTTAGATTCATCCCTTCACATGCTTCTCGTTTCGGTGCTCTCTGGGAGAGTGGTGTACGCTCACGTAAGTATCATTGGAGGACGAAAATTTAATCACATTCAATGTGGAGTGCACCACGTAAGCCGAGGGGGGTACAGACGGGGGCGGGGGCGGCGGTACTCACTGACGAGGGGCGGGGGCGCGCGCGGCACGGCGGGGGCGCCGGCGCGGGCGCGGGCGCGGGCGCGGGGGGTGGCCGCCGTCACCCACTCGGAGAACGGGCCCGACCCGTTGGCGTTCAACGCGCACACGCGCACCTGGAACACGCGCACGCACCCACGTCTCACTTTCTCTCTCTCTTTACTATTATATTTCTCTCACAACTATTAAATATTGCTATTTATTCTGTTTCTTATACATTGCAAAGATAATTTATCTCTACCGCAACTTACTGATAGCTCGTCAAACGCGAGGCGGGAGGCATACGGAGCCCCTAAAGCATAGCGCGCTGCCTTGACGAAGAACTCTAATGGTGGGGCGTTAATTGCCCCACCGATAGTCATTGATGTCGTCATTTCCTTACGTGTGTATTACTATTACTTTTCGGGTTCGAAACATAAAACAACCTTAACACTGAATTATAAACCTTCCATCCTTCAATTTATAAAAAAGGCAAGATTTAAGTTTTGATAATAAATGCTCGTCAGCTGTTACTCGGTTGGAACTTGCTTCGCGCAGCAAACTGGCAACCCAATAACTCTTTGTTTCTAGTGAACTTTTCACAAGTCACTAACGAAACCTCTCTCTACTCTTGAGACACTAAAAAGTCCAGGATACGCATGCTCCATTATTTTTTTGTATTCAAGTTCGAAAGATCAATTTATATGAGGTTTCGGAACATAAAATAACTTGTAGCTGTGTCAACCGTGGGTTATGTAGCATAAGACGTCCACCAGGTTCCGTGACGTCGGCCGGCGTGGCCGCGGCCTCGGCGCGCCGCCGGCCCGCCGCGCGCGCCACCGCACCTTGTAGCCACTACCACCACCACCAGCAGACGCACCTGGTACGCGGTGTCCGGCAGCAGGTCGCGCAGCTCCAGGTGCGTGACGTCGGCCGGCGTGGCCGCGGCCTCGGCGCGCCGCCGGCCCGCCGCCGCGCGCCACCGCACCTTGTAGCCACTACCACCACCACCAGCAGACGCACCTGGTACGCGGTGTCCGGCAGCAGGTCGCGCAGCTCCAGGTGCGTGACGTCGGCCGGCGTGGCCGCGGCCTCGGCGCGCCGCCGGCCCGCCGCCGCGCGCCACCGCACCTTGTAGCCACCACCACCACCACCAGCAGACGCACCTGGTACGCGGTGTCCGGCAGCAGGTCGCGCAGCTCCAGGTGCGTGACGTCGGCCGGCGTGGCCGCGGCCTCGGCGCGCCGCCGGCCCGCCGCCGCGCGCCACCGCACCTTGTAGCCACTACCACCACCACCAGCAGACGCACCTGGTACGCGGTGTCCGGCAGCAGGTCGCGCAGCTCCAGGTGCGTGACGTCGGCCGGCGTGCGCGGCCGCGCGCGCGCGCCCCGCCGCCGCGCGCCACCGCACCTTGTAGCCCACACCACCCAACCACCCACCTGGTACGCGTCCCCAGGTCGCGCAGCTCCTGCCGTGACGTGGCCGCCGTGCCGCGGCCGGGCGCGCCGCCGGCCCGCCGCCGCGCGCCACCGCACCTTGTAGCCACTACCACCACCACCAGCAGACGCACCTGGTACGCGGTGTCCGGCAGCAGGTCGCGCAGCTCCAGGTGCGTGACGTCGGCCGGCGTGGCCGCGGCCTCGGCGCGCCGCCGGCCCGCCGCCGCGCGCCATCGCACCTTGTAGCCCGTCAGCGGCGCGCCGCCACCGCCACCGCCACCACTAGCGCCACCGCTGCCCGGCGGCGGCTCCCACCGCACCACTATGGACTGCCCGCCGGAATAGGTGACGTTATACACCGAGCCTATCCTCATTTAGCAATGCCGACTAATATAATCGTGTCATTAGTAGTGTTCCACTGATGAAATGAATTGTAAATCTGTCTTAAAATAATTCTTAATTATAAAATGTACGAGACAAGATTTTACCGTGGGAGAGCCATGCTTCGGCACGAATTGGGCCAGCTCGACCGGAGTGATACCACGGCCTCACAGAAAACCGGCGTAAAATAGCGCTTGCGCGTGTGTTTCGCCGAGTGAGTGAGGGTACCGGAGGCCCAACCCCCCTTATTCCCCTCTATTCCCCTTATTTCCCCTATTCCCTTAAAAAGGCCGGCAACGCATCTGTGACTCCTCTGGTGTTGCGGGTGTCCATGGGCAACGTTATCGCTTACCATCAGGTGATCCGTTTGCTCGTTTCTGCCCTATGCTATAAAAAAAAAAAAAAAAAAAAAAAAATATTTGTTATAATCAAATCATAAATTCTTTGTGTCTATTACAACATAGATAGATACTTGTTGACATTGGATCATTTGTATCCGGATCAGTACGAGATTCGAATCAGTAAAGTGCTTCATTTGCATCAGTGACTGAATCAATTAAATTGGTTCAGAATTACTGATCCAATTTGACATTGTCAATCGTGTAAGCATCGCGTATCGAATGAAACCGAGATGCAATTGAGCGACGCGATCCGAAGCGCTCCGACTCTGAACAATTTACTTAATTGAGCGAATGATTTATTTGAAACGCTGTTAGATATTTCAATCAGTGAAGCACTTGGAAGAAACGTCGTCGTTTTTCTGTAAAGATTGACACATCTCTAAATCAGTCCCAATAAAGCTATGCCACAAGTTAGACAATGTGACAATGAAAGTGCAATCAAAATAAAACCTTATCAAAGAACAATATCATATGAATAAAAGTCCCCGGCCACGCGAAGGTGCAGTTGGAGGTGGAGGTGTACCTGCGGGGAGGTGGGCGCGGCGCGCACGGCGGCCGGCGCGGCGCCGGGCACGTCGGGCGCGGTGCGCACGCGCAGCGCGGCGCCGCGCCAGCGCACCGCGTACCACGCGCCGGGCCGCAGCCCGCCCAGCGCGCCCGCCGGCCCGCCGCCCTCCGCGCCGTACGCCAGCGGCACCCACGCGCTGCGCTCCTCGCCCGACTCCAGCTGCGGCACAACACGACACGACCACTACTCACTACGCCGCACTCGCGCACATTACGGACGCATTTTACTTTACAAACGTATTTTCAAAACCATAAATATAACACCGACGCCCTCGATGGGCGATGACGATATGACGATAAAAATATAAATTAGATAAGATTAAGTAAGAAAAGATGGAAGTATCGTACCTCAGTGTATGTGACCGGGTAGGCGGTAGGTTTAGCGGGGTCGATCGGCCACCTCAGCTTGATGGAGTGAGCGGACACACTGTCGGCGATTAGCTCTCCACCTATACCTTCCTCTTCAACGCTGGTCGTCACTTCCACCTCCTGTACAATAATAATTATATTTTCATAAAACCGCTAATTAACAAAGATTAAGGCATTCGATTGCAAATTATAAAAAAAATCGCACAATGGTTAGATAGAGACACGGGACGTGTAGGTGGTGTCGGGCTGCAACGTGTGTCACACTCACGGCGGAGGGCGGCGAGAGCCGTCGCGCGCCGCGGCGGCCACGCGGAACGTGTAGGTGGTGTCGGGCTGCAACGTGTGTCACACTCACGGCGGAGGGCGGCGAGAGCCGGTCGCGGGCCGCGGCGGCCACGCGGAACGTGTAGGTGGTGTCGGGCTGCAACGTGTGTCACACTCACGGCGGAGGGCGGCGAGAGCCGGTCGCGGGCCGCGGCGGCCACGCGGAACGTGTAGGTGGTGTTGGGCTGCAACGTGTGTCACACTCACGGCGGAGGGCGGCGAGAGCCGGTCGCGGGCCGCGGCGGCCACGCGGAACGTGTAGGTGGTGTTGGGCTGCAACGTGTGTCACACTCACGGCGGAGGGCGGCGAGAGCCGGTCGCGGGCCGCGGCGGCCACGCGGAACGTGTAGGTGGTGTTGGGCTGCAACGTGTGTCACACTCACGGCGGAGGGCGGCGAGAGCCGGTCGCGCGCCGCGGCGGCCACGCGGAACGTGTAGGTGGTGTCGGGCTTCAATGTGTGTCACACTCACGGCGGAGGGCGGCGAGAGCCGGTCGCGCGCCGCGGCGGCCACGCGGAACGTGTAGGTGGTGTCGGGCTTCAATGTGTGTCACACTCACGGCGGAGGGCGGCGAGAGCCGGTCGCGCGCCGCGGCGGCCACGCGGAACGTGTAGGTGTGTCGGGCTGCAATGTGTGTCACACTCACGGCGGAGGGCGGCGAGAGCCGGTCGCGCCGCGCGCGGCCACGCGGAACGTGTAGGTGGTGTCGGGCTTCAATGTGTGTCACACTCACGGCGGAGGGCGGCGAGAGCCGGTCGCGGGCCGCGGCGGCCACGCGGAACGTGTAGGTGGTGTTGGGCTGCAACGTGTGTCACACTCACGGCGGAGGGCGGCGAGAGCCGGTCGCGGGCCGCGGCGGCCACGCGGAACGTGTAGGTGGTGTTGGGCTGCAACGTGTGTCACACTCACGGCGGAGGGCGGCGAGAGCCGGTCGCGGGCCGCGGCGGCCACGCGGAACGTGTAGGTGGTGTTGGGCTGCAACGTGTGTCACACTCACGGCGGAGGGCGGCGAGAGCCGGTCGCGGGCCGCGGCGGCCACGCGGAACGTGTAGGTGGTGTTGGGCTGCAGCGCGGGGATGTTGGCCTCGCGGCGCGCCGCCGGCCCGTGCGACACGCGCACTCTGCGGCAACAACCGTACACCGCTTAAGAGGATCCACTACTAAATGTTTCAGAAATGTGGTAGGTACTTGGCTAACTCCGTAGCCGTTGCTACATTTTTAATCTACTATTTCCAACAATAGGGAACATTATTGATAACTATAATAAGGTTAAGCGACAAAGTATTAAAGGTACCGCGATACATACGGCAGTAACACACTGTTAGATATTCGATTATCATACAATAGCTGAAACATTTTTGTTTTATAGGATTGGACAGCTAACGAGCAAACGGATCACCTGATGGTAAGCGATAACCGTTGTCCATGGACACCCGCAACACCAGAGGAGTCACAGATGCATTGTCGGCTTTTTAAAGGGAATAAGGGGGGAAGGGGGGTTGGGCTTCCGGTACCCTCACTCACTCGGCGAAACACATCGCAAGCGCTATTTTACGCCGGTTTTCTGTGAGGCCGTGGTATCACTCCGGTCGAGCCGGACCCAATTCGTGCCGAAGCATGGCTCTCCCACGGTAAAGTTTTTAATTTTAATATTAAATTTAATTATCAGATGAAATCCTAAAAGCTATGTTTATGTTTAATATAGAATCATGAATTATATTAATAAAATTATATGATTATCATATATTTAGAGAAAAAATACACAATTATCGTTAGAGAAAATAAAGACTTTGATGGCTCATGCTCGGAACTCCAGCCCGTGAACGCTGGTGTCCCGCAGGGATGCGTGCTGTCTCCCACTTTGTTTCTTCTGCATATCAATGATTTACTGCATAATTGCGGTATCCATTGCTATGCAGACGATAGCACTGGAGACGCACTATATCACGGAAGTGCAATATTCCACATCAGAACGTCATTGAGAACCGAAACAAGCTTGTGTCTGATATCGATGACATACTCAGCCATGTCTCGAATTGGAGCCGACTAAATCTAGTCCAGTTTAACGCCTCTAAGACACAAGTTTGCGCGTTTACCGCTAAGAAATCTCCTTTTGTCGCAACCATAAACTTTGAAGGCGCTTCCCTTGATGCCGGGTCAACCATCGGTATCCTGGGCGTTGACATATCGAGCGATGTTCAGTTTCGCTGTCATCTGGAAGGCAAGGCTAAATTAGCCTCAAAAAAGCTGGGAGTGCTAAGCAGGGCGAGACAGTATTTCACGCCGACCCACCGCCTACAACTTTACAAGGCACAGGTCAGGCCACATATGGAATACTGCTCTCACCTCTGGGCCGGAGCTCCTCAGTACCAGCTCCTTCCATTTGACCGTATCCAGCGAAGAGCGGTTCGAATTGTCGACGACCCGGCGCTCTGTGGTCGTATGGACTCATTGGCGCTGCGGAGAGATGTCGCGTCTCTTTGTGTTCTCTACCGCATATACCATGGGGAGTGCTCTGACGAGTTGTTTGGGATACTGCCGCCGACCGATTTCCTGTATCGTGCGTCACGGAGGGGACTTGCTTTCCATCCCCACCATCTTAATGGTTGGCTGTCCTCCACAGTGCGGTTTTCGCGTACGTTTTTCCCGCGAACGACAAAGCTATGGAACCAACTTTCGGCCGCGGTATTTCCGAACAGTTACGACATGGGAAGCTTCAAAAAAAGAGCGTATACATTCATGAAAGGCCGGCAACGCGCTGATGATACCTCTGGTGTTGTTTGTGCTATGGGCGGCGGTGATCACTTACCATCAGGTGACCCGTTGGCTCGTTTGCCTGCTATAATATAAAAAAAAAAAAAAAAAAAAAAAAAGACTAACCTGTCACTATCCTTCACTTTATAAATGACCACATAGCCAGTGATGTTGTCGTTCTTGGTGTCGGGTTCTTGCCAGCTGAGGGTGACGAAACGGTGTTTCACAATTACCGCCTTTAAGTCCTTCGGCGCAGATATTATACTCGCGTTCGCCAGCCTAAGCTTTTCTAAATCAAATCCTTCGGCAGCGTGAAAAAAGTCCAAATCATTACCATCCAGCTTATAGTCAAATTCAAGATCCGGACCAGAAGTGAACGCTGAAGAAGTTTCACCCAGAAAGTCTTCATCGTCATAATCGAAATCCGGCATCCGGTCGTCGTAGGGACCCGAAGACACTAAACTATTGAAAATGTCTTGAGTTGAGTTTTTGTGCACGCGCAATTTTGTGTATGTTGACGACTTTTTTGCATGTGGAGGGTCAATTTTAATTTTTGGGATTGGGTTATTGAATGTCGAGCTTAAACCGTTTTTTGTGGCGTTATCTGGAATAGAATCAACAAAAACAAAAAAGTGGGATAACAAAAAATTTACAAACATAATACATACTATAAAAATGACAAAAAAACAGGGGTTTAAATGTAATATTTTTTTAGTATCTTTAAAAATGACTGGCGTTAATATGTCTATGACACAATGAATATTACAAAATGTTGAGATTAAGACTAATT
The DNA here is from genome assembly GCA_036419045.1 of Scirpophaga incertulas. Classification (NCBI taxonomy): domain Eukaryota; kingdom Metazoa; phylum Arthropoda; class Insecta; order Lepidoptera; family Crambidae; genus Scirpophaga; species Scirpophaga incertulas. The sequence continues at coordinate 25,059,107 of CM071636.1, forward strand.
GATATGTTGTTTATTCTAGGTGTTCGCAGTGTAAGGCAAGGCCACGAGCGGCGAGGCGGCGTACCGTTGGCGGGCGGCAGCACGAGCAGGCGCACGGCGGCGAGCGCGGCGCCGGCGGCGGACGTGGCCTCGCACTGGAACATGCCCGCGTCCACGCCCAGCACGCCCTGGATGCGCAGCGACGACCTGCGACCGCCGCACCCACTCGACTCGTTCAGATATACTCGCCACACATTTGTTCCGATCATATATTTACTCATTCACATCATACAATGACACAGAATAACAGTAGTTTTATAAACCAGAAGGTAAATCGAGATTTTTTGACATTCAAATAACGATTTACAACGCAAACCTGATCTGCCCACAACTATGTTAAGGACCGTTGCATTCGAGCACCTTCCTTTTTTTTGGACGGACCTATGCTGAAGCCTCAGATGGCTATGTTCAGCACGAAAAACGCCTTGCCTGCTAACGACACCAGCGACCGTTCTGGAGTCGTTAGGGTTGAAAACTAAGGAGTCTACGCAACTTGAGCGCGTCGTCTAGTGACTTAAACGTTCAAGATCGCCGTGTAGTGAAGGGTAAGAATCTACCCGGCACGTGACAGTACCGGGTATATGTTTGACGAGGGGTGTGTGCGGATGGTCGCGATGAGCATGGTGTGTGAGCGAGAGACGTGGGTGTGTGGCGTGAGGGACGACGCGATTGGTGGCCGGCGGAAGGGATTCGTTTACGCAGGTGATGGGTCGGATAAGATGTTTTGAGGGCGGCGGGCTCTAGCCGAGACGTTATCTATAGGAATGAGTGCGGTCGGTGGTTCGCACCGCGATTTATACTTAGCTCCACTTGAGCCATGCGGTTTAATTAATAATATTGTAGGCTTAGAATACGATAAATAGATATTTATTTCTTTTACATTGCTAGTATTATTGTTTCGTTCTTACGATTGTGCTTTGTAGACTTTATTGTAAAACTTAAACAATGCATGGGTCGCTCGGCTCTCACGATATCCCCGGGAACCAAATCCTTCACTACTACGACAAAACTACAATCTACCTCCACATAGTTCGGAAAAATACAAGAAAAAGTCAGATACAATGCAATGTGTAGGCATTCTTAAAGCGGTGCGACAATTGGATAGATGTGAAAATATTCGGAAAATTCGAAAATTTACCCTTCTAATGAGATTGTTACAATCACTTTTATACGTCATGCCATTGATTCACAAGTCTACGAAGGGAGGCCTTTTTTTTTTGTTCCCCTGAGGAAAATGCATTAAATTGCATACCCAGGCTGTGGCGAGCGGGCGGTTATGCGGGGCTCTCCTCCCCAGAAGGGGGAGACCTACCCACAAAAAACCTCAGGGATGGCCTTCCTCAGGCATGTAGGGAGCCCCCGGGAACGCCAAGCGACTTCCGGGAACCCCCAGCCTCCGCTCCCCTGCCGATACAGGGAAGCCCTCCACCGACGACGCCCCCCGGCCACGGAAGGGGCGTGGTCCCTCCCGACCTTATACTAGATTCCCTGTTTTTTGACAGAGTCGTCAATTTTAACCTGGCCTCAGATAAATAGTCTGAACCCAACTTCATAAAAATCCACATTATGTCTATAAAGTTTCATTGTATTATTTGCGATGGAAGTGATGACGATGATGATGAAATCCAGTAGGACAAAAAACTTTTTAAAAAAACACGCTTTTATTAAAAAGACTAAAAACCGATCTAAAAACTTGAAAATAAAAATAAAGTCACGCTTTTAGAAAATTTGGGTACATATCAAGAAAAATTTCTGATGACAAAAAGAAATGTAACTCAAAAATTTGTCTATAAAATTTAGCAAATTAGTCCAAGAACTCAATGACTATAAAAGCGTGGGGTGTAAATGTTAAGACCATTAAATGAGTAATGTTTAATTTTGAACACCCCACGCTTTTATAGTCATTGAGTTCTTGGACTAATTTGCTAAATTTTATAGACAAATTTTTGAGTTACATTTCTTTTTGTCATCAGAAATTTTTCTTGATATGTACCCAAATTTTCTAAAAGCGTGACTTTATTTTTATTTTCAAGTTTTTAGATCGGTTTTTAGTCTTTTTAATAAAAGCGTGTTTTTTAAAAAAGTTTTTTTTAATTTTTTTTTATTTACTACTTTTTAGATCAAATGTTTTTTAGTCTTTATAACAAACAAAAGTTTTTTCAAACGTTTTTTAGTCTTTGCGTAAAAAGCGTGTTATTTAAAAAGTTTTTTTTAATTTTTTTTTATTTACTACTTTTTAGTCTCGTGATTATTATAACAAACATAAAGAAATGTACATAATTGTTCAGAAAATGTAGTATTAGAATTAAACATATGCATTATATCAAATTCTATCTGTTTGCTTCATTGAACCAATTCTCATATTAAAAAGTTTTTAATTTATTACAACATAATTATGTATTTTTATGATTCGAAATTGATTGAATATTGTATTGTCATCTAGAATACACATGTAAAAAAAATTTGAGCTCGATTGGAGCAGTAGAAGTGGTCGAAAAATCGATTACAAGATTTGATCATGACAAACAAACAAACAAACAAACGGACAGAGTAAGTCAATAAAAAGCGTGTAAAAACACATTAAATTATGTCGTCTATAAAAACCACTCTTAGGGCTTTTGTGACAATTGGATAGACGTGATAATGTTTGCAAGAGGCGAGAGAGAGTGAGACTCACCCGTCGACGATGTCGAAGTCGTGGTGGTTGGGCGTGAGCGGGTCGCCGTCCTTGAGCCAGCGCACGGTGGGCGGCGGGCGGCCGCGCGCCGCGCACGGCAGCGTGGCCGCGGACAGCGCGCGCGCCGACACCGCGAGCCCGCCCGCCCCGCCCGCCCCGCCCGCCCCGCCTGCACCGCCCGCCCCGCCGCTGCTCACGCGCGGCGCCGTCTGCCGCCGACCAACGACGCTCGTTTACATATTCACTAACGCTCACCGACTACATACCAACTACGTTTACTGCAGCCGAAAAAAAAAACCAAACCTGATCCATATTAATTTATATGAAATAATAACATTACATTAACTGTATCTAATTAGCAGAGGTCGGAATTTGGTAAGAGTTATCCATGTACTTACACTCATTTCATACAGCGAAAGAATAAAATAGATATGCCTCAAATTCCGAGATTAATTTTAAAGAGCAGAAAAAAATCCCGTGGTTTTTTGATCGTCCAGGCGGGCGCTGGCGCGGCAGGCCTAGGTGATGGAGGTGATGAAGATGATGATGATGATATCTCACCAGCACGGTGAGCGCGGCGGCGCGGTCGGCCACGTCCAGGCGGGAGCTGGCGCGGCAGGTGTAGGTGATGGAGGTGATGAAGATGATGATGATGATATCTCACCAGCACGGTGAGCGCGGCGGCGCGGTCGGCCACGTCCAGGCGGAAGCTGGCACGTCAGGTGTAGGTGATGGAGGTGATGAAGATGATAATGATGATATCTCACCAGCACGGTGAGCGCGGCGGCGCGGTCGGCCACGTCCAGGCGGGAGCTGGCGCGGCAGGTGTAGGTGATGGAGGTGATGAAGATGATGATGATGATATCTCACCAGCACGGTGAGCGCGGCGGCGCGGTCGGCCACGTCCAGGCGGGAGCTGGCGCGGCAGGTGTAGGTGATGGAGGTGATGAAGATGATGATGATGATATCTCACCAGCACGGTGAGCGCGGCGGCGCGGTCGGCCACGTCCAGGCGGGAGCTGGCGCGGCAGGTGTAGGTGATGGAGGTGATGAAGATGATGATGATGATATCTCACCAGCACGGTGAGCGCGGCGGCGCGGTCGGCCACGTCCAGGCGGGAGCTGGCGCGGCAGGTGTAGGTGATGGAGATGATGAAGATGATGATATCTCATCAGCACGGTGAGCGCGGTGGCGCGGTCGTCCACGTCCAGGCGGGAGCTGGTGCGGCAGGTGTAGGTAATGGAGGTGATGAAGATGATGATATCTCACCAGCACGGTGAGCGCGGCGGCGCGGTCGGCCACGTCCAGGCGGGAGCTGGCGCGGCAGGTGTAGGTGATGGAGATGATGAAGATGATGATATCTCATCAGCACGGTGAGCGCGGTGGCGCGGTCATCCACGTCCAGGCGGGAGCTGGTGCGGCAGGTGTAGGTAATGGAGGTGATGAAGATGATGATATCTCACCATCACGGTGAGCGCGGCGGCGCGGTCGGCCACGTCCAGGCGGGAGCTGGCGCGGCAGGTGTAGGTGATGGAGATGATGAAGATGATGATATCTCATCAGCACGGTGAGCGCGGTGGCGCGGTCGTCCACGTCCAGGCGGGAGCTGGTGCGGCAGGTGTAGGTAATGGAGGTGATGAAGATGATGATATCTCACCAGCACGGTGAGCGCGGCGGCGCGGTCGGCCACGTCCAGGCGGGAGCTGGCGCGGCAGGTGTAGGTGATGGAGATGATGAAGATGATGATATCTCATCAGCACGGTGAGCGCGGTGGCGCGGTCATCCACGTCCAGGCGGGAGCTGGTGCGGCAGGTGTAGGTAATGGAGGTGATGAAGATGATGATGATGATATCTCACCAGCACGGTGAGCGCGGCGGCGCGGTCGGCCACGTCCAGGCGGGAGCTGGCGCGGCAGGTGTAGGTGCCGGCGTCCTGCGGCCTCACCGCTGCCACCAGCAACGAACCGCAACCCCACCGGAACATGCGCGAATCCAGGTCACTATATATAAGAGATCAACATTTCAAAGATAAGGAACATACAAGTTATTGTACCATCATCGCAGTTTAGTAACTAGGAAGATCCAGAAACCCAAAGAAAAATCAACCAGAAAACGCCTTTACCAAATTAGACACAAACTCACTTGAGGTCAATCTCGACTCCGTTGTTGAGCCACGTGATCTGAGGCTTGGGGTTCCCGGTGGCAGCGCAGTCGAACATCACCGATGCACCTGACACAAAAACAAACATACACTTAGTTCTCCTTGACGAGCTGATTCAGAATATATAGAAACTTTTAGAAAAAGGTAACGACGCATTTTCCACTAGGGGGAACAACATATCCAAAAATCAGCAGATTCTGCCGAAAACAACGATTCAGACTTCAGAGCCCCCTAGCGGGAAAATGAGTCGTTAACTTTTTTTGCGACCAGTACATTTTTTGCTTAGCTCGACCAAGAGAACAACATATCTCAAATTTAGACCTGGGTCCCGAAAACCACTTTGCCATTTAAACAGTATCATCTACTTTACAGATGGTATTGGTGCTGACCAAATATATATTAGGTTGTCCGATAAGTTCTTGCCGTTTTTTTAAATTAAAAAATTAGCGATCGAAATTAAATTTTTTGGTATAATGTTTTGTGTTATTCGAAAGAGAATTTTTCGCTCTACAAGAAAGTCTATTTGTTTTTTTTGTTTGGATTAGTTTTTGTTAATTTTTAGAGCATTTAAATGGAGTGTCAAGTCGACAAAAACGAGCATTTTCGACACCATCTACTTTTTGCGTTTAACCGAGGTGCCAAAGCCACGGAAGCTGCTAGAGAGATTTGTGCCGTATACGGAGAGGGTGCCATAGCTGAAAGAACTGCTCGATATTGGTTTGCGAAGTTCAAAAGTGGCAATTTCGACCTCAAGGACGCATCTCGTTCCGGGCGAACAAGTGAGTTTGATGAAGAGCGTTTGGATCAACTTCTGCACGAAGACGCGCGTTAAACAACCAGAGAATTGGCAGAGCGTATAGGATCCAATAAATCAACAGTAGCAGAACATCTCCACTTAATGAGAAAGGTTCAAAAACTCGGAGCTTGGGTGCCGAACGTATTGAGCGAAAACAATAAAAATCAACGATCCACCATTGCTGCCAGTTTGTTTGCTCGTCATCTCTCAACTCATGGACATAAGCAAAGATTTCTTTATCGCATCGTTACTGGTGACGAAAAATGGTGTCTCTACGTCAACATGAAGTTGTTATTTTATGTTTAAAAATAAAGTTATAAAAAATTTAAAAAAACGGCAAGAACTTATCGGACAACTTGATATATTTATTTATTCATCTAGCAAACTGTACGACATAAATAAATTTGATAATAATATTCAACTAAAAAAACATACACAGCCAATAACAAAGTTTGTCATATTTACATCCGTAGGTAACGCAGTTAATTGGTATAACTAAATATGTACATTAATAAGGAATTAGGACAATTTAGACAAAACAAAACTTAATTCTGATAAAAATCATGGTACTAGGAATAATATAAGGCTGTGGACGCGATTGGGTATGTGAAAGTGTATGTGAAAGTGTATGTGTGTGTAGGATTATATGTTATTATTCAGACATACTATTTGAGAATCGGGGCAAATACTTTAAAATACTGTATATGAATTGGTTGCGAGTCATAAAGAAAATATCGGTATCACTATCTATCCTCGTAAGTTTGTATGAGACGATACCACCCTCTCAATACTCAATATATAACACTCTCAATTGTGCTTGTATCTTTTATATCGGTATTTTCTAGTATGACTGCATACTCCACTTGCAAACAATGTATATTTACGATTGGTAATTTCTGGTAAGTCATTTATATATCAAGAATAGGAGAGGTCCCAAGATGCTTCTCTGTGTAACACTGAACATATTTTGTAAGCAGATTTATACGTGGATGAGATTCGAGTTTCATCGGCACGATTTATTTCTACAGATTGTATCCTATTATTAAAATAAATGTAAATATAATTTGTTGCTTATGTTCGAATGCCATATTGCTTATATTTTTCCATGAAGATATTGTGGTTTACAATATCAAAAGTACTGGACATATCGGAAAAAAGTTGCAGAAAATTCTTCTCTTTGATCTACTAACCTAGATAAAAGAAAATAAGTTTCTTCTCAGCAATATGAGTAATCAATGTAATAAACTACGTACTTTTTTTTGTATTTACATAACCTACAGTATATGTGGTAATTAAATCTATCTGGCTATAATTTGGATATTTGTCACTAAGTTAAATAGTTTTATTTATGCAATAATCAATTTCAATAAAAAGGAAAATGCATTTACTCAATATTTTCTTTTTAATAGTTAAGGAGGAATCTCCTTACAGTACTGCATCAGGGCCAAGTGAGTTATTAACGGATTCAAAATCAAAATCAAAATCAAAATAATATTTATTCAACATAGACCTTTACAGGCACTTATTGACGTCAACAAACAAAACAAAAAAAAGCTTAAATAATAAAAAAAAAAAAAAACAAAAACCTTGTCCGTACGTACGAATAAGGAAAAAAAAAAGAAAAAATATATTGACTCGACACCGATTGTCCGGATCAACATTTCTCAGACCCAAGTTTGAATAGCCGCGCCATTCCTGCCTGAGCAGACGGGGCGATAGCAGATAAAGTAAGCTGACGAAAAGCGATAGAACTCCATAGCCTCGTGTGTGCATGTGTAGGAGCTTGCTACTAAGAGGACTGAATGGCGTACTGCAGTTAAAACGGGTCTAGAAAACTTTGAGTCCACCCGTCTTGAGGAGCTTGACTCAAAACGCCAGCACCGGAAAACTCGTCCCAAGCCCTCTTACGATTATACATACGACTCCAATGGGAATTTATACTGCGCCTCTTGCAATCGGACTTTCAAGTCCAAGTTTGGATTTGCAAGTCACGCTCGCGCTCATGCAAGAAGAGACCAGGGAATGTCTTAGTTGACAGTGGGTCGCCGTCGACGGATACGTCTGGGAGGACATCATCATCATCACATACCTTCGAGCACGGTGGCAGACTGTGGTGCGGTGACGAAGCGCGGCGGGTACTCTGTCGCTTCGTCCGTGGTCACGCGCAGCTCTATCTCGTCCCCCAAGCTGTTTGCGAAAATAATGAGCGGAATTAACACCAGTAACCTGATCAGATACAACTGACAGGTAGTGCATGTAACATCGCTGCTTTATCTATAATAATATTATAAAGAGGAAAGAACTGATTGTTTTTATGTTTGTTTGTTTGTACTGAATAGGCTCCGCAACTATTTGACCGATTTGAAAATTTTTTTCACCGTTGCGAAGCTAAACTATCTCCGGTGTACATAGGCTATATTAAATTATTAAATATGTTAGGGATCCATTCTAAAACTCTAATAATGTAACCAAAGGTGTGAACAAAGTACCAAAAATCTTTCTTACATCGCGTGTGCTACGAAAACTATTTATTTTAGAATAAAATAATGTACTACGTCTTTGCAGAACGTATGCTTCTCTCCAAAAATATCGCGACAGCATATGTCTAACTATTGCAGTTAGGTCACAATCAGCGTTTATTCACTTTAAAAAAATATATAAATGCCACCGCTATAAAAGCTCTTAAAAAGATAATATTTTAATAAAATATAGCTGCACTTCTATCTGTTACAGTCAAAGGGTAACGGATAAATGAGTGTTGAGTTAGATAGTTAGCGTCTTTAAGAGCTTTATTTTAATTAATGTAATATAAATTTCTATTAATACGAAAAAATAACTAAGTATCTGCGTTGGAGAAGAAAGCCATTGCCGAGATTAAAAATAAGATATTTTTTTTCTGCGGCGTTGATCCTTGTCAGTTGGCCAAATAAAGGCGGGCGATTGAAACATGAAAAAATATGATTTAAGTATATCGGCTTGCGACTAGGACCAAGGCTTAGGCTGAGCTTGGTTGGTCACATCGGTTTGCAGTCCGACATAATCATCGTGCCATTTGGTTGTGGTAGTCATGAGGTGGTCATGAGGGTCTCCGCCTCTCCTCTCCTGAGGGAAGAAAGAAAGAAAAGCGGCGAGGTACCTGTGGCGGGGGCCCCCCAGGGAGAGCTTGCAGCGGTAGGTGCCGGCGTCCGCGCGCCGCACGGGCTCCAGCTCCAGCGCCGTGCCGGCCAGCGACACGCGGCCCGCGCCCAGCGCCAGCGGGACGCCGTTGCGGAGCCAGCTCACCTGGACATTAATCACGAGCTGTTACACATTTAACTTCTCGACCTCAGTAGTAGTGTAGTGTAGTGCCTCAGTTTCAGGGAGTCGCTCTTCGTATGTCCGAATCTATTGGGATTCTAGGTGTGGAAGTTTCAGCCACAGTGCAGTTCGGGAGTCATTTGGAGGACAAAGCCGAAATGGCAAGCAAAAAATTGGGTGTTCTCAACAGAGCGAAGCGGTACTTCACGCCCAGTCAGCGTCTGATGCTTTATAAAGCTCAAATACGGCCGCATATGGAGTACTGTTCACACCTCTGGGCTGGAGCCCCCAAATATCAACTCGACCCTTTTGACTCCCTGCAAAGGCGTGCTTTCCGTATCATCGGTGATCCCAATATTACGGCCTCAACAGAGACCTTGAAGCAGCGGAGAGACTTTGGCTCTCTGTGTGTTCTTTATAGGCTCTTTAACGGAGAGTGCTCTGAGAAATTATTTGCAATGGTGCCTTCGTCACCTTTTTACCATCGCACCACCCGCCACCGCAGTAGAGTTCATCCATATCACCTGGAACCGATCTTGTCTAGTACAGTTCGGTTTCAGCGTTCATTCCTTCCGCGTACATGCAAACTCTGGAATGAGCTCCCTGCTGCGATGTTTCCTCAGCGCTACGATATGTCTAACTTCAAACGAGGCTTAAAAGGAGTATTTCTCTCCAGGTAGGCAGCGGCTCAGCTGTGCCCCTGGCACTGCAGATGTCCATGAGCGATGGTTACCACTTACCATCAGGTGGGCCATTTGCTCGTCTGCCACCTTATGGAATAAAAAAAAAAAAAAAAAAAAAAAGACCTCCATTATGACATGGCCAGCGACACTTTGGCTTCCGTCGCCATTTCGAACCCTGTCCCATTTAAGGTCTAGCGCTGCATCGCCTCCTCTCATGAGGGGCGGTCGTCGTCATGATTAGCCTTTTTTTGTGGGGGGGAAATGCGACCTTATGCACCATGACACCGCGCTGGCAAGGCGCGACCGTGTGGGGGTCTCCGGTCATATAGGACAGGCCTACCCACTAAAACCCCCCCGAGCTCTCTAGGCCCATACGGGGCACATGGCAGGGTGCGCTTTCGCGATTCGACCGCCATGTGTCCAGACAGTTCTTAGAATTTAGGCATAAGGCTGAGTTTAGTCGGCAAGTCATACCGGTCGAACTGTACCACTGCAGCGGTATCCTGGGTAAGAATTCTTAGCCTCTCTCTGATGAGAGAACAAAAATCTCACAAAAAATTTACTACTCTCTTGAGAAAAGTTACAAAATAATAAAACAAAACAGGCGACCTTCAGCAAACAAAGTAAAAATTAATTTACATTAATAATAATAAAAAAATCCGTTGATCATTTGATTTAACAAAGCGGCTCCTTGGCGAGACTTGGCTTCTAATCTATACGTCTACTATAAGTCTGTATCAGACGCATATTTTTTTACAAATATAAATAATTATGCATTGTAGTACTTTATTATTATTTTATTTTTACTTTATTATAATATATACACACACACTCACAAATAAATACAGAGTATAAACGAAAATCACAATGAAATGGCAGGATTAACTCTGGACCCCCCGAACCATCCATATCTTGGACCAGCGCCGAGGCCACAGCGCCGCCGACGCTAATAACTGAACATCTCTAGTTCCCGGGAGAGGCGCGGTGCAGGTGGCAGTGTAACACTTTTTTTTTCACTGATTTTAAGTACTATTAAAGACATTTTTTTTTATTCATATTGATTAAAATCACTTTTACAATTGTATCTCGCATTGGTTATGTTTACGTCGAATTGTTACTTTGACATTGACAGTTCTGTAGAGTTCTATAGAGTGGACCGCTTATCATGATCCTAACACCATTATCTATGGCGCAAATTAGGCAACCAAATCTAGCCAAGCGTAGTCTACAAAGATAGTTTCTTTATCAATAATACTGAAACGTCACTCCGGAATTCATAGATTAAAAACAGCCCACAGATTATATACCGGATACTAATTAACAACAAATTATTTGCACTGCCGGTTACAAAAATATCGTTTAGAATTAAACGTATACATTATAACTTAAATTTAGGAAGAATTGATTTATTTGTGGCGGATCGACATAGTTTCCACATCATCCTAGTTTCATTTAAAGACAGACACATACATACATTCTAGTCTGGGATGCACGTGGGTGAATGTCTTTGCCTCATCGGTGGTAAACAATCTGTGGTGGTAAATGAGAATTCAGTAGTTTACATAGAGAGTAGATTACAGCAGGTGGCAGGTGCCAGATGTGGTATGTCAGGTGCGACTCACGTTGAGCGGCAGCTCGGGCGGCGCGTGCGCGGCCTGCGGGCGGCGGCGGTGCGGCGGCACGAGGCGGGGCGCCAGCCGCGGCGGCAGCGCCGGCGCGCACGGCAGCAGCGCCGCGCCGCCCGACGACGCCACCACGACGCGCGGGGCCGGCCGCACCGCCGGCACCTCTGCAGCAAACAATTTCAATTTTCAGCAAACACTTCTAATTATTCACGCTTACCATCTAGATCTAGACCAATGGTACCTCTTAGTCACGAGGGACTATTTGACAATTATTTATCATGTTATTGGAAGGCCTGACAGCCAATTGGAGCGGAAAGGTTCTCAAGTGACAGGCACATATCACGAAACCATAGGCCTTCCATAAGGTGGTCCAAAAATTCAGTGAAGACTGAAGGAAACTGTTGATGGCAGCACTGGTCCAGATCTATGAGCCTTTAAACTGCAACAGACGTCTGTCAGCAGAAGTAATGAAACAAAATTACCTCTACGTTCAGGAATCACGAGTAGATTCACAAGACAAATTTTAAAAAGCGTTACTCGATCGTATTTTCTAAATCATTGGAATGTATATATTTTCATAAGTTGCCAAGAAATTGTGGTCTGGCGTCACTCACCCGCCAGAAAAACTGTCGCAGGTCGAGACACTATAGTCCCCACCCCGTCCACTGTCGCCACGCACTGGTACTGGCCCGCCAGCGCTGCAGACATGCCCTCTATCACCAGCGACCCATTCGACATTACCCTCCTGAAAACAACACAAATAATGCCTTCATATCTCCGTAAAAAAATAAAAAAGTTGTGGTTATGGAAACTCGCGCTGCTTAATATCCATGCACATTTACCCATTAGAGATGTGTCAATCATTACAGAAACGACTCAATGAGTCGTTTCTTCCAAGTGATTCACTGATTCAAATCTGTAACAGCGCTTCAAATGAATAATTTGCTCAATTGCATCTCGTTTTCAATCGGCACGCGGCGCTCGCAAGATTGAGTTAAGTAAGTTCAGAGTCGGAGCGCCTCAGATCACGTCGCTCAAATGCATCTCGGTTTCATTCGATACGCGACGCTTAGACGATTGACTCAGAGTCACTGATACAAATGATGCAATGAAGCGCTTTACTGAATCGAATCTTTGTACTGATCCGGATACAAATGATCCAATCTCAACAAAGATACGTTCTTTCCATCATTATTACCCATCAAAAAATTTAAACAAAAAAGAAAAAAATGGCTGCCATCCTATAACTGATAATACTACATGACACACGTATCGCGTAAGATTGTAATTCTAAACAATAAAATAGTAGATAAAATAGACAAATCTTTAATTTCTGGCTAGCAACACTAAACACTTTTATTGTCTATAGTAAGGCTTTGTACATGTCTGTGGATAGAGAGAGAAGGTAGAGTATATTAAGATCGCGCTAGTCATTATAACAAGTTGTTTCGAAGGCAAAATAAAGGTGATTAAGTGAGACTATAAGAAAGATATATGTAATTAAACTGATAATAATGGTGGCGGGATTTAGTTTTCCTATACATATAGGTAGAATCCCCATATATGTGAATAGAATGTCTATGTACGAGACATCGCACAGAATTATATGTTTACACTTATTTCAACAGTATTGTGAAATTGCAAATCAGCACTTTACGGCGCAACCCAATCTGTTAGTCATTATATCAAGCAGTGCAATAAACGCATTCTATCAACGTGCTCGTTTATTATTTCTAGCATTTTCTTAACATAGTTCAGCACAACAAAGCATAGCACGTAGTTTAGTATTCTTAAGCATCATATCATTAATGTAACACCCCTAACATTTTGGTCCTTTACTGATTATAACTTGCGCACGGTGAAGTTGGTCGGTCGGTCGGTTGGTGCTCCTCAGGAAGGAGGGAAGGACCGGCGACGTTCCATCTTCGTTCCGTCCGATCTGCTTGCTGAACGAGGCGGGGAAACTCTTCGAGAGGGTTATTTCCGCTCGTATCAGCGAGCACCTGTCGCGCGCGGGTCCCGATCTATTGGACTGCCAATTTGGATTCCGGCGGGGGCGATCAACGCTGGACGCCGTGCGTGTTCGTTCGTTGTCGGAGTCCACATCTACGTACTAGTTTACGTAATTCTATTACATTGGACAATATGGTGTAATAATATAGCAGTGATGCTCCAGAAGGAGGCCGCCGAGCGGGGTCGGGAGATGGCCGGTCGCGCTCGAAGGAGGCGGCGCCGGGCTAGGTAGCACAGCTGCGGCGCCGCGGTGGGAGGTGGCGAAGATCGGGGGAGGTATTGTAGCCTCCCCCGAGGAGGGCTCCCCTGTATCGGCGGGAGAGCGGAGGCTGGGGGTTCCCGGAAGTAGCTTGGTGTTCCCGGGGGCTCCCTGCCTGAGGAAGGCTATCCCTGAGGTTTTTAGTGGGTAGGCCTCCCCCTTCTGGGGAGGAGAGCCCCACATAACCGCCGGCTCGCCACAGCCGGGGTACCGCAGGCTAACATATACATCACGACAACAGACGCACAGCCGCGCAACCAAAGCGAAAAGTAACTCTGTCGCGCTTCACGCCAAAACTAATAAAGCGAGTTAAATGAAACTGCGATTGTGTACGATTTGCGCGCTACCTGTGCTGGTCGCTGGCGGTGAGTGTCTGGTCCCTGGTGGGCATGCCGGCGGCGCTGTACCGCCAGGCCAGCCGCACGGGGCGCGCGGAGCTGGCGGCGCACGGCAGCAGCGCGCCCTCGCCCTCCAGCACCACCACGTCCGCCGGCTCCACGGCGAAGCGCACGCCAGGGTCTGGCGCCAACTCCTCCCCTGTACACATTTATTTATTTATTTAATAAGAGATAACAAACAGTTACAATTGCTGCATCGTCCCTCTCCTGGGGGGCGGTCGACCTCACGATTTGCCTATATGATTGTTAGAACCTAGGCCAGGCTGAGTTTAGTCGGTAAGTCACGTGGCTGGACCGTTCCAGTCGCGTGGAGTCCGACATTAATAACGTCCGTGACACTTGCCGTTGCGGGGGTATCCTGGGTACGTTTCGTGCTCCTTGTGAGGATTCTCAGCCTTTCTATACTGAGGAAAAAAAAAACAGTTTTTCCGATAATTATTCGAATTTATTCCGATAATTCCGATAATTATTCGAATACCCTAAAAACAGCCCTTTTATTTTCCCGTGCAAACGTTTTCTAACTAAAACGTACAGTCGAATTGAGCTTTATTGTTATTGTATAAAGTTCATATTGCAAGCACTCACTGTTGTCTAAGCAATGAACGTGTGTTCCTAACATCAAAGAGTCAATTTGCGCTTTATTAACGCTACATATAGTTGAAATTCAATCATATCTATCAAAACAGTGTGCGTGCGTGCGTTGGAGCACAGAATACATCGTTGGAGGATTTAATGTCACGTTCCAAAATTGAATAGCCACAAAATGTAATAGGTCATTTAGACTTTTTTTGCGATTTGGTTGGCTATGCGACATTATCTATAGAATAATTAGGAACAAAAAACTGCCACTGTACAAATCTTTTTGACAGGACGAAGTCTGTCGGGTCCGCTAGTAAATAGATAAATGTACCCTATTATAAATAGCTAGCTAGCTTTTTTGAACTACTTATCCCGCTCCTTTACCGTTCGTGCTGCTAGATTGTGGAATGAGCTACCACCAGTGTTCACCATTGTCAATCCATTGCTACTTTTAAGTGCAATCTAAAGGAACACTACCTTTTTTTTGTTCCCCTGAGGGAAATGCATTAAATTGCATACCGCGGCTGTGGCGAGCCGGCGGTTATGTGGGGCTCTCCTCCCCAGAAAGGGGAGGCCTACCCACTAAAAACCTCAGGGATGGCCTTCCTCAGGCATGTAGGGAGCCTCCGGGAACACCAAGCGACTTCCGGGAACCATATCTATTTTAATAATGTATGTATTGTATATAGTATAAATATGACGTTTCTATCAATATCAATACATAGTATAAAACAAAGTCGCTTTCGCTGTATGTCCGTATGTATGCTTAGATCTTTAAAACTACGCAACGGATTTTGACGCGGTTTTTTTTAATAGATAGAGTGATTCTTAAGGAAGGTTTGTATGTATAATAAATGCATAATATAGTAGAGAAACACTGATAAATTTAAAGGTTTCTAATGTGATGTCGTAAATAAGCACGTTTTTTTGCGCTTATATTGCAAACGCTGGCTGAACCCTACGAGATAGACCAAAATAATGTACTACAGTATTGTACAACTTACAAAAATCCACAAAAAAGTCCGCGATGGTATATGTCTATCTCTTAGGGATAACCCACCATAACCATTTTTTCACTGCACCCGTGCGAAGCCGGGGCGGGTCGCTAGTTATTTATATTTTAAAAACAATTTTTCTGCTGGAAGCTGGAAGAAATCTCTGTGAGAGATAAGCCCGCCTTTGGACCAATTAACTTAGTACCTCCTAATATTTAATTGAGTTCAATAAAGAGTTTATATATATACATATATAAGGAAAACTAACATTCCTAAATAACTATTACATAGATATAACGACATTTAAAATAATAACATATAATATGCATTACGCGGATAAGACAGAAGGTAGGTCGGCCATTTTTGCGCGTGCCTCTAGACCAGAGATAAGAAATCAGAAAGATTTGTGCCGAAACTGCGTTCTACATTCATCCTCTTTTTTTCTTATTCCTTTGCAAGGATCTTAACAAACGTTCAATTCAAAAGGGGACGTTACACGACTTTTTACTATGCCCATTATAAGTCCAACGTCTTCCTTTTCAAAGATATCAAAAAGGTTTTAAGCAATAAAAAACTGGATGATAATTCATCAAAACATCTTTGGGGTCGTATCCTTTATTTAGACACGACAGCTTAGCTTTTGACCTTCATTTAATCTGATGGTGGATGACGAACGTGGTCGGGCACTGGACTTGATACAGTGCCCGCATTTAATTGTGTCCGATAATGGGCTTCTTGGATGGAACTAGTGACTTCTATGGTCGGCACGGATATTTAAGGTTTTTATACCAGGATGATGGCTAACAAGTTATCAGCCCACCTGATGGAAAGCGGTTACCGTAAGCCTACGGACACTTGTAACGTCGGGAGCGTCACTCGCGCGTTGCCAACCCTTTAAAAACCTATTTACTTCGACCTCAAATACATTATTAAGACTTTTATCTATTTTCTCGTGGTAACAATGTCTTTCTCCCTTTCAATTATCTCCCCTTTTATTAAAATCGGTTCAATTAGAGTCTGTTCAAACAAAATCTTATAACCCCTATTTTTATTTCCTTCAGGGTAGTTTTATTACATGAATGTCAAAAGCCTTCAAACTTCTACATTTAAAAATAACATAGTTTGCATACAATATTCCATCCTCTATTTCAATCCTTACAGCTCTTATTTTGTTATAAAAATTATGTTCTTTCTCAGGATTTATATTATCTGTGTAAACTTCATTTAAATTGATTCAATAGTTTTGGTGTGAAAACGCGACAGGCAAACAAAGTTACTTTCAATGTAAACTTCAAGTCAAGTCAAATAGAAAATAATAAAATATTCAAACATTAATCCCAACAAATATTATAAATGCAAAAGTAACTCTGTCTGTCTGTCTGCGAGGTTTAAGCGGGAAAGTGTAACACTTTCCCGCTTAAACCTCGCAACCGATTTTGATGAAATTTGGTACAGACAATCTTTTTTTTAGTACGAAAAAAACTGATGAAGGGGTTGAAATAGAGGTTGAAAGTGTGTATGGGATTTTTTAATTTTAAAAGATAAAACCATGAAACTTTATAATTAAGCACTTAATAAGAAATCATTAAACATTTGTTATAGCATTTTTGAAATTTCGACCAGCTAGGGGGTGAAATAACGGTTGAAAGTTAGTATGCAGGTTTGTCAAATATCACGTCATAAGAAACAAAAAATCGTTTGTTGGGGTGTCGTGTGTGGGGGTGAAATAGGGGTTGAATAGAAGATATCGGACCATGAATCTTGGTACCTTAGACATAAGGGACCAGGATTGACAAAAACAAATTTCACGCGGGCGAAGCCGCGGGCGGAAGCTAGTTGTAAATAATATTGTTCTTCAAAATGAATTCACTGTTGCTATTTTTTTTAATAATAATAAACACTTTATTGCACATAAACATAAAATACAAAAAGAAACTATTTTTAACAAATATAAGACGACAATTAGGCGGCCTTATTGCTAAAAAGCAATCTCTTCCAGGCAACCAAGGGGAAAAAATACATTAATAGAATATTCAGAACAGGGGAAGGGTGCAAAAATAAAATAAAAGTAGGAAATGTTTGTGTGATACGGAAAGGACAAGAATAGGCATAATAGCAACTAAGCTAAGGATTTGAGGACAGGAAATAAGAACAGACAAGGTTTTTAAATGACTCCAGCGTTCGTGCTCTCCTAATTCTCTCTGGCAGGGAGTTCCATAAACGGACTGCGGAACAAGGAAAAGAATGATGCAGAAAACTAGTATACTTATTAAATCTTTGCATGATTGTTTGGCGGTACCAAAGCAAGGAGGCAAATGTACGATGTAAATGTTACTATTACTTTTACTGGTAACAGTAACATATTATATATACGCCATAATAAATTATTAAATTAATTAAAAATCACAACAAATACATCGTGGAATATCAATAACTCTAACAATCTAAATATATAAAAGAAGAAACTGACTGACTGACATATCAACGCACAGCCCAAACCGCTGGTCCTAGAGATTACAAATTTGGCACGTAGGTTCCTTATAAGGTGTAGGGGTGCACTAAGGAAGGATTTTTCTAAATTCATCCCTTAAAGGGGTGAAATGGGGGTCCAAAGTTTGTATGGAGAAACAAGATTTGTTTGAATATTTTATTCGAAACTTCGCAGGAGTACTCCTAACAATAAATGAGTAAACACGTCTTTCAGGATTTTTGAAAACTCAACCCCTAAAAGGGGGAAATGGGGTGTCAAAGTCTGAAAATCGACAATGGGTATTGTTTCTATGGTTTATCGGGTCGCTGATTACGAAAACAACAATGATTTTAAAATCCAAGGTGGCGGACGTGAAATAAAATCTCCCCTGTCGGGGTGAAATGGGGTTGAAATGTCTAACTATCAATATGGGTATCGTTTTTATGGTTTTTTTGGACGTTCATTACGAAAATGGCATCGATTTTAAGATTGAATATTGTGGACATGAACATTTATTGATATATCAAAGAAGAACTGACTGATTGACTGACTGACTTATCAACGCACAACCCTAGCTGCTGGTTCTAGAGATTTCGAATTTGGCGCGTAGGTTTCTCATAAGATCTACGGGTGTACTAAGGAAGGATTTTTCAAAATTCATCCTTTAAGGGGGTGAAATGGGGGTCCAAACTTGATATGGAGAAACAAGATTAGTTTGACCAAAAAGGATGCTAATGCTGTCAACTTGCCTATTCACTTTTTAAAATTTTTAACAGTGTGGGGGTGAAATAGGGGTTGAATTGTAGATAGGAACATGAATCTTGATACGTTAGATATAAAGGACCAGGATTGACAAAAACAAATTACACGCGGGCGAAGCCGCGGGCGGAAGCTAGTATTTAATAATTACGTATTTAAAATTTAGTACGTATCTACAACAATGATAGATGGCGCTGCCAGTTGAAAACGGAAATAAGATTGGTTTGTTGCGCCACTAATTAACAAATCAACTTTAAAACTATTACAAATTCATATTGTATTGTTTTAATAATAAAAATTACAAATCTAATGAAATTGCGTTTCATATACACAATCCGGGCGTTGAATCAACGGACAGATACCAACGAAAAACTTCGATTTCTGTCGACTTGTCGATTAGGGGAGGACAAGGAGGGCTATTCCGATCTAGATAAAGCTAGGAAATCGGTAGCAACAGGGGGGGACGTACAATAAATCACCGGTAATCCCGGTGCTGGAGCCGTCGTCGCCGCCATATTTGATTGTGGGGTTTTTAAATCTGTAATGTTGGTGACATTGGCAATAGATACATATATAATTTGTCATACTTCCGTTTGTTCGTTATTTACATATATATCAAGTGTAATTTATAAAAAATCAAGATTCAAAAACGTTTATTGATTAATCCACAAAGGCTTACATAGTTTTGGGTCGAAGCTACCTATTATGCATAGGTAACACACGCCCCGCTATCTGAATTTTCTCAGGCTATAGTATTGACTAACAGCAATCTCAATGAAATCCACAACTGGAGTAAAGCATATGGTGTTGTTGTAAATCCGACTAAATCCCAAGCAATTGTTATTGGCAGCTCGTATTATTTAAAGGGTCTTGACCATAGTTTGTTTCCTGCAGTAATCTTTGGAGGAACAATTATTCCATTCACCAAAGTGGTTAAAAACTTAGGAATTGTATTTGACCAGTGCATGACATGGCGGCGGTCCGGAAGAAGTTATTTGCTGCATATAGTACTCTAAATAGATTAAGAAGCTTTCTCCCTATAGCTACAAAGACAGTGTTAGCTCAGTCTCTCTTGCTTTCCTTGATTGACTACGCTGACGCTGCGTGGATTAACTTATCTGAGGAACTACTTGACAGTTTGGAGCGGCTGCAAAATGTAGCCATCAGGTTCATTTTTAATCTGCGTAGGTTTGACCATGTTTCTAATTCTTGTCGCTTTCAACTGAAATGGTTACCTATTCGCCAGCGCAGAGACTTGCATGTTTTATCCCTACTTTACAATATTTTGTACCTTCCAACATCTCCATCCTACCTTAAATCTTTGTTCTCTTTTCGATCCCATTCGTCATGTCGTGCCTTGCGTTCTAATTTTAATCTGACTCTGGATATACCGCCCGAAGTACCGACTATTTTTCATATTCTTTTTCGGCTTATGCCGTCCGGTTGTGGAACTCTCTCCTTGAGGGTATTAGCGGAGCGCGAACGCTGGAGTCCTTTAAGAATCAAGTCCGTGTTCACTTCCTGTCAAAGATTCCTTAACTTAAACTAGTTATAGCTTATTGTCCTGTAAAATTACCGTACCCATCCTATATTTAAATTTCCTTTTAATATTTGCCTGGTCCTAGGTTGCCTGGAAGAGATTGCTGTTTAGCAATAAGGCCGCCTTTTGTACATTTGTTATTTTCTTTTTTTTTGTATTGTATTTTATGAATACAATAAAGGGTTATGTTATGTTATGTGATTATGCATTATTATATGCTTGTGTCAGGTATCCCGCTCCTTCCTAACTAATCTTAACATGAAATGTGGTATAATAGATCACAATTCATAATGACCTCTAAATAAACTTACAAGTTAGGAATAAGCTGAAATGAAATTTTTGGACTTATTATACATACTGTTACGCCGGTGGCTTAGTAAAACTTCAAAAGTGATTTTTGTGACTTAGAAACGTTTTCAGCAGGCTGAAACATCGTTTCAGGCCGTTTCAGAAGTAGCTCTTTCACATACTAAAAAATCTAAATTACACCCAAGTTACAGTAGTTTTCAGGCGCCTGAAACATGTTTTCTACTTCAGTAAAAGGACATAAATTTCAATAGGAGTGAAAGAGATAGCAATAGTAGAAGAGACAGATATAGTTGGAACATTCGAGAAGTATTAGAATGAGAAAACATCATTAGAAAGAGATAGACAAACTCAGAACATTCGAGAAAGGTAGTACGGGAATATTCGAGTATTGTGTGACAAGGATAGCACAAGGAAGAGACAGTTATACTCGAAACGTCTCGAACGCGCGACGTCATTCCTACGCGCTTGTGTATTGGACTACACATTCGAGTGTGTCCGCGAGTGTTCTGGCAAGAGTGACAAGTGCCTTAGGGGACTATATAAGGCTGTGTCCGGCCGCCGGGAGGAGAGTATTGTTTTGCGATACAGTGCGAAAACATCTAAGAAGTGATACTGGAGAACTAAGAAGCGACTTTCAGTGCTTTCAGTTAAGTGATTAGTGACTGTTAGTGTGGTAATTAATAAAAGTTCAGTGTTTCGGTAGACCGCCGTTTGATTTACTGACCCCAGCTCGTAACAATACATTTTGTGTGTGCATGCGTGTCGTGTGTGTGTTGTGTATATGTGTGTGTGTGTGTTTGATGTGCGTATCTGTGTAATGTCTATTTCATCTAGTATTTACTAACATTTTCTATATATATTAAATGTGGGTCCTTCACTATGAAATTATGGCTTTTTGAATTGAAAAGGTCAGGTCAAGAGTACCCGTAACCGACGAGCTTGCATGGAAGTATTAATGAGAATGGAGGGAGGAGCCAGGAGTTTGCATCGTAGCAAATGGAAAACTATGAACTCTGGCTACTCGCATTGGAAAGTGGCGTGATCCGTCAGCCTAGACCCCATAACACAAGCCTTACAGAGCTTTGGGCTCGGCTAATTGGTGCGAGTGTAAGGAATCTGTGCATGTATTTAAAACTACTGTTTATATACTCATATGGCGCGTGCGTATTGCTGCCTCCACTTGTCATCTCAATACGCGCAGTTATGAAGGCGCCACAGATGTACATTGAACAATATTGTTACGAGCTGGGGTCAGTAAATTAAACGGCGGTCTACCAAAATACTGAACTTTTATTAATTAGTACACTAACAGTCACTAATCACTTCACTGAAAGCACTGAAAGTCGCTTCTTAGTTCTCCAATATCACTTAGATGTTTTCGCACTGTATCGCAAAACAATAATCTTCCCGGCGGCCGGACACAGCCTTATATAGTCCCCTAAGGCACTTGCCACTCTTGCCAGAACATTCGCGGACACACTCGAATGTGTAGTCCAATACGTCGCGCGTTCGAGACGTTTCGAGTATAACTGTCTCGATACTCGAATATTCTCGATACACAATACTCGAATATTCCCGTACTATCTTTCTCGAATATTCTGTGTTTGTCTATCTCTTTCTAATGATGTTTTCTCATTCTAATACTTCTCGAATGTTCTAACTATCTCTGTCTCTTTCTACTATTGCTATCTCTTTCACTCCTATTGAAATTTATGTCCTTTTACTGAAGTAGGCTTAATGGCTCATAAGGGGTCCTGAAAACGCCTGAAAACGGGTTTTCAGGTTATTGCGGCATTGGATAGAGGGTAGCCTGAAACGTACTGAAAACATGTTTCAGGCGCCTGAAAACTACTGTAACTTGGGTGTAATTTAGATTTTTTAGTATGTGAAAGACCTACTTCTGAAACGGCCTGAAACGACGTTTCAGCCTGCTGAAAACGTTTCTAAGTCACAAAAAATCACTTTTGAAGTTTTACTAAGCCACCGGCGTAACAATATTATATAATTGCTTGTTACACGAAAAATAAATTGTCAAAATCAAAACAGCATAACACGCCACACCACGCCAGTCAGTTCTACAAAATCCAAATCAAAATTAACTTTATCTAAAGCTCTTTTGAATCGTCAATTCTTTTTTTCTTATTTTTTTTCAGGGCGTATTTTTAGCTGATAAGACGAATGGGGCAAGAAACTTATCAGCTTTATCATAAGTAATAACAACATCAAATACATCTGCCCATAAACGCACCTCTAGATTTACTACGACTACATAATACGCCATGATACTTCATAATCGGCCTCCACTCCCGTGTGCCATTAACAGCTGCTGGAATTAAGCCACAAATGCGTCAAGTGGTCGACGACGCTCGTTCAGCGAGTCAATGAGTCAATGACTCAGCAATGTTGCTAATTAGGTCGACTATCGACGCCTTCACGGCTGAGAATGCTATATTACGATCGCTTCCGTTATTATCATTGTCGACACAGAAGATCGTTTTATTTTCCCTTTCTCTATCATTACGAGTATTATGGACAAGGTATTTTCTGTCTCTATCGCACTCTATGGACAATAAGTATAGACAGTAATAGTAAACAGAGCTGGGTTGGGTACGAGTAAGAAAAATGAGGTCCGAGACATGGTTATTATCTTTTTCACTTCAGTAGCTCAAACATGAAGGTTTTGCTGCTTAAAATCAGTGAGTAAAATCGATTTTTACTCACTAGTGAAACAAAGCTAACCACAGATTATAGTAACCTATGTATAGTAACTAACTTTACGTTTAACTTTTAATTTGTTGTATAATTTTGAATTGAAACAAAAGAGTTATTTTACAATATACTCATTCCTGTGTCTTATTTTATTTCCAAAGTAGGTATGATATTTGTTCTCGCTGCTGAAGTGAAAAGTTATGTGTGTCAACGAGAGCAAAGTTGTTTGCATCTCGTGCCTTTGAATCCCTCGACACGCTCAGGATTCTACTCTAGAATCACGCGCTTCGCTCGTGATTCAAACAGAATCCTTCGCTTGCTCGGGACTTAAATCAGCACGCGCAGCAAACATCAACTTTGCTCACTTGTTGCACAAATAACTATTTACGACAAGACTAGAACTCAGAAATGGAAAGTGAGTGGTTAACTATAGCTGAGTTTTGAATCCCTTTAGTTCAGTGGCGACCTTGCTGTATGATTGCTCTTCTGTCTTATTGAAATTCTATCTCGATGCCTTTCAAAAGACTCTCCCCGACCAGAAACTCTAAAAAATGTTGTTATACTTGTGGAGAGGTGACGAACAGACCGCGCTCACAGCCTACTACGCATACGCTTATGCATGGCTTAGCTGTGGCATAATTCTTTGGGGGAACAGTGTTGATGCCGCGCCCTATTTACTGCTCAAAAAAAGGTTATACCAATCATAGCTAATATAGAAATGACGGATACATGTAGACCACACTTTAATAAGGCATAAGATTTTAACAGTACCAAGTATATATATACTTGAAGTATTTAAGTTTGTACGAAAATCCGGAGTTATATACAAAACGGGAACAGTTAAAAATGTTTTACTCGCTAAGGCCTAAACGTAAAAACAAATTGGTAATACCAACCTCTAACCTACAAATACATTCGTCTGGCCCCGTGTCTATGACTACTAGAATTTACAATAAGATGCCAGAAAACATTAAAAATTGAAGTAAATGATAAAAAAAAGTATAAAGTTATTAAAAGAATACTAATCAGAAAATGCTATTATACAATTAATAATTTTATGAATGATGGATGAAAGAGAGATAATATTAGGTAGGCCATTTTAATAAAACTTCTTACTTCATTTTATTTCTAACACTGACAAATATACTAACATGCTGATAAAATTGTTTATCAACAATTATTTGTTTGACTAAATTATTTAATTGCCATTTTTAGTTTAAGTGTTATAAATTAAACGAAATAAAGTTAGATAGATATATATATTCTATATTGTACATTAAATTTACATAACACATAATAAATTTCAATACATTGTATTATTTGTACAATGGGCGGCCTTATCGCGAAGGCCGATTTCTTTCAGGCAACTTAGGATGGAAAATGTTATTGAAGCCAAGAAATTTGAATAATTGACAATGTACAACACATAAACACAGGATACACATTCTTAAATGCTACAAAACAATCTATGATACATATATAGTTATAAATTTGAAATGAAATAAAATAAAAATAAAACAAAATATAATTGTAAATGTACATAAAAAATGTTGTAAGCCGGTTCACTTTAATAAGAATTTAGAAGTACTATATAAAAACAAATGTTATTATAGTTTGCAAGAGTTTTTCAATGATGACATTAAGAATAAATGTATAAATTATTGATCATGTAATAGATAATGTAATGGTATAATATATGTGTATGTATATGTATGTATGAATGAATGTATATATATATACAATATATATTGTAGTTTTATATAATATCGATGTCGTTAAATATTACTTCTGTTGTGTTATATTTATTTTGTTAGTGTATAATGAAATCAAGCTTTTAGATATATTTTATATTGATAATATGGAAAAATGAAAAAAAAATGTTTTGCTGTGCCCTTACAGGGCGTCACATGTATACCTATATTGTGAATGTTATCTTGCACTGTTTTGTAATGTGACATGCAATAAACACTTGAATTGAATTGTATTGAATAGTAGGAGTCACTACCACATCGACATGACTCGCCCTCACGATTTGCCTATATGTTTCCTAGAACTTAGGCATAGGCTGATTTTAGTAGGTAGGTCACGTGGTCAGACCGCTCTGGCCGCGTGGAATCAGACATAAAATCCGTGACACTTGTCATTGCGGGGGTATCCTGGACACGTTTCGTGCTCCTTGTGATGGATGTAGAAGCAGGAGCGAGAGTTATACCAGCAAAATCTCTCTATAACCTGCTGAAAGACCTTAGCTTGTTCAGACGTTCAGTAATTACCATACTAGAACGATAATCCAAAGCTACATTGGCAGATTCATACTAGATTTGGCTGGGCAGGGAGAGAGACACGAGAAGCGAAGGTGGATGTTGATGTACGTCAGATTCTTCCAACACGTTGGACTCGGCACCCGCACAGTGAATCCATAGAATACCAACAAGTTCGTCTTTGTCGTGACCTTGAAGTTGGGACGGTTTAGGAGCGTCAGTAGCGCTCTGGTTTCTGCACTGGTCTGATCCTGCCATGAACTGATGTTTTTCGAATTGTACATTTATCTAACACTCCTGTTTGTTTTTTAGAGGTGAAATGCACCTTATTCACCGCGCTGGCTAGGCGCGACCGTGTGTGAGGCTCTCCGGTCTGACAGGACTGGCCTACCCACTAAAACCCCCCTGAGTTCTCTAGCCCCATGCGGAGCACATGGCGGGGTGCGCTTTCGCGATTCTACCGCCATATCGTGAGATAACCTGCACAACCTGCGAAGAAATATAAAGTGTAACACTTTTTTTTCACTGATTTTAAGTACTATTAAAGACACTTTTTATTCATATTGATTAAAATCACTTTTACAATTGTATCTTGCATTGGTTATGTTTTCGTCGAATTGTTACTTTGACATTGACGGTTCTATAGTGTGGACCGCTTATCATGATCCTAACACCATTATCTATAGCGCAAATTAGGCAATCAAATCTAGCCAAGCGTCGTCTACAAAGATAGGTTCTTTATCAATAATACTGAAACATCACTCCGGAATTCATAGATTAAAAACAGTGTCGTAGATTAATAACTGCCCACAGATTATATACCGGATACTAATTAACAACAAACTATTTGCACTGCCGGTTACAAAAATATCATTTAGGATTAAACTTAAATTTAGGAAGATCAATTCTTCCTTTCCTCTATTTGTGGCGGATCGACATAGTTTCCACACCATCCTAGTTCCATTTAATAACAAACATCACATACTATACATTCTAGTCTGGGATGCACGTGGGTGAATGTCTTTGCCTCATCGGTGGTAAGCAATCTGTAATGGTATACTAATCTGTGACTTGGAGATCTGAAATCTGGGAATTGGGAATCGATCTATTGTAAAAATCTCACGCATATTTGGATAAAAAACGTATAAAAGTTACGGAAAGTGGTGTCAGGATCACAAATTTCAGGAGTATTTTATTTCACTTAACCAAATTATCCACATCTGTTGGAACATAATTCAGTTGCCACCCGGCACTTGAGAAAAAAAATAATAAACTAAAATATTTACATATTGAAAGCCCGATAAAAAGGGCAAAAAGGTACCGGGAGGTAGTTATACCCGAAAGGCCCGGCCCTACAAATTTATGTGGAAAAAAAATATATAAAATACTTCATTGAAGAAAATTATAAAACTTAAGAAGAATAACTGCAATATATTAAAAGAAGAGTTAAAATAGAGTGTCTGGACCCAGTCTCAAGGAAGGTATTCAGTACTAACCACCGGGGGATGGGATCTAGCATTAGAATACATGTTATTTTTATAGATTTTTAGAATTACCATTTAATTAAATAGTTTATTTCAATACCCTGATCAACCATTGTTGCTAAATATCCTTGCCGAGATTGATCAAACAGCACCAGAACCAACCTGCCCTTGTGATTAATAATTCAAATTTGTTATTTTAAGTACATAATAAAGAGTACACTTATTTCTAATTGAGTATTATTTTATTTTTATTTAATTGTTAAAAAACTTAAATATAAATTGTTAATAAACTTAAAACTTAAATTAATAAATCAGTAACTTTGTTATTTTGTATTATTTGTGTTTTCTTTATAACTCTAGTTGGTGAGTAGGAGAATTATTACATTACAAAAGATGTATGTAGACGACCAATCCGCACTGGGCCAGCGAGATTGACTAAGTCCTAATCGTCCTAACATAGTAGGACAGGCTCGTGCCTCACGGGATGTATATAGGCTGTGACGATGGAGCTTGATGTTTGAAGGTCATTCCAGCTCACGCTTACAGGCGCTCGTAAAATCCGTTAATATACCAATAATCTAACAAACCGACACGGAATACAAACATGATGACACGCAAATGACGAGCAAGCCACGCGCCGATGTGACCGATCAAAGCACCGCGCGGCTGGCGCAGCGATTGACACAAATACATAGGGTTGCCATCTTCTAAAATTACTAAAGCTAATAATGCTTTTTTTTTTTAAGAACGTCGCCCCACACTAGGATTTTTATCCTGTGTCGTGGGTGCAGTCACAAATACAGAAAACTCACATGCACAAACACCCAGGCCATACTTTATAAAATACAGAGGTAGACTGTACCAGGGTCGTCTGCATGGGTACCTCCGTCTTACCTATTTCCGCCGCCAAACAGCAGGGTTCGCTTTGCTGTGTTCCGGCGTGAAGGGTAAGATAGGCAGTGAAATTACTGGGTACTGTGACTTTACATCTTATGTCATAAGTTGGCAACGTACACTGTGGTTCTTATGAGGTTTGCAGATTTGCTGCGAATCTCGTGGGAACCACATGTACTATAGGCGACTGTTACCACTTACCATCAGGTGGGCAGCCTGTTTGTTTGTCAACTTTAGCAATAAAAAAAAAATACAAAATACTTCCATTAACAGCTATATACAGGATTACTGGTAAGTCGACCCACATCCATTGTGAGGTCATAGTTTTGGTCAAAACAAACAATTTATCCAAAAGTTACTCGTTTTCAAGATATTTGATATTTTAGGTTTTTTTTACTAAAGGTCACTGATGCTTAGGTTATGGCTATTTTTTTTATTTCCAGCCTTTAGGCTAGAATTTTTTATTGATTTTGTATTAAAGACATTCAGAATAAACTATTAATAAAATAAAACTATCAAAGTTTTACAAGACAACGGTTGGTACCACCCCAGAACTAAAATTTACATTGTTTTTTTCCTATAACCTCTAACTTCAGCTCTATCTCTCTTAAAAAAATTACTAGTAGCTATTTCTGCAAGTTGTACTAAAAACACTGTTTATCAAGCTACACAAAAAGGTACAATAGTTAGGTAAAATGTTTATAATTCTTAGAAAAAATGGTGACAAACAGATAAGCGGGAGGTGATTACGTTGCGCTTAACACAATAGGATTCCCTTTGTTATTGCCGCCGCACTACTTGCGGTTTGACATAAAGGAGATAGGTAATGTTATTGTTTACAACTTATGGTTCTTTGTTACTGTTGATTCAAAGAATTAAAGAGATGAGCAACCTCCCTAACTATAGGGCAGGAGTCAAGGGTCAAGTGTAGTGTGCTTCAGTCATGCGTGTCGTGAATATCATTAATACCCTGCAATCATCACCTGTAAAGTTGTAACTTCGCTTGTTTAACGGACTGATTATTCTCTTACTTGTGACCCTGCTGTGTCTGGACTTCCGTATTATTCTCAGCAAGCAGAGACAAGCATCAGAGACCTTTAGTAAAAAAAACCTAAAATATCAAATATCTTGGAAAACGGGTAGCTTTTGGATAAGGCAATATGGGCTAAAAATTGTTTGTTTTGACCAAAACTATCACCTCACGACGTACGTGGGTCGACTTACAGTATACCTGTATGTATATATATATATATATATATACTTACAGTATACCTGTATGTATATATATATATATATATATATATTATATATATATATATAATAATATATATATATTAGAAATCGTGTAAATTTGAAAAAACATATACATTTATATACATTCAATACAGCTTTAAGAAGACATGACCGATATAAAAATAAATTAAACCTCCGTTCAGGAAAAGCTCTCAAATTAGTAAGATCGGGTCCACAGTGGATGTCAATTCAAATTTATAATAATGTTCCAAATAAAATTAAGAGAATTAGAAAACTATCACTCTTTTGTAATAAATTTAAAAAATATCTCGTTGAAAAAGCGTTCTATAAATGAGATGAATTTTTTGCTGAGAAATAATATTTGAATACCAATTTTAGGGCATATGGCTGTTTAAATTTTAATGTATTCATTTATGATTTAATTGTAAATGAATTCTGACCCCTTTCTTTCTTTTTGTGTTATTTATCTATACTAATATTATAAAGAAGTAAAGTTTGTGTTTTGTATATTTGTTAAATTGTAGGGGAAAATTTCGTTATCTACTGAACCGATTTTAAAAATTCTTACACCAATAGAAAAGCCACATTATTGCTGAGTGTCATAGGTTATATAAAAAACCGAAAAACAAAAAGGCTTTTACGTGGTAGTCCGTTTTGCAAAGTGAATCGGAGAAAAAACGGTCGAATGAAAGAGTTTCTTACGAACGCTGCCTTAACTATGAAAGATATATTTCTGAGTTCTAGAGAAAAGATGTGGAGCTTGAAAATGACTACAAAAAGTCAACGACAGCATAATAATATATCTTACTTTTGTATTTAAGCTACAAAAAGTAGTTTTTTTAATATTTTGAAATTAGAACATGACACTGTACTAAAAAAGCATTATTAATATTATGCCCAACGAAGTGGGCACGGGTCCGCTAGTATTCTATATGTTTGCAGTGTTATGTGATCAATGTTACCTAACCTTATGTACATAACTGTGTAACCATGTGACAAGCAAATAAATAAATATGGATAAATATGACCCGAACTAATTTTTGTAGGTCATACAAAATATGTCCCGTGCGGTGATTGAACCCGCGACCCGTTGCGTAGAAGCCGACTACTCGACCACTGCGCTAAGCGTGTCGTCAACAATTAAAAGTGCTATTACTAAAGCTCCTAAAATTACTACTATGGTACATTACGATATTAGTGCGTTATGATGGTTATAACATGCGAGGCGGAATTTCAGCCGCAATTGAGCCGAGCATGTTATAACCAATACGCACGTATATATCGTACGACGTTTTTTAAAACATTTGCGAGGAAACAGAAAAAAAAACATTTAAATAAACTCAATCAGTGAATGCACACTGTTGCTTTGCCGCCATTTTACTACTAACTGGCGCAGCGCGGCGATTAGTTCGAAATGTGAATAGCAACAGCGCGCGAAATGGCAAATAATACTGTTATGGACTATAACTTAACTATTTGCTTTGGTAACACACGCGTTGCAAAAATTTCCGTAGTATCCTTACCGGAAGCACGCAGAAGCCTCAAGAGGCTTCTGGCATTTTGGGAAGACCTGGAAATATTGGAGTAAGAGAGAAGTTAACCAGCACAGGACTGCTAAATTAACTAACTATGGCGCAGGGTCGACGCCGGGCCACGGGAATCATCCGATCAGTAAACCAGTGCCGGGACCACTCCTTTTATAGCTAAATAAATGAAATATGCGGAGAAAAGAAGCACCTTCTGCGCTGCGATCTACCAGCACGGCCATTTCCAAGTTTCGCTTAGCAAACCAGACGCGACGATTAGTTTGTTAGTCGCAGTTGTAAACTAAAAATAATACCAAGTACACTTTGGAGATATCTGACTAAATCCAAATAGATGGTAACCCTGTCCCAACATCTGCTAAGTCATTCCACAATTTTCATAACATGCCTAGAGCGCCTAATATCGCGTATCTTAGACAATGTAGAACGAACGATGAATTAATGCTGGCAACTGCTTTTCTATTCGTGTATTAAAAATACTTGTCAAGTCTTCACAATTTATTGAACTATAAACTTATTATTGTGGGGTTCCGTTGCGAAATATCTATATACTGCAAATAAGAGCTACAAACAAGTTAGTAAATTAAAACCAAGGGAATCTCTGAAGGACTTATTTGAAGAAATATGTATATTGACCTTAGTATTCGCTCAGTATGTCCATACATACATACACTCACGCCCTTTTCCCACGGGGGTAGGCAGAGATTACGTCTTCCACTTGCTACGGTCCTTACATATCTCTTTCGCCTCATCTACTTTCATAACATTCCTCATACATGCTCGACGATTGCGGGTACTTCTGACTGGCTTTTTTTGAGGACACTTTCGATTTGTTCGAAATATGTTCGCCTAGGTCTTCCTCGTCCCGTGTCTCCACTCACTCACTCCAGCTTCATTAAATCATTTTGGTCAGTCTACTTTCATCCATCCGTTCCACATGCCCAACCACCCAAGCATCCCTTTCTCTATTCTTGTCACGATATCCTCTTTCAAACCACATTTCTTTCTAATCACTTCATTATACAATCTGTCACTCAGTTTTACTCCTGCCATACTCCGCAAAGCTCTCATTTCTACTGCATTTATTCTGCTTTCATGTCGTTTCTCCCATACCCAACTTTCACTTCCGTACATTAATGTTGGGACCAGCACGCCCTAAGCATGCATGTCCATAAGAACCATAATAATTTGACAAAAAAAAAACAAATTCATAAATTAAACACAAAAAAGCTTGCCGTTTCAACGTACAGACTGTAAAAAACTAGAGGCAACTTTTTTATGGGAAAATGCATAGTCTTTTAGAACAAAGTTTCACCACAAAGTGTTACCGAGTTGCCTTTTTACAGATTTAAATAATTTGCCAAAACTCTTATGAAAGAGGGTTATTATGCTGTTAAGGATTATTTAAACGATAACAACGCTTGGGTTTAATTTTAATGACTCGACAGTTTCGTTGCCAAATATAATTATAGTAAACTAGCCCACTTTCCCACTGCCCACTTTCGTTGGGCATAATATTAATAATCCCCGAAGCGAGCACGAACGCGATCCGAATTAAACCCGAAGCCATCGCGCGCCGTCCGCTGCCTGTTTTTTTTCTCCGATTCACTTTGCAAAACGGACTACCACGTAAAAAACCATTTTTTTTTCGGTTTTTTATATAACCTATGACACTCAGCAATAACGTGGCCTTCTATTGCTGAAAGAATTTTTAAAATCGTTCAGTAGATCCTGAGATTACCCCTTACAAATTTAACAAATATACAAACACACAAACTTTACTTCTTTATAATATTAGTATAGATATATCTATATATATATCATACTATATAAATATATCATACTTACAAACTTTCGCTTGGGACTATTTTATTTACAAGTTTAAACAATTGTATAAACGATTCCATATTGTTGGAATAATGTAAGCAGTGCGTCGAGGCCCGAGGCCGGCCACGAGACGAGGGCCTCGCGAGGACACGAACCCAGCCAATGTATCCAAACAGGCGATGTTTGGAGAAGTCGCCAAACAAGCGTTATCTGATAGTCGCGGTTCCGCGCGCTTTTGGGCAGTGCAAATAGTCCGTATTAATGCTGGAAAAAACGTTTCTTTGTTGAGATTGGATTCATTTGTACCTATCCGGATCAGCACAAAGATTCGAACCAGTAAAGTGCTTCATTTGTATCAGTGACTCTGGACCGATTAAATCGGTTCAAGTCCCCTGATACAATCTTTTGCCCGCGACTTCGTTCGCGTGGATTCAGGTTCGTCCCGTCTAGTCTAGTAATAAGTAAGAAATACGGCAACTAAGCACTGCAGAGCCCTAATCATAGGCCTATAGGGTAGCTACTGCAGTATGCTCCTATAAACTACATTTAACGATCTTTTTCCTTTTGTGGGTTATTCCTAAGAGATAAACATATACCATCACGGACTTTTTTGTAGACCTTTTTAAGTTGTACAATACTGTAGTAAATTGTTTTGATCTATCTTGTAGGATTCAGTCAGCGTTTTGTAATGTAAGCGCAAAAAATGTGTTTTCTTTACGACCTCATAGAACCTCAATAATTGTAGCCTATGTGTTATTCTGATGTATAAGCTATATTGTGGTAAAGTTTCATTCAAATCCATTCAGTAGTTTTTACGTGAAAGAGTAACAAACATCAATACTTTACAAACTTTCGCCTTTATAATAGTAAAAAAAATAGGATGTGATACAAATACACTGATATAAATATTGATAAGTGTAGCGTCGCGTATCGAATGAAACCGAGATGCAATCGCGCGAATGATTCATTTAAAGCGGCTGTTAGAGATTTGAATCAGTGAATCACTTGGATGAAACGACTCAATGAGTCGTTTCTGTAAAGATTGACACATCTCTACTCCGTATCGGCAGACGTGTGCTCGGGGCGGAACTGCGGTTATGGTCATTAGTTTTGTGCACCAATATAGGCAATCTATATTATAACAATCTTTATTTGGGTTTTGGTATAAAGTTTAAGAACGCATTTAACGTTTATAACTACACTATCTATCTGCACGCGGCTTCGCCCGCGTGGATTTCGAGATAGGGTCCCGTGGGACTAACCGTTTTTCCGAAATAAAAAATACCGTAAAACCATGCTCAAGAATCACTCTATCTATTAATGAAAACCGTATGAAAATCTGTGCAGTAGTTTTTGAGCGAAGCCTTTATTGCGCATCCCGTGGGATCTGTCGATTTTTTGAAAGAAGAAAGAAAGAAAATATTTTTATTGAAACAGCAAAAACAAACAAACTGAACGTACCTACCAAATGCATTAAAATTGCGTCAAATGGCCCCAGCTCAGCACGTTGCTAACCTTGCGGCTAACGCTGATCTTCCGCTGGTACCGAACCTAAATTCTAAATTCTAAAAATATTCAGTGTAACTTGTATATTTAAATCATATTTACATTTGTGTTCCTGACTGTGCTTAGCAACATTTGACCACAGATGGCTGTTGACGGATAATACATGAGTCAAAGATAAAGAAAAAAAAATTAAAAAACAAGGAAACTGTGTTGTGTGTTGTGACATTATCCAAAAATACCTAAATATAAATATAAGACATAATGCATATGAGTACAATTAAAGAAAAAAAATAATAATAAAAATGCTCACATTCCACATAACGATCAGTTTAACACAATTATATACAAAATTAAAGGAACATGTCATAAAGGTATGTAAATATAAAAATAGGAATCATTCAACTCCCGCTATCTTGCTCCCTAAAACACATCATATAACACTTGTATCGTGTAACTGAGCCTCTTCTACTCTTTGATGTGATATCAAAAAAACTTTTTAATTGGGATTGGGATAAAAAGTACCCTATTATTTAATTTGACTTTTATCTTTACGTCTGCAAAATTTCAAAGCAATCGGTTCAGTAGTTACGGCGTGAAAAACGGAACAAACAAACAAACAAACTCACTTTCCGATTTATAATATTAAAGACTGTGTGGTTGTGTTTGATAGTACGACTCCTCCCAAATACAATTAACATGTAATAATAGTCAGAAGGATTGCAAGATATAATGGCACAGATACAAGCGTTCACAATAAAGCGCACAGCAATATATCAGTGATTCCCAAAGTGTATACAGGCAGTCCTCGACTTACGTCGTTTCAAGTTACGTCGAACAATATTTTGACACTATTCCTCAAGCATACGTCATTTGTTTCGATTTCCGGCATAGGAGAATTCACTTCTCGCAAGGTCAATGTCCGTGGGGCCGACTATTATACGAAAAAGAAATTTTTGAAGAAAATTATCCTAATTTTGAGAGAAGTTTTAACGTTAATAACAAAATTTGTGCAGCCTATCACTGTTACCAGATCTGTATGATAGCAAGAAGAAAGAAAGCGAAGCAATCTAGAATTGAATAGTTTCTTTAAGCTGAAAGTGTAATTTATTATTTCTCATTACACATTAAAGTTTTAAAATTAATATTTAAAATTAATACACACAAAATACCAAAATAACTATGAGTTTCATAAGTGCATATATAATTATTTAAGGACTTACTTCTGATAATAAAGTATATATGTATATCCTTGTTATAAATGCAGTTTTTAATTTTCGAGTCCGTGTGGAACCTAACCCTTGAGTTTTACATGTAAACATATGAAAAAATATGTCTCGACTTACGTCCTTTCTAATTACGTCACGTATTTCGAGAACCTTACATGCCGTAAGTTAGAGGACTGCCTGTTATTCGAACCCTGGGGGTCTATGACAACCTGCGAGGGGGCTAGTCAACGAAAAAAAAATTTGGGGTCCATAATAATGGATCTCAACACACACTGACAGTATTTACTTAGACTATCTTCTTATATAAAGACATATCGTCGGCTTGGAAGAAGACTGTCATAACTAGTGTGCTTGGATAGGCAGTTTAATCCTACTACTATTATAAAGGCGAAAGTTTGTAAGTATGGATGTTTGTTACTCTTTCACGTAAAAACTACTGAATGGATTTGAATGAAACTTTACCACAATATAGCTTATACATCAGAATATACACATAGGCTACAATTTTTGAGGTTTCTAATGTGAGCTCGTAAAAAAAAACACAATTTTGCGCTTATATTGCAAACGCTGACTGAATCCTACAAGATAGATCAAAACAATTTACTACAGTATTGTACAACTTAAAAAGGTCTACAAAAAATTCCGTGATTGTATATGTTTATCTCTTAGGAATAACCCACAATAACCATTTTTTTATCCTTTACTTTGTACGAGAAATAATGGCTTATTTACGAAGCGATTTTAAGCAATACAGTATTAATCCTTATCCAATTAAGTATCTTAAATACATTGTGCATTTAATAAAGATCAATATGGCTTTTTACAGCATGTAAATTAAATAAATATTTTCGAAGATATCACAGATTTAAAATGCAGAGTCATAGCAATTTCGGCGATAAATACCGGGCAGCGGTGCCAGGCGAACGGGGCGTGGGGGCAGCGGGTAGGTGCGGTGGGGAAGAAGTGGCTCATCGCTGAGTGCGCGACCCGAACGCGGGCAGACGTCGTATCGTTGACGGGACGAACCTGAAGTCCACGCGAACGAAGTCGCGGCAAAAGCTAGTTTTATATACTTGCAGAAAGAAAGTCAGAAAAGTGGATAAACCTAAAATGTTCTGTTTTATTTGCTATTCGTCTCTTTACGCTTTTATAGTAATATTTTTACAACTTATTATTACAATAAGCTAAAAGATGAAATACTATTTTGAAAGTTCAATATATTTTTACAATCTCTGAAAATAGTAAGTTCCCAGGCATATCATACTATTGATGTCACAAAGTCGCAAGTACATAAAATTAAACTACCTATTCCGAGCACTAGTCATAACTCAAAAAAAATGCATTATGTTTTCGCAATGAAACAGCTTCAATTTGTCTATAATAATAATAAAACAGTAAAGAATATGGTTTGTAATTATTTAATAAGATCGAGATCTGAGTACATTTTGTCCAGTAAAATGTTTACATGCTTCCCTGAAAGTTTGTGTATTTTGAGTTATGACAGTCTTTTTTCAAGCCGACGATATACATTTTTCATAAGATTAGCTATGAAGTAAAAAATTATTATATATGCTTATAAGATTTTGTTTATTATTCCCATACATTTCGTTCTCACGAAACGAAAGCGTAGGCCCCGACCAGGACAGGTAGAGTGAGGCACTATCACTAATCAACAGAGACGTTGCTGAGGTAATGTTTCTATTTTTTGGCAGTGGGCGAGCGCTCGCCCACTGCAACGTGGGCAGTTCGCAATGGCCGCGAATGTAGGGCGTGTTTAACCCATAAGCCGACGTTAATCAAAATCAAAATCAAAATAATCTTTATTCAACATAGATCTTTACAGGTACTTATTGACGTCAACAAACAAAACAAAAAAAAGCTTAAAAAAAAACAAAAACCTTGTCCGTACGTACGAATAAGGAAAAAAAAATTATATTGACTCGACACCTGTTCGGAAATTGGGAGAGCCTTCTCAAGAAGAACAGGCAAGAAACTCTGAAGGTCTATTTTTTATCTCCTCTTTTCAATGTTAATAATTATAATAATATAGTATAAAAATACAATACAATATAAGATACAATCATACCTAATACGATTACAGTCGTATGTATGTTTACATACACATATAAAAATAATACAATATTATAAATAATGTTGTTACCAAACATGGCTCTATGAATAGTGTCCCTATTCCCAAATACTGTGATCATTTAGATAGTCACTTACTTTATAATAACCTTTACTCATGAGTGTCTTTTTGATATGGATTTTAAATTTATATAAAGGCAAATCAATGACACTTTGCAACGGGTCATAGAACAAGACGGCTACGCCCTGCAACTTATTGAGATGTAATATTTACAAGAAATGGTAAGTACGAACTGACATTGAAAGAAGAGTAACACAGCTAATGTGGTAGATGACATTTTTTTTTATTCTATACATAATAACAGTTCTCTTTTAGATGAGAAATATTGTAGAAGTAACGACGTATCTGCGATTATTACTTTTGAAGATACAGCGCCATGTTTGCGGCGCAGTCGCGGGTCGCTCGGAAACGCTCCATTACAAAGTGCACTGCAATCGTGACGTCATAAGTTACTACACTCGCCTAATTCGTATGAGCGTACAAACGAAAATTGCCAATAACTTTGTTATTTTTACGTTTATAGATACACTTTCTAAATAAATTAATGTTACATTTAATGTGAGGAAGTTAGAAAGGCATTCGTTTCATTAGAATTTAGAAAAATAATTGTACATTTTTTAGAAATCTCAAAGCAATATTATTTATTTATTTATTTATTTATGTACACAACATATCAACATATAGAAAAAACAATACGAATCAATAGGTACATAGGTGCTGCTTATTTCTAAAGAAATTTCTACCAGCAGACCTGCGATAGGAAACAATATAATGATACAACATTTGGGTACAATAAAAACTACAACTATTATAGTAATAAAATCTACATATATATTTATAAACATATTCACATACATACATACAGACACACACACACACACACACATATATATATATATACACATACATACATATACACATACACATATACATACATACATATACACACACACATATATATATATATAAATATAAGGTTACAATCATATATACATATTTTAAATTATGTAGGTATATAAACTATCAATGTCAATAGCTAGAGACAGGAATTTAAATAGTGTTCTCTGACGCGGTGCTTAAAAGTGTGCAGTGATTTACATTCACGGATACTGTGTGGTATAGAGTTCCACAACCTTGCAGCGTGAACGGTAAAGGAATTGGAATAGAACTGAGAAGAATGGGATGGGATAACAAGGAGGGTTTTAACCAGTGACCTAGCAACAGCGTCTTGTCGGTGGACGAACTGAACCGCTCACATAAATAGGAAGGATAGGATGGGTTGTGCAGAATATTGTAAAGAACACAGAGAATATGAGTGTTCCTACGGAGCCGGATTGGGAGCCACTTGAGTTTCTTTCCGAAATTGGGATACATGGTCATACTTTTTAAGACCATAGATGAACCGAATCAATAAATTTTGTATACGCTCAAGTCTATTTAGTAGTTCCTCTTTGGCATCCAAATAGCAGACGTCAGCATAGTCAATGATTGGTTGTAAGAGACTTTGAGCCAAAACTACCCTGGTTTTAAATGGTAAAAACGCTTGCAAACATTTAAGAGAGTGAAGTGAGTAATGCACCTTTCGGCTCATCTCGTTAACGTGAATCTCCAGGACAGGTTAGAATCAATATATATACCCTAGATTTCTGACTGATCTCGTGAAACTCAAAGGCATACCATCCAAAATTAAAGGTGGAAGTAAATCTAATTGGATATTATTACAGTAGTATTTGCTACCTATAATTATAGCTTGAGTTTTCAAGGGTTGATTTTAATTCCGTACTTCATTGCCCATGTACTAATATAAGCTAAATTTGTATTAAGTTCAGCAATTGCTGGAACCATGTGCTCAGCAGTAAAATGCTGGTATAACTGTAAGTCATCAGCATAAAGGTGAAATTTACAAGTAATCAACTTACAGACTGAATTAATAAAAACTGAGAAAATTAATGGAGATAATACACCACCCTGCGGTACTCCAGCAGTAAGGTCACACCAATCTGAAAATGACTCGTCCACACAAACACGCTGAGAGCGAGAGTTTAGATATGAATCAAACCATAGTAATGCTGATGAGGAAAAATTCAGAGATTTAAATACACCCAGTAAAATCTCGTGATCTACTGAATTAAACGCACTGCTAAAGTCGAGTAACACAAGGATAGTAAGTAATTAAAGTGAAATTTCTATAATGATATAAACTTTGATAATCTTATATATAAAAATGAATCGCAAAATGTGTTGGTAAGCTCATAACTCAACAACGCCTGGAAAATTTGACCAATTCTTTTTTTGTTAATGTTCGTTGAAGTTCAAGGAGGGGTTTTTACAAAGAGGAAAATTCGAATAATTATCGGAAATACCCTAAAAACAGCCCTTTTATTTTCCCATGCAAACGTTTTCTAACTAAAACGTACAGTCGAATTGAGCTTTATTGTTATTGTATAAAGTTCATATTGCAAGCACTCACTGTTGTCTAAGCAATGAAGGTGTGTTCCTAACATCAAAGAGTCAATTTGCGCTTTATTAACGCTACATATAGTTGAAATTCAATCATATCTATCAAAACAGTGTGCGTGCGTGCGTTGGAGCACAGAATACATCGTTGGAGGATTTAATGTCACGTTCCAAAATTGAATAGCCACAAAATGTAATAGGTCATTTAGACTTTTTTTGCGATTTGGTTGGCTATGCGACATTATCTATAAAATAATTAGGAACAAAAAACTGCCACTGTACAAATCTTTTTGACAGGACGAAGTCTGTCGGGTCCGCTAGTTATGTAATAAAAATAGGCATATTCAGTTGTAGTCCCTATTCTAACCGTCTCTTAATAATTTTAGTGCCTTTGTATGGGTGTGTTTGGGTTATGGGATCTAGGGTAACGGATAGACGTACATATATAAATATACTTGATAGAAATATACATCACACAAACATCTGCCCCCACAGGGACTGGAACCCGGGACCTCAGAAATGGCGACACCTTGAAACCGGTGTAATAACCACTCAACTACGGAACCCTTCATGGGCGATTCCGACTCGAACTTGACCGGTTTTTTATGTCTGAATAAACGTTTCATCTATGTACTATGTATTTCGTATGAAAATGCAACGTCACAGATAAAAATAATTCCTCCCATTTTCTCCGCCATCATCACTTACCGGCGAGACGGGGGCCAGTTTACTCCAACAAATGAACAAGTGAAGCGTTGTTTGTCGCCTAACCTCGCTCTCCGCACCAACGACGTCTTGTTGGCGCGACTCAAATTTCTCATGAAATCAACGCCAAGTGCCAACATCGCGGCACTTTCTTGCGTTTTTCGCTCGCAAAATTCTCTCCGATGATTAATTGCCACCTGATGGCGATGGGGGGCGAGGGGGGAGGCATTTTGCAATGCGAAAACAAGTTTGATCAATACTCGCATCTCGATTAGCTAGCGTTGGTTCTGCTACGTCATTTCATTTATTTATTTTTTTGCACATACATTAAAGGAAAAATTGATTTACAATATTGAGCAAAAGGTACTGCATATTTCCCTAAGAAATGTCTTCCTGCAGTCCCGGGTGGACAGGTGAATATAACGGGTTAGACATTGTGTCTACCTACTTTCTAAACATACTAAATATTACCTAAAAATAGATAAAAAATAAATATATAAGCATCAACATAAATAAGAGAATATATATACATGCATACACATACAAATTCGAATACATATTTATATACCTACACACATCTATACATATAATAAGACAGTAAAAATATTTTGTCTGTACATTTAGTATTTTTGACTGAAATGGATAGAGGGGCACTTAAATAGATTATTAGAAAGCAAAAAATTTTTTTTGGAATTTTTTGTCTGTCTGTCTGTCTGTATGTATGTTCACGTTTATCTCCGAAAGTACTGAACCGATTTGCTTGAAACTTTCACTATTTGCTTTGTTTTAACTCAGAATAATATCTAAACTTTGTTTCATCAAAATCGGTTCATTAAAAAAAAAGTTATCGTCATTTTAATGAACTCAAATAAATAAAACTGGAGTGTCATCTGTGAAAATTGAAGACGGTGAAATTTTAATCAAAAGTACTGTGAAAATAGTATTTGTGGAAAAGCTCATTGTTTTGTGCCATACTATACATACATACATACTAATATTATAAATGCGAAAGTAACTCTGTCTGTCTGTCTGTCTGTTCCGCTTTCACACCAAAACTACTGAACCGATTTAAATGAAATTTGGTACACAGATAGTCTGGAGCCTGAGAAAGGACATAGGCTACTTTTTCATGCAAAAAAGGTTGTAAAGGGTTGTAAAAGGTTGAAAGGAGGGATTATTGGTTGTATGGAAATATTGTTAAAACTACTGAACCGATTTAAATGAAATTTGGTACACAGATAGTCTAGAGGAAAGGACAGAGGCTACCTTTTAAAGCAGAAAAGGGTTGTAAAAGGTTGAAAGGAGGGGGTGAAAGGTTGTATGGCAGTATTGTTAAAACATATCCTTCCTGTGGGAAATTCGAATATAACGCGGGCGAAGCCGCGGGCGAAAGCTAGTATATAATAATATTACAATATACAAAACTGCATAATGGCTGTTATGGTTCGTAACATTGTTTCAAATAATGTGCCTTAAGGGACACCTTGAATGTGTATATTTTGGTAGAATCTCTAATGTAAATTGTATTTTTTACAAGCTTTTATATTAGCTTCACTTGTAACTGTGTAAGAAAATCTTGGAATCTTAATTTGACCCACTTCCCGGTCTCCGATTGAGCTGACATTTTGCATACACGTGTAAGTCGGATGACAATGCATGGTTATGTATGTGACGTCATTCTAAATCCAACATGGCGGCATTACCAAGATAGCGGATCAATTATTTTTTAATGCACCTTACAATATGGGTATCAAATGAAAGGGCTTGCAAAGAATACCCCGATAAATAATGTGACGTCACTCTTAATCCAATATGGCGGCATTACCAAGATGGCGGATCAATTATTTATAAATATCTTTATGAATTGTAGCCTATGTGTTATTTATTATTGTAAAGTTTCATTAAAATCCATTCAGTAGTTTTTACGTGAAAGAGAAACAAACTTATAAGATATTAATAACTATTACTAAGGCACATAAATATCTGATCCCCTCGGGACTCAAACTTGGCACCTCGAAGATTGAAACCCGTGTACGAGCCACGCGGTTACGGAGTGAAATTTGTAAAAAAATAACTTGAACACTTATATTTAATTTGATATTGCCTTTTTAGGGTTCCGTAGCCGAATGGCAAGAAACGGTACCCTTATGGATTCGTCATGTCTGTCCGTCCGTATGTCACAGCCACTTTTTTCCGTAACTATAAGAGCTATACTGTGGAAACTTGGACCGCATTAAGATTTTGATGCGAAAATAAAAAAATAATAATAAATATTACTCCCCATACTTAAAACAGAATTTCAAAAATTTTTTTTCATCAAACACATACGTTTGTGGTATCTATGGATAGGTCTTCAAA
Source organism: Scirpophaga incertulas (assembly GCA_036419045.1). Taxonomy (NCBI): domain Eukaryota; kingdom Metazoa; phylum Arthropoda; class Insecta; order Lepidoptera; family Crambidae; genus Scirpophaga; species Scirpophaga incertulas. Next base: position 25,102,081 of record CM071636.1, read on the forward strand.
AATGATATCGAGGTTTCTACAATATTTTTTTCTTAACCGAATAGTTTGCGTGACAGACGCTGCCAAAGTGGAAAAAAGGTGGTCCCCCCCTCTAACTTCTAAAATAAAAAATCTAAAAAAACATAATTACTATAAAAACTATCAACGAAAATTGTTTTAAACGAGATCTAGTAAGTGGTTTTTTTAAATACTCAAAGGGTAGTCAAAGGTAAATCGTAAAGGGCTTTCTTTAATTTCATAAATCAATGGTACGAAACCCTTTATGCGTGAGATTCGGTGAACCGCATTAAGATTTTCATACAAAAATAGAGAATAATAAATTTCTGGGGTTCTCCCATACTTTGAACTGAAACTCAAATTTTTTTTCATCAAACCCTTAAGTGTAGGGTATCTATGGATAGGTTTAAAAAAAATGATATTGAGGTTTCTAATACAATTTTGTGTTGTTGTTGTTAAAAATGTGTGTCCCCCCCCCCCCGTAACTTCTAAAATAAAGGAATGATAAATGTAGAAATAATATATGATGTACATTACCCTGCAAACTTCCACCGAAAATTGGTTTGAACGAGATCTAATAATTAGTTTTTTTAATATGTTATAAATCGTACACCGCATTTTACCTTCTTAACATCATTACAGTAAATGCAGTTAAAATCAAATAGTAAGTATATTCAGTTGTTGAGCGATGAAGTGGAAAAAATCGCATGACAAATATTCATCATGTTCCAGCAATAAAACTGGCGGCGTGGCCTAATTGGCGCCCAACGAGGGTCCCTCGCCGAGCGTGGAACAAATGTCTCACTCACGTCTCCTTGCCAGGTGGAGATGTGACGATTTATCTCGGCACAGGATAATGTTGGCGCTCCGCCGGTAATTCAATTTGTCCGTACATTTGTCAGGCACGGGCGGCGTAAGGCGCAGCGCTGACGACGCCATTTTATTTACTCAACAATGTCAGGTAACGAGTTGACTGTGTTCTTGGATTGATTGTTAGAAACGTTTTTTAAAATACTCTGAATCGTCCGTTCGTTTGTGTCAAAACCGTAATTATTATACGGAGTCATTGTAATGTAAATATGCAATTCTACTTGCTAATTCACGCTTGAGGTTATACCATGATGATAGCTTGCGAATTTGACTACTGTCTCTTTTCTGTTCTGTTTGTGACATTATCCAATAGATGGCAGCACAGTGAGCCACGTGGCGGAACACAGTTGCACATCTGATTTTAAGAGGAGTAATGATTAGATATGACTTGGTCACCGATAGTATTCAGTCAGTCGGGAAGAGTGCAAGTCCCGCTCACGTCACGCTAACAAATTCACGCTAGTATTCCATTGCTTTAAATAAATAAACAGTTATTTATAGGTGTTTCATATTGCTGACAACATTTGATAAGTATTTCTCCTGTTTATTTCAATTTTTACTAATATTAAGGTAGAGCGAAGACTTCCAGATACATACATATTCCATCAGGGATCACAGTTTTTCAGTTGCTACGACCCAAACATCTTCCCTAGCTGAATCGAATTTTATTAATACCTTCATGCACGGTTGTCGATTACGAGTCCTCTAGACTTTAACTATAAACTTATTTATAAAAGTCCCTATGAAGTAAAAAAATTACAAAAGAACTATTTAAAGTTGTAGGATGTAGACATTCAATGTCAGGTAAGTAGGGAGTCTACCCAAAACCGAAAAACATGGCAAAGGCTCTACGACACAAAAAAGTTTGGGAACCTTTGGTCGTTCCATACCAACTAGCCCATTTATATTTGCTATATTATTATATTAATTTATTGTCATTACATCTTCTTTCATACCGCACATTTATCTTATTGCACTGTTTCGTAATTTATCCGTCATCATCACTCCAGCCATTTCCCTCAAAGCTTTTCTTTTGCCACACCCATACATATTTATTATTATTTATTTTATACTTCATGTACAATGTGTACAGTAGCGGACTTAATGCCTGAGGCATTCTCTCACAGCCAACCTTTAGATGGTGCAGAAAGCAAGGTGGTAGATGTACCAGTGAAATGACTATTTCTAAATCATCCATATATATAAATATAAAATCCTAATACATAGATAATATATAATATACTAATACATAAAATTATATCCCGAGATAGTTAGAAATATATCTATAGTAATAAATAAATAAACCGACAAATATGCAACAAGTCTTTAGAGTATATTATTCTGATGAATATGTTTTCGCAACTTATTTTTGAAACTAGTTCTGCTAGTTGATGTTTTAATATCGATAGGCAAAGCATTCCAGAGATGAATTGATTGTACAAAAAATGAAGCGTGAATTATTTCAGTATGGTGAGATGGAAATTTCAGAAGCAAGCCAGATGATGACCGCAGAGATCTATCGTGAGAAGCACTTAGGAATTGGAAGTGGGACTTAAATAACTTGATGTATTAGGGCCATTGACGATAAGCACATAAGCTTGGAGACATGCATGCCTCCATGCACAGCTATAACCACTTGTTTGCGTACACGTATCGTATGTCCTTGCTATTAAATGTGTAGCCGAAACAAGGCTTAAACAACGTTACGGAGACTACGGACTATATTCTCAGAGTGTCTGTAGCAAAAGTTTGCCTCGTAGCTCGTAGCTCCTGCGTACCTGACGAACTGCCCGGCCGAATACTTAGCCAAGTTAAATGAACCAAGTTCGCCAGATAAATGTCGAATGGGAGATTCCTGGAGTGGGGGACGAACGTTTGATGCTGTGATTTATAACTTTTCACGTTAACTTTTGGAGATGCCATTAAAATCGGACTACGTTATCGGGTATTTGGGTAGTCTTGTTCTTTTAGTAGTTTATATGTTAATAAAAACTAGTTTTCCTCTTGTGACTATGCAAAAGGAAAGATATATTTTACCGCAGTATATATATACTTAGGTCCTTGCCCGATTCTTCAACCATCCCCATACCAATTTGCATGAAATTGGGTGGCTGTCGTTATAAGTAGAGATCGGATAATCGTATGCATATTTACCTAAAGTTAATTTTTGGCTCACAAATTATGGAAGCGGCTTTTTAAAATACATTTTGTTAAATAAAAATCCCGGGAAAATACGGGACTGCAATTCTAACGTAGTGATATTGTTTGAAAATTACTAAATTAGCACACGGTATTTATTTTCAAAAGACCGAGACTCCGGGTTCATTTATACAACTATGCATACGTATTTACCAAAATGTTCTACAGTACCGGAATTCCGGGATTTTTATTTATGGAAATAAAATAAAGAGACAGTTTCATACTTTGTCAAAAACTAAATTAGGTAAATAAATAAACATCCGGCTATCCAATTCCGCAATCCCGGGATTTTTATTTAACAAATCAATAAAAAGCCGTTTCCATACTTTGTCTTAAACTAACTTTAGGTAAATATGCATCCGATTATCCAATCTCTAGTTATAAGATATTCCCGCAAAAACAAAATCTGTGGTCAAAAATTTTCCTCTGTCCTGCTCTGGATCTCAAATTATTTCTGTTTCAAAATATTTCATTAAAATCAGCTCAGTAGTTTTAGAACTTGTTCAAATAAAAATACCCCTTTTACCCCTTAACCACTCACGCCTAACTAACAAAAAGCCTGAAAAATGACGTACTTTCCATACAAACTTTCACCTCTTTTCAACCCTTTACAGCTCTTTTTGCGCATAATGATTTGATTTTACATGTCCATTAGTCTTTAAGGTTTATGGAGGTCGCCACTTTACCGGATGATGAATACTGCACTCAGTAGCTTCCCTGTACCGGATAAGGGATGTTTTGAATCGGATTACAGGGAGATGAATACCAGTCATGGTTGACCGCCGGACGGGGTCGCGGGTCGCTATAACTCACTCAGCCGCATAATCTGCGAAGGACTGTTTAGGATAGGGTCGCGCTCAACTCTGTGTATTTTGAAATAACGCGTTTTATTTATTTGCCTTTAAATTCATCATCGTCATCAGAGTTCATATAGGTCCCCACCGAGCGGCACGAGCCTACTCTAGCTACGTCAGAGCTATTAGTCAACCACGCTGGCCCAGTGCGAATGGGTTGACTCCATACACCTTTGAATTTCTTCGCAGGTGTGTGCAGGTTTGTTTCCTTCATCATGTGACAATGAAGTGACATCACTCAGCTACCACGGCCTTGGTTTATGTACTTTGCTTTCGTCTTAGCGTCATTTGCAGCTAGCGTTGCCAGGCGTTCAGATAAAGCCGGACATAGGTAGGCTTTTTGATTGCGTGTCCGGCCAAAATAGACTGGGTCCGGCTTGTTCAGCTTTTTACATTTCGCAAACAAGAGTGGCCGAGCGCAGGCGATGAGAATTTTAACTGATGACTATTTGGACTGATTAATAATAAAGTACTTACTAAGGCTGATTTGGCATTCGATTTTATTTATTATTTCTCTAGAAATAAAAAAAAATATGATAATAATCATAATAAATAAAAAAATAATAATAATCAAAAAATCTTAATTTTAAATACAATTTTTATGTCGTACCGATTAATACTTAAACAAAGCCCTCAATAATGTAGGGAGTCCGGCCTTCCTATCCAAATGTCCGGCCAAACTGGTTGGTCTGTCCGGCTAATAGGTTTGGCAACCTGGCAACCCTATCTGCAGCTGCTGGGGGTGTATTGGGGTCAGGTTTAATACACCCAACCATTCCTTCTAATATTAAAAAGTTTTCTGCCGCAAAACGCCACTCACTATAGTTCTCGCGCCCTTTTAGCTTGGGCACGTTAATCTAATAATTTGAAGACGCCATTACTGTCACTCAAGCACAACTACTTTTATGCTAAGCTGTCAGAAATTAAACGAATATTGTTTATCACACGGATAATACTAACAATAAACTTCTAACTAGTCTTTTTTTATGGGTCTGGGCCCATAACTTAAGAAGAAGAAAAGACTGCTGTATAATTACATAGTTTTATTAATAATAAATATAAATATTGTCAAAAATTAAAATCAAAAAATACATTAACAATTGGTTCGATTCCAAAAAATAATTTCCTTTTTACTTTAGTTAGTATAACTCTTCCAATACATTATAAACAAATAATATAATAAATGAAAGAATTGAAACAGATAAAAATAGCATTTGTGTGTTCAATTTTTTTTTACTATTAATAAGAAGGTGGAGTATAAATTGGCAAAAATTAAAAAAACTTACGTGAATTTTAACTCGGGTTAAATCGAGTTTTGTTTTTCCGAGTTGGCACATCACTACTATCTTCGGGGTTTGACAACTTTGACATTTCTTTATTTTAGTACAATTGACGTCAAAAACATGGCGGTCGTCATATCGGCGCCTTTATTTTACGATAATATTCTGATCTTTTTTTCCTGCTTGCAGGATAAATATTTAGCAAAAATAAAAATAGCACTTGACTATCGCATTTAAACGAACATTTTGAAAAATATTTGAAAAAATTGTAGAATAGCCTATTACAACTATCTAGTACTAATCGTTTTTGAGGACGCGGACAGACAGACATACATGGCGAAAACTATTATAAGGGTTTCTTAATTACGGAACCTTAAAAGCACCTGCTAGGACCTCCACTGCTGAAAGCCGAATCACTTCACTGAATAACGAGGCTTTTCTTTTGTCTTAGATGAAGACCAGAGACTTATTTTTGAGTTATTCGTCTGAAACACAGAATATGATACGATCAAATCAAATATAAAAACTATGTTACCAAGTGATTACTTATTATTTATTACTTATTTGTACTACTCAAGTACTTATTTGAAATGTGTACGAAATATCACCAAAGTAAGTAAGAATCATATAAATAGTATACAACAAATAAAAGTAATTATAAGTCGCTCAGAGAAGGATAAAATAGGTAAACATAAATTGAATTTAACAGCATATCTGTATTCTTGCTTCATCTTAGACTGAAACACACTGTAGTGCGATTGTCGAGCGACAGATGTCGCTGACGCGAAAACATGTTTGAAACTAAGCAAACCGTCGATGTCATTGGGCCATGTAATCCCCTTAATATTCAAAATTTAGTAGTGGCAAGTTATGTTTTATAAAAAGTAATTTTGCCGCTTTTGCACCTAACAATCTGTCCAGCGATTCGCACGCGTAACTCTCAACCGTCGGTTGGAAACTTCCGTTTAAATCTCCGTTATAAAAGTTATTAATAGTAAAAAAAATTGCTATTTACTGTTTACGGGCTAGAGAATCCCTAAAAGAATTGTTCAAAGAAATTAATATTTTAACTTTAGCTAGTCAATATATATGATAACTTAGTTTTTGTATATAGAAACTATAATAAATTCAATAAAAACAGTGATCTACATAATGTGAATACTAGAAACAAAAATAAACTTGCCGTTCCAATGTTCAGACTCCATAAAACTAGCTGTTCGTTCTTGGGGAAATGTATATCTATGTTTAACAAACTTCCGCAAGGTGTCATTGATTTGCCTTTATATAAATTAAAAATCCATATCAAAAAGACACTCATGAGTAAAGGTTATTATAAAGTAAGTGATTATCTAAATGATCGAGAAGGCTCTCCCAATTTCCGAACAGGTGTCGAGTCAATATATTTTTTCCTTTTTTTTTCCTTATTCGTACGTACGGACAAGGTTTTTGTTTTTTCTTTTTATTTAAGCTTTTTTTTTGTTTTGTTTGTTGACGTCAATAAGTGCCTGTAAAGGTCTATGTTGAATAAATTATTATTTTGATTTTGATTTTTGCGGAAACAGAAGCAGAAACGGATGTTGAAAAGCGCGCGGAACTTCCGCGGAAACAGGAACAGAGATCCATTGCATCACTAGTATTTATATTTTGACATTTACAACATTATCAGAGGAGACTATCTGAGAAGTAGTGATTTTGCTATACGCGTAAATTACGCGGGAGACGTTTTGAATAAAGCAGTCGCCCACGGCAACGTTTTGCGCTGTATCTGCAAATGACTTCTTGTTTGATATGTTCGACGTCAATATTTGTCTGAACTGTTTGTCGTGGCAGCTGAGCAAATTGGATGGGAAAGAGTCGAGATTACGTTTTCCCGAACAACTATTCCAATTTACCTCTGAATCAAGTTTGCCTTTGGCAAACAACGGATATTTCATTTTATAAAATATATTTAATTAACAAACGGTCCCGAAGCCTTAACAACAAAACCGAGAACCAGAAACTTCTACGGGCTCTTGTGGAGTAAAAACCAATATCCTGAGTGTCGCATGCAATAGATATCCTGTGTAAAGGAAATAATTTTTATCAGAACTATTCGAAAAGAACTAGTTAATCCCCATAAATAGGGAGTAAAATAGCTCTTCAATCCCTAAGGTTTAAAAGTGATTCAAAGCAATATAGATATTAGGGTTCAGACTCCATAAAACTAGCTGTTCGTTCTTGGGGAAATGTATATCTATGTTTAACAAGCTTCCGCAAAGTGTCATTGATTTGCCTTTATATAAATTTAAAATCCATATCAAAAATACACTCATGAGTAAAGGTTATTATAAAGTAAGTGACTATCTAAATGATCACACTATTTGGGAATAGGGACACTATTCATAGAGCCATGTTTGGTAACAACATTATTTATAATATTGTATTATTTTTATATGTGTATGTAAACATACATACGACTGTAATCGTATTAGGTATGATTGTATCTTATACTATATTGTATTTTCATATTATATTATTATAATTATTAACATTGAAAAGAGGAGATAAAAAATAGACCTTCAGAGTTTCTTGCCTGTTCTTCTCGAGAAGGCTCTCCCAATTTCCGAACAGGTGTCGAGTCAATATATTTTTTTCTTTTTTTTTTTCCTTATTCGTACGAACGGACAAGGTATTTGTTTTTTTTTTTTTATTACTTAAGCTTTTTTTGTTTTGTTTGTTGACGTCAATAAGTGCCTGTAAAGGTCTATGTTGAATAAATATTATTTTGATTTGATTTGAGGGTTCATCAAAGACGTTTGATCGAATGATTAATCACGAACATTGTACGAGTATCAATAAGTAACTGACTGTGTAATAAAAAAAACGTGGGCGAATCAAAAAAGTGAAAAGCGCGCAAAGTGATGATTACGGGTTATTAAAAAATAAGTACATCTTCAAGCAGTGACAGTGAAAAATTACATTTTCTTATTCCAAAGATATTTAATATTTTCTCATAGAAGTGATAAAAAGTAGCGTCCACCTTGGGAGTAATTTACGAGAGATAAAAAAATTCAATGTGTATCCATCAAAAATGAAAATCCTGTAGAAAATATGCTTCTAAGTATCTTCTAAGTAGCTTCTAGTATATCGGCAGCCTTCTGCTTAGCCACGCGTAGGTTCCCGTCAATACAGACCGGTCCCACTTTTGAGATTCGTGCCTTCTTCTAGCGCATATGCCCTCACCATGGGGCAGCGCTAACCGTGCCTCTCCTGAGGTGCGGCTCCCTCATCAATAAAGCCAGTAGGGTCAATAGGACCAAAGGCTAGGCTGAGTTTAGTCGGTAGATCTGTGTAGTCGAGCCGCCTCGACAGCACCAGGAGTCCGACATAATCAACGCATCCCTGCTTGCCTGTTGCGTTGGTGTCCATGATGGATTCTCAGCCTCCTCTCCTGAGGAAAAAAAAAAGCTAGCTGGCTTTTGTGTTCACAGCTGCTAGGGGTGTCACTTCATTGTTTATCATTTTATTTTCGGTTAGCTAGGAAAGTGATAATATTTTTAATTCTAAGACGAGCCTTCAAATATTTATTATACAGACAGACAGACAAAAATTTTTCTGATTGCATTTTTGGCATCAGTATCGATCCCTAATCACCCCCTGATAGTTATTTTGGAAATATATTTCATGTACAGAACTGACTTGTCTACAGATTTATTATAAGTATAAAAGACGAGCTACGGGATGTTACCGATTGGTTGTGTTAAATCTCTACAAATGTATATAAACGGGAAAGTTTGTAAGTATGGATGGATGTTTGTTACTCTTTCATAAAAAAAAACTACTGAATGGTTTTTTTATTATATAGGACAGGAGACCTATTTTTGAATTACGAATGCGATTTCGAAATCACCGCTGACAAAATAGTCAGCGGTGACTTTGAGGTCACGGATTCCTAAACATCAAATTTTTGAAAATCGATCGCAGAGCTGCCCACATAGATAAAGTACACACATAAATGTAAGAGTTCGGTTCCACGCAGAATGTAGTCGCTGCCGGTTATTGCCGGCTTAACCATTGTTATTATATATATATACTAGCTTTCTGCCCGCGGCTTCGCCTGCGTGGATTTCGGATTGGGTCTATAGAGGGTTAAGGGTCATAGCTTTTTGCCCACGGCTACATATGCGCGGAAGTCGGTTTATGGCGCGAAGGTTTTATCGCGCTTCCCGTGGGACTATCTGTTTTTCCGAGATAAAAAATACCGCGAAGCCTTGCTCAAGAATCACTCTATCTATTGATGAAAACCGCATGAAAATCTGTGCAGTAGTTTTTTGAGCGAAGCCTTATTGCGCATCCCGTGGGATCTTCCGGGATAAAAAGTAGCCTATGTTACTCGGGGATAATGTAGCTTTCCAAAGTTGAAAGAATTTTTGAAATCGGTCCAGTAGTTTCGGAGCCTATTCATTACAAACAAACAAACAAACAAATCTTTCCTCTTTATAATATTAGTATAGATAGACTGAAAAATCAACACATCAACTTCAGACTCTTGTCAATATGTTCTCTAAACAAAACACAGATAACATTTCCACAAGTATGATTTGATTACTTCAAGTATGATTATTTATAGTGGGTGAGGGCACTCGTAATGAAATCATATCCGTGACTAGATAGTCACATAAGTGATATTAAAAAATACGGTTATTGAAAATCGGTGATTATTAGTCACATCGGTGATTTCGAAGTCGCATTCGTAATTCAAAAATAGGTCTCCAGGGCAGCAAACGAGCAAACGGGCAGTAAGCGATAACCGTTGCCCATGGACACCCGCAACACCAGAGGAGTCACAGATGCGTTGCCGGCCTTTTAAAAGAGAATAAGAGGAGAAGGGGGCGTTGGGCCTCCGGTACCCTCACTCACTCGGCGAAACACATCGCAAGCGCTATTTTACGCCAGTTTTCTGTGAGGCCGTAGTATCACTCTAAAAATTTAAAAATTTATCAGAATAACACAAAGGATACAATTTATTATGATACTAGCTTCCTGCCCGCGGCTTCGCCCGCGTGGTTTTCGGGATTGGATCTATAGAGGGTCATAGCTTTTTGCCCACGGCTACATATGCGCGGAAGTCGGTTTATGGCGCAAGGTTTTATCGCGTTTCGCTATCGAGATAAAAAATACCGCAAAACCTTGCTCAAGAATCACTCTATCTATTGATGAAAACCGCATGAAAATCTGTGCAGTAGTTTTTTGAGCGAAGCCTTATTGCGCATCCCGTGGGATCTGACCATTTTTCCGGGATAAAAAGTAGCCTATGTTACTCTTCATGCCTTCAACTATCTCCACGTAAAAATCACGTCAATTCGTCGCTCCGTTTTGCCGTGAAAGACGGACAAACAGACAGACACACTTTCCCATTTATAACATTAATATGGATTGCGTGCATTGTCCAACATATGACGATAAATGTCCGGCGCAGAAGTTAGCTTATAATGTTAAAAAATATAATAATTTTCTACTATTACATAACGGATTAATAGTATTATTTAATAAAGCACGAATACGATATTGTAGAATATATAAGTATTTATATTCCGGCCGCCATTACGAGTACAGTTAAATTGTCCAATTGCGTCGTCTAGACCGAGCTCATTTTGTTTTATATCGCATTCAGCTCAGAAAAGCCACGGGCTGTTTCTTAGGGAATTCTCATCTTTTTTATTGCTTTTCATTTCTTGTGCTAAAAACATTGCTTTGATGGTCAGGAATGACTTTATCATTCAATAATTTAAGCGTTCTGACTGTCACAAAAACAAATCGATAGTCAAGCAGTATCGATATTTCTCTGTTAAAATTTTGTACTCGCTTGACCAGAATTTATAAAGTTTTGATTCACTCCCCCACACTTTGTAGATCACGTAACAATATAAATATAACACGAGCACCGTTGCGTCCTGCCCCGAATTAATCCCGATGTATTTGGGTGAATTATTGGAAAAATTCCAGCGGAGGGCGCCTTTCAATGCGCCGCGAAATCAGTCGAACACGCCTTTTATTCGATACAAAAATTGTGTAGCTCACAGGCGTGTCGTGTATCGATAAAATATTCGACAGTCAATATATTTTGACTAAGTTGGCACCCCCTTTTTTTTTTTTTTTTGTTCCCCTGAGGAAAATGCATTAAATTGCATACCCCGGCTGTGGCGAGCCGGGGTTATGTGGGGCTCTCCTCCCCAGAAGGGGGAGGCCTACCCACTAAAAACCTCAGGGATGGCCTTCCTCAGGCATGTAGGGAGCCCCCGGGAACACAAAGGCCACTTCCGGGAACCCCCAGCCTCCGCTCCCCTCTCTAGAGGGGAGCCCTCCTCGGGGAAGCTACCACCCCCCCGGTCCCCTCCACCGACGACGCCCCCCGGCCACGGAAGGGGCGTGGTCCATCCCGGTCACCGTAGCGGTCGCGACTTCCTCGCGCCCGCCGGCGACCCGCGGCGGCGCCGCAGCTGTGCTACCGAGCCCGGCGCCGCCTCCTTCGAGCGGGATCGGCCATCTCCCGACCCCGCTCGGCGGCCTCCTTCTGGAGCATTACTGCTTCACAGAAGGAGGCCACAGCCCTCCAACTCCCGTGTGTATAATAAAATAAATCGTAAACTCAATATTTACGCTATGACACTTAAGAACTGTAAGAAAGCTCTTACAGAATGGCTTGCTACTCTTAATCATAATGACACTGAAGACATTCTCGTTTCACTTAAGTGACGATAATTTATCATTAATTTATCATCACACATACTCAATCACATACACACACCACACATTTACATACACACAAACACACACACACTACACATAATTACTATACTTACTTTTTCGCATATCAACTGAATCTCTCTTCTTTTACTTTCTAAATTTTTGTACTAAAAATGCCATGTAAATCTTTAGTATTGTTCGAAGGAAGAGCGAGGTTTCCCTTCACAAGTGTTTCGACTACTTTCTAGGAAACCCAGCAACTTATTTGTAATGATTTACCTAAATAAATGCATTTTATTATTTTATTATTTATTAATATAATTATAGCGGTACAGACCAATAAATTTATTTATTGAATAACATATTTTGTCAAACAATATTAAACACCTTCTAGAAATAAGAGTTTATTTATTTAAAGCAATGGCAAAAAGGCGTGGGCGGTGGCCCACACCGCCCACGTCTTACGCCGCCTCTGGTACAGAGTCTTCCTGCACTCTTCACCAAATCGTAGACTAGTGCGGAAGTTCCGCGCGCTTTTCAACGTCCGTTTCTGCTTCTGTTGCCATAACTTTTATAACGGAGATTTAAACGGAAGTTTACAATTGACGGTTGAGATTTACGCGTGCGAATCGCTGGACAGATTGTTAGGTGCAAAAGCGGCCAAATTACTTTTTATAAAATATAACTTGCCACTACTAAATTTTAAATATTAATAAAATGTTCAGTTGCAAAGTTGCAATATTCTTTTCTATAGTACATTTATAATATATCTATTCCTAATGTAGATTTGGTGTATTTGCTACATAATAAAGAATAATATTCGTAAATTTGTTTTTTTCTTCATATTATTTACACTTCCGTTTCCGTTTCTGCTAAAATTTTTCTTTTGACATCTGTTTCCGTTTCTGGTTCCGCTAAGACACTTCCGTTGCATCACTATCGTAGACCCACCTTGAAGGAGGCTTGCCTTAAACTTAATTATGATATTGGCCTTAACAGATCAGTGCGTTTATAGAAATTTAATTTATGTTCCTAAGAAATATAATAATTTTTATAACAATTGTAAAAATAGACTACAAGGTTAGGTTAACAAGCAAATAATTATACAATACTTATACAGAGCCTGTTATATATATGTCAAAAAATTTAATACACGGTCCAGAATATTAAACTAGTACTTATGCAAAATTGTTTATAATAAAAAAAAAAGATAAAAGACAGTGAGACGGTATTCACCACTACCTATTCACTTTTGGTTTAAACCGTTTAATTATGTTGTTTTTATCGAAAAAAAATATCGATATTGCTAACGTTCCAGCCCTACCGCGCCTCAATCATCTTCCCGTACGCTGGCCGCATTAGCTCCCCTATTGACTTCGCGAACGAATTTGGCTCGTAAATCTTAATTAACAAGGGCCAAATTCAATAGGCGAGGGCGCAGGGGGTGAGCTCCGACAAAGTAATTTTTAAAGCAAATAACTTTTGTTTATTACGAAACGTCAACCTGCGCTTAGTTAGAGCTTTAGTGGAGCTGGTGTGATGATTATGGGGCAATGACGTATAGAGTCTATTGTATACTATATTGTATATATGATACTTAGCATATGCCAGGTTTGTGGTCCTTGGTACCTGTTCTTATCTATTTATCAATACAATACAATCAATACAACAACCATTTTCTCATTGGTGCGGTCCATTAAAGATTAAGATAAAATACTAGTTCAGAACAAACAGTATTCAGAAAAACATATTGATGTTTTTAAATAAATTCCAGGTTCCAATCTTCTGGCAGATAGGAGTCTACTACCCTTTGCCTCGCTATTTAATGTTAATAAAAATATAATTAAAAACATTTGCTCTCTAGCTTTGTGTTCCGGAATGGTAAAATATTGTATTTTTGTAATACTGATAAAGAACAATAAAAGTAGTTAATCAGAAAAATAAAATAATTAAATAAAAAAAATACAATAAAAATATCGTTTAATTTAAAAGAGGACGGGTCCTCATAGCCGTACACATGATATCCAACAAAAAGTTAAATATTTGTTAAATATATATTGTAACCCGAACTTTTTGGCTACCACCAGCGAGCACAATCAGAAGAGCATGAGACTATATATTAATAGGGTGCTCGTGGATACAGTGGGGCTATTGGTTATTTAGTGTAAAATAAAACACTGGAAATGCACCAAGAATGACCACCAAATTTAATCTTCACTTCACATATGTTGAGTTGTTTAAGAAGTTAATACAATGTCTACATTACCATGAAATACTCTTGAATACACAACAATATACTATCTGTTAGTCCTGTACTGACAAGAGGTTCCGAAGAAGCTTGTACCATGGTTAATGGGTCACCATCCTGTTGTTTTTATGATGTCACATTGATTGAAGTTCCTGATGCAAAAAATGTCCTTCTCGAGGTTATTCTCAGTTAATTAATTTAAGCTTGAAGAGCTGTGATAATTAGGTATTGGACCGGCGTCAATACATATTAATTTATTTATTTAATTGCGCCGGCCTTCTTCCTAATTTTGTAATTTATTATTTTTTCCATTATTTGATTAAAATGATTTTTTGAGAATAGAGTTTGGTCTTTTTTTTTGAGCATACTCAAAGCAACGTCGAAAGAATCTTTTTAAAGATGCCTGACATCTATCATGTCACTCTAATTTTTTTTTAAGGGCAACCAATAACAACATACATTCATTTCTAATGATTTTTTTCTTACATATATTTGTTACACTTATACCAATCAGCCTATCCCAACTAATATTATAAATGCGAAAGTGTGTTTGTTTGTTTATTTGTTTGTTTTGTTGTTACCTCTTCACGCTTAAACTACTGGACCGATTTCAAAAATTCTTTCACCTTTGGAAAGCTACATTATCCCCGAGTAACATAGGCTACTTTTTATCCGGAAAAATCGACAGATCCCACGGGATGCGCAATAAAGGCTTCGCTCAAAAACTACTGCACAGATTTTTATGCGGTTTTCATCAATAGATAGAGTGATTCTTGAGGAGTTTCGCGGCATTTTTTTATCTCGGAAAAACGGATAGTCCCACGGGAAGCGCGATAAAATCTTCGCACCATAAACGACTTCCGCGTATATGTAGCCGTGGGCAAAGCTATGACCCTTAACCCTCTATATACACCCAATCCCGAAATCCACGCGGGCGAAGCCGCGGGCAGAAAGCTAGTTCCAAAATAAAGCTTGTGTTATGGGATCTATAGGGTAACAGATATATATACAAATATATTTGATAGAAATACCATGAATAAGGTACAAACATCTGCCCTCACCAAGATTTAAATCCGGGACCTCAGATATGGCGACTTGAAACCGGTGTACTAACCACTACGGAGGTCGTGCATGGCATGTCGAGCTCATGAAAGCATTTGACTGTGTAAGTCACATTTTAAAATGACTAAATTATGGTAATAAAAGAAACGTAATATACTTAATTATGTTATATTCAAATAACAGAGACAAGCTCCAAAAACTACGCATATTAGTGCAAAATCAAAAT
The DNA here is from genome assembly GCA_036419045.1 of Scirpophaga incertulas. Taxonomy (NCBI): domain Eukaryota; kingdom Metazoa; phylum Arthropoda; class Insecta; order Lepidoptera; family Crambidae; genus Scirpophaga; species Scirpophaga incertulas. The sequence continues at coordinate 25,117,543 of CM071636.1, forward strand.
CGGAGGTCAGTAATATAATCAGTGCTTTATGGTGTGCCTCAAGGCAGTGTTGTTGGACCTTCATTACTTGTCATTCACATCGACGATTTCTCAGGTATATAAGTACTGCTAATGATACTATTTGTTGATGATACTTTCTGATGAAAGACTATTAAAGCTCAAAAATAACATAAACATTGATATAAGATGGTGGAGTAATACTTTTTATTAAATTTAGATAAAACTGATACTGATAATGACATTTCAAAAAAGATCTAATTACGACGAAACGAAACGAAAGACTTTACAGGAGCACCGATGTATACTTGAGGTGTTTTGACAATTTATGCGAGAGGATGTATTTTAGTATCGAACTGATAACTGTACTTTTTATTTCGAATGCGAGAAACAATAGTCAATTTATTAAACAAAACAAATCTTCACTATAATTGGGTATTCTAAAACTTGACGAAAATAACAATTCGAAACGTCACCAAGCATGCAAGCGAAGAATTCATTTTCTGCCATTGTGCATGCACGTGCGGTCGTGCCCTAGACCCATTAAGGGCTAGTCGGGGCCCCATAACACAATAGCACACTTACTCGGAGGCGATCAGAACTGAGCCCCTCGCTCATCGATTGGGCACTTGACATTGTTCCGCGGAAACATGCGACAGAAGACAAATGAATATGTGGCATTCGGGAAGCGTGACATAAGATCTAATAACACTTCGACACACATATTTTCCACTTTGGAAGCGTTTCTCGCGCAAACTATTCAGTTTAGAAAAAAAATATATTAGAAACCTCAATATCATTTTGAAGACTTATCCATAGATAACCCATACGTTACGTACGTTTGATGACAAAAAAATTGGGTTTCAGTTCTAAGTACCTATGGGGAAACCCAATAGTTGTGGCCGCATTATTGTAGCGCTTCCGCCAATAAATCATTAAACATATATACACTATTACCACATATCACATTTCAAGCCAGTAATTGAACAAGCTATTCAAACTATGGCCAAGTGCAAGGCAAATATTTGAATGTCAGTCCGAAGGGGCAGAGCGAAGGGAAAGGTCTGAGCGCCAATCAGGATAATGGCCGCACGCGCCGCTAACGAGGAGGCGACCCCGCGCCCCGGGCGGCGGTGTTTTTGAAACATCTTTGAGAACTTTGGTTCCCTGTGACGTTATTCCGAGTTAGCATTTAAAACTCGACAACTTTCGAAGTCATATTTTTACCTCAATACATCCGATCTCTCAGCAGGCTTGTGCAATGGGGGCGGTGGTTCCCGTGTAATAACGAAAAACTTAGTGTGGTGGTAGCGATCGGTTAACGCTCGAAATTAATGTTTAGTCTTAATCCATTTTTAACCAATCAAGATCGCGATTTCAATTCAAGACGTAGATTGACGGTGATTGCGGATTGACCTCTGTTGCAAAATTACAATTTAGTCCAGTCACTTTAGGAAAAAAAAGGGGTCCACCTCGGAATTTGAGATAATAAGCTGGAAACTCGTATACAGCTTTATTTTAGCGTTCTAAAAGTTGTCTCAAAAGTCTCATATTATCTCGTGTCTGCGTCGTAAGTTATTCAACGTCAACGGTCACAAAAATAGGATTTTTGTAATTATCTCCGTTTCTATGGTTCTAATCACTTCAGTAGCCATTATAAAAATTGAAAAATTGATTGTTCCTAACGTTAAAATGGTTACTTTTCTTTTCTTTTTGCACTAATTTTGTTCATCTGTTATTGGTTTAATAATGTCACTGTCATGACCACAGACTATATAGTGAGTGTAATAACGTCCATAGATAACGTCTCGCGACTTGATTCTTGATTTTTGTCCCCTGCTTAAAAGCGTACAGCCGGTGCTTGGCAACACTTGTGGGATTTTGTTTATCTTAATTTATTGTTTATATCGTGTATTTCTTTTTTTTTGGTGATTTGATATTGTTTGCATGTAGACGTTGAATGGGCCATAGATAGAGTCTATGGCTTATTTGGCTCTTTAGCTGTATGTGTAGTGCTGTCTCTTACGTCCGATGTCAGAATCATGGAGGCAATATGCACTATGTCCACGTGCATATTGCTTCAATGATCGGAATCAATGGTCCTACCTGAAAACCAGCGCTTTTGCTGCGTATAGCAGTAAAAGCATTAGCTGAGGTAGGGGCCTTTTTGGCCAGACTTCGATGTTTTTTTTTCTTTTAGTATATCATAAGCAACATATTGTACAAGAATGGCCAAATAAATATCTCTTTCTTTCTTCAAGAGAAAGAAAAAGTTGAGTGAACGCCTGTGAACATTTTTGTTTTGTTTTACTTTAAACATAAAAAATAAAACAAATTAGTAGCCGTTTATAGTGTATGTATATATATGTGTGTGTGAGCATGTGTGAGTGTGTGTGCATGCTGTGTGGTGCCGAGGTCAAAAGTAGCGCACTATTTTTGTTTTTATTCTTTTTAATTTGTAGATAACGTTGTTGATTGCAGTATCAGCATGCTTGGTAAACTAAATCATACTAATATTGTAACTGTTTGGTATCTCTCAATAAATATACTAGGAACATCACATAGAAAACGAGCCGAGTCAAACTAGCGACTGAATGCGTGCAGAATCGGGTTGCAAGTTGCGAGAGCATTCGCATTCCTTCTGTGACTAGCGACGAACGAGGGTAGCCTGTTACCAAGAGACCGTTGGTTCTCCCAGTTCAGGAATATTTAACTTAGAGTTGTTAAATCAAGAATCGAATAGAATCAGTGATTTGATACGCCGGTGTTTTCCTTGTTCTGTCTAAGACAGACGCCATGAATCCTGGGTCAAGAGACGAGAACGCTAACCCATTACTGCCGCCATCATATTCTTTATTGTGATATATGGCAAAGACATTACGTGAATAATCAATTTTAAACGTCGTTTCTCTATTTACAAGTGACGGGGAAAAACAAGTAAAGATGAAAGTCAATTGGGACCGACCTGGTTCACGACGCCCTGCGTGCTGGATGTTATAGACGCTCGTCCTGATTCGTCTTTAAATATTCCTTCTCCGTGTTCGTCTTCTTGTTTATGCGCGATACGCGAATACGATAGCGCGTAGATCGCGGCTGATTTGTAAACTTCGACGACAGGTTCGCGGTTGAGATGCTCGACCCAAGATGCCGATCAGAAGTCCGTAAACGAAGTGAAGTGTGAACGTTAAATCAGTCCCAAATAGGATAGGATTAGGGTAGGTTGGGAATACAGTTATAATTGTTTTACTCTCGATAAAAAATGTTGACATATGCGTTCCGTTATACGCATATTTACGCACCAACAAATGAGTAGGGTATGTTTAACTCTTATTTACCAATATTATACATTAAGTATTTTCCAAACTTTGTGTCTGACAATAAATTCTCTACTTATAGAGCAATACAATACATTACAAAGGATATTGGTTACGTTTGCTGATTCCACGCAGTTGATGATGACTTGTCCAACAAGCAGACAAGGTCGACACGTGTTTCGTCTCTCAGCGAGACATCTTCAGGATCTGTTGCCCGCTCGGTGTCTCACGAGCGACTGTGAAGATGTCTCGCTGAGAGACGAAACACGTGTCGACCTTGTCTGCTTGTTGGACAAGTCATCATCAACTGCGCGGAATAAGCAAACGTAACCAATATCCTTTGTAATACAATGGACTTCCGCAAAATAACACCTGCTACAATAGAGTACAATACAATACAGTATATTTTAATTTCCAATACTTGTAAGTATGTTGTAATATGTTTAATAGAAATACATATTCAACCACGACCAAGGTACAAATGCTCGGATTCAGCTCACCAAACATCTGCCCTGATGTACTAACCACGCGGAGGTCGCCAAAACGTCAAAAATAATGAATGATGGGTATAATTTTTGGCAGAGGAACGCCGAATAAAAGATGGATCGATTGTGCGAAGAATGATATAAGAATGAAAGGAGTAAGCATGGAAATGACGGCTGATAGAGAGGAATGGAAGAAAAAGATCTACTGCGCCGACCCCGATAATGGGAAATGGGCAAGAGGATGATGATGATGATGGGTATAATTTTCGAAAACCTAATTGAGATATTATTAAAAAATAAATAAAGATAGACATAAACCCAGGGAAACATTTACCGCAGCCCCCTCTGTCGCGGGCTACAAACGTTTCAATTATTCGACACAGTCGATACCACGTGCCTAAGTACTCGTTGCTAGAAAACGACGCAGCTGGCTACCGAGATTAGGGCTGCCATATCCTTAAGCCTTTATATTTAATACTAGCTAGTGCCCGCGACTTCGTCTACGCAGGATTAGTAAATAAGAGTCGAATAGCTTATATTTGCGGGAAAAGAACTAACATTATAACATTAAAATTATGACAGAAATAAATATTGGGTCGCATTTGAAAAATATAACAGCCTGACAATATTGAGATATTCATCGCACTATAATAACGTTTTTAAAAATTGTGGCCTATGTGTTATTTTATATAGTGGTACATTAAAATCCATTCGGGAATTTTTACATGAAAGACAATTGACGATTCTGTAAAAATACAGGGAGAAAAACAAAATAGCCCTTGCTGGTTCTTTCCAGTACAAAGTCTCCCGCCGTACTTGTCAACCAATGGAAAGAAAGAAAAGAAAGAAAAAACATTTATTGACTCGCACAGACATACAACATTACAAATAATAAAATACAATAAATAGTTTAAAATAAAATGTAGACATGTGCCAAGCCAAAAGGTTCCTACCTCAGCATGTGCTTTGCGCCATATATGATGCCGCAAAGCGCTGATATTCTGGCAGGGCCTTACCATTTGTGACGTACGGGAAACAATAAATAATACACAATTATATATTAATTGATAAATATACATTATTAACACTATACATAACTTAAAATAGACATACGTAACTTAAACACATGATAAAAGTATATGATCCCAACTAATATTATAAATGCGAAAGTGTGTTTGTTTGTTTATTTGTTTGTTTGTTTGTTTGTTTGTTACCTCTTCACGCTTAAACTACTGGACCGATTTCAAAAATTCTTTCACCTTTGGAAAGCTACATTCTCCCCGAGTAACATAGGCTACTTTTTATCCCGGAAAAATCGACAGATCCCACGGGATGCGCAATAAAGGCTTCGCTCAAAAACTACTGCACAGATTTTTATGCGGTTTTCATCAATAGATAGAGTGATTCTTGAGGAGTTTTGCGGCATTTTTTATCTCGGAAAAACGGATAGTCCCACGGGAAGCGCGATAAAATCTTCGCACCATAAACCGACTTCCGCGTATATGTAGCCGTGGGCAAAAGCTATGACCCTTAACCCTCTATACACCCAATCCCGAAATCCACGCGGGCGAAGCCGCGGGCAGAAAGCTAGTAGTACTATAAAAATTAAAAATAAAATTATATATAAATGTAATATTTTGGTGGTAGTATCTAATGGCGTAGCATCTTTGACGTGTAATAGTTATTTGTTCAACTAGAGAGGAAAGTTGGTTTTTTCAAGTGAGTGCTAATTTTGAATCCCGAGTAAGCGAAGGATTCTAATAATTGAACCACGAGCGTCAGCGAGTGATTCTACATTAGAATCCTGAGCGTCGCGAGGGATTCAAAGGCACGAGATGGAAATAAATTTCTCTCGCGTGACACATACAACTTTTCACCTTAACAGTGAGAACATTATTAGAGATATAAATGAAACAATATGAATTAAAATGAAACCACATATATTTGCAAAAACTAAGTATCTATTCAATTTTTTTGACATTTAATAAATCGAATTTCGAATGACGTGTTTCGTACATAATGATAATTCGCAGCATTCTAAATTCAAATCAATTTTCCTCACTCAGTGAGGGAAAACGCATTTCCCTCACTCTTTTTAAGCAGGGAACACAGTATGTTTGAGCTGTTAAGGTGAAAAGGTGATTTTAAACATCCTATTTGAACAATTAATTTTTCATTTTGACTTCTAAATATGAAATGTCTCAAAAAACCAATGTTGCAAATGCTAATATTGTCAAAAATACATACAATCCTACTAACGCACCTACTCTGGTAAGTGGCAACCCTAGCCGAAAGACGCGGTACCTTATGAATGTAAAACGGTTCCGCGCGCCAACACTTTGCATATTTTAATAAAACCGTTTCGTAATCATTGCTCGTCGAAGAAGGGAGCAAATCATAATATTAGTAGTTTCCACAACAAAAATGGAGGGTATTTTTGTGTTCAATTAAATACTATGGCTGCCAATTATCGTTGCTTGTTTTTTTTTTTTTAATATACAATGGAATTTCGTGAAAACCCGCTGATCATCACTGGGTGTGGAAATATCAATTGACAAATGTAGTAAGTAGGTTTGATAGTTGTTATTGCGTGTTGCTGAAATGCGTGTTAAAGCAATGAAATATTAGCGTGACTTTATGACTTGCACTCTTCCCGACTGACTGAATACTGTCGCTGACCAAGTCACATCTTATTATTACATTTTAAAATCAAAAGTGCAATTGTGTTCCGCCACGCGGCTCACTGTGCTGCCATCTACTGGATAACGTCACAAACAGAAAAGAGACAGTAGTCAAATCCGCAATCTATCATATAACCAATATATAACCTCAAACGTGAGAAGTAGACTTGCATATTTATATTACAATGATTGCGTATAATAATTAAGACAAGATGGATGTTTGGAGTGACAAGAAAGGATAGAGTGAGGAATGAATATCAAGGGAAGTCAGAACGTAGCTCTTTTTATTAATAGATTGAGATAAAAAAAGAGACTTTACTGGTATAGTCACGTATTGAGAAGTGGGAATGATCATGTTATTCGCAAAAAGCCCCCTTTGTCGCATCGCCACTCTTCGGAAACACTCACCTTTGTGCCAAGCCAAACATTGGCATTCTGGGCGTCGATATTTCGAGTGTTGTGCAGTTTGGCGGTCATTTGGAGAGCAAGGCTAAAATGGCCTCCAAAAAACTCGGAGTACTCAACAGGGCCAAACAGTACTTCAAGCCGGCTCACCGCCTTAAACTGTATAAGGCACAGGTGCGGCCTCACATAGAGTATTGTTGCCACCTTTGAGCCGGGGCTCCGGGTTATCAGCTATCTCCATTTGACCGAATCCAACGTAGGGCATCTCGGATTGTCGACGATCCTGAACTTGCCGATCGGCTAGATCCTTTGGCACTGCGTAGGGATCTATCTTCCCTATGCATACTTTACAGAGTCTACAATGGGGAGTGTTCCGAGGAGTTGTTCAATTTAATAGAAGCCGCTGATTTTCGCAACCGATCGTCTCGCCGGAACTATCATCCACACCATCTGGATGGTTGGCGTTCCACTACAATGCGTTTTAAAAACAGTTTTCTGCCACGCACAGTAAATATCTGGAACTCGTTGCCATCAGCTGTCTTCCCCAACAACTGCGACATTGGGTTATTCAAGAAAAGAGCATATTCTTACCTGAAGGGTAGGCAACGCACTGGAGTCGCTGATGACGTGGGCGGCGGTGAATCACTTACCATCAGGTGACCCGTCTTGCTCGTTTGCCTCTGTTTACATAAAAAAATAATAATATGGACATGAAGTGAACGGGCGAGTAGGGAGAGGAAGACCGAAGTCTTGTGCGACCTCGCAGTTCACTTGGAGTACTTTTATTAAATTTGGTTAGTTTCTATTAAATTTTATTGATTTATTTTACCGACGATTAGACGGTCATACTACTTTTTTATTGCGAAAATAGTAATGTGTATGCTGGAAAGGAATTCAAGTTAAAATAAACAATACCGAATATGCAATTTCACATACTCTTAACTTGTTTGATATTTACGAATACTCCCTATCGTACAACAAGACTAAACAAATCCTCGCCTGTATTTGAGCATAAAACATTACTCTCATCATCAAAGCAAACCCGAACTTCATTAAAGCAAAACACATTCAGCAATATTCAGTTCTAATACTGTACCAATAAGGTGTAATAATGTTAATTCGTCAGAGCACGCACCCCTCAGATGTATTTGCTTCGACCGACGGGCCTACGTTGGGCGCCATCGTAAGAGAGCGCCATTTTTGCCGACGACTTTAAGCCCTGTGCTTGGTTACGTTACTAACGAACACAAAATGGCCGGTAAGGGATCTTGTGCAAACACGTAAATCACACCTGTAATATTATAGTATGGTATGGCATTGGAAGCGGCGAGTATTTTTGTTGTTGCTGTATGGGCCAATATATTTTTTTTCTTTTGACGTGACAACGTCTATTAAATTGGTACGGCGTGGAGTCATTCTCGAAAACACCGTAACGGCCGAATCTGACGCCACACGGAATATTAATTTTATTGTAACTATAAACTTCTGTATGAAGATGAATGAATGTATTTTCATATGTATGTACAATCATATGCCTATTGTATTTAGTGTGCAAGTGCACATTACTCATAATAATTAATTTATGTATAACTTCAGAAGCAGAAAATTTAAACAAACTATTAAATAAAAATATAAATGTTATACATTACTTTAATTGAAATAATTTCATTGCACCCAGAAAAAATTACCATGTACTAGACGCTGTCACGTTCAAATATCGGCAGTAGACGGAGTTCTACAGACAACCAATTTTTTTCGTACCATAAACTATTCTAACGAGATAGTATTTTTTATGAAAGTCTGTTTCCAATGGTTATTACAACTCTGTATATAGTTCCGATGTGTCGTTCAGTGTTATTTATAGGATATATTTTTTTATTATAAAAACACAAAGACAAACATCCGTAAACAACTGATTAATTATTCTTATACATACTTGAAATATTGTAAGAAAACGCGTTTACATCTTTACTGATATTTTAAACGAACGTGAGTCTATCTGTCGCGATTTCACACTGAAGCTAACAAATCGATTTAAATCATATTTGGTACACAAATAGTTTAGAGCTTGAGAAAGGACGTAGGCTACTTTTACTACTTCTATGCGAGGGGTTGAAATAGGGGATGAAAGGAAATTACATGATTTCGAAACTAGCCTTTATTTCTTACTTTTGGTTAGATGTAAATAAATACCACGTTCAAAGTTTATAAAAATGTTGCCCTTAATGGGGTTCATAATAAAATTTGGGATAAAAGTTTTTGTGTGAATGAATATGTTTACAAACTATTGGGCCGAATTTGAAGAAAGTTGATATAGGGATTGTTTAAGACCCGAAGGAGAAATAGGGACTATTAATCAGGAAAAAAATCGGGCGGGGCTGTGCCGGGGCACACGGCCGTTGGTGTTAACGTGAAACGTCTATGTTAGGGAATCGCTTTTAAAGTAGAAGATTGAAATAAAAACAAGATTGCCGGTGTTTTAAGTATTTTAATAAAAAACTCAATGTCACAACAGCGAGCTGACTATATAAGTGAAATATTCACACTACATTTTTGTTTCTAAGACTAATAGTTTTTTAATTATTAAGGTACGATGATATAGACCTTTTCGTTACGGTCCACTTTTTAAACCTGGTACCCGTATGTTTCGGCGCGATTTTAAAGACGTTTCACGTCAAAAATATTTTCCTGCGGAAAACCTGATAAAATCATGCAATTTGGTATAAATATAAGGCGGTCGAAACCGCGGGGGGAAAACTAGTTAGACAATAAATACATAACTGATATTGATGTGGAATAAAGCATGAGCACACTAAAACATAAGAATGGTTACGTCGCTATAAATTATCTTGTGTCGGAGCGGAGCCATTTGTCGGCGGACGGCGACATGTCGGCGGGGGCATACAAACAGATCTTACTTCCATAACAATCAACATTAACGTATTAGGTATAATTAATGGAGGAAATTACAGTGGAAGGTTAATTCGTTAGACAGAATCGCTGGCGAAGTAAAAGGTAATGATTTATTTCCTTTACTTTACTTTGATTCGTTTAAGGAAGTAAGAAATACATTTCGGACCACACAACGATACCAATAACAAAACAACACATAATCAATACCGCCTTTACACACATTTATTCTTAAAACATTTTTGGCGGACACATCAAACATTACTTTTTTTCGCAAATTAATAACTTTAGAACAAGCTTATATACTACGCCATTATATCAACACAGACAGACCAAGTCCAAGAAGGCTCATTTCTATCTGGAAGCTGAGGCCGAGAGACGCCTATGGATTTGTAGTTCGGGATACCAAAAACTAACAACTGAAGCGCTATAGCGTCGAAACGCCATTTTAGTGCAGTATACTAACCGCGGGATGGCGCGAGTATATCAAACTTTTTTTTTAAATAAAATTATAGTATAAAAAACTTTTTTTTATGCCCATTTTTTATGACCCGCTTTACATATTTAAAACCGGTAGAATTACATCTCCTTTACGAGCAAAGGTGTTTCACTTTAACATATGATAATATCTGCCTGTATGGTTAATTTAGCCATTAGCTGCCTAAGGATGTTGTTGTATTGTGATCATATGATTTACCAGTCTAGTTTGTCCATTCAATTCATTAAATACTAGCGGCCCGGTCCATGCTTCCAATGTATAAAATGAAATAATAAAACAACAAAAAAAAATTACATCAAATTGATTCATTCAAACGCAAAATTTAATAATTTTAAAACTTATCAAAAACATTTGGATAAACAAATTATTGGTGATAATTTACTTTAAACGAAGCAAGTCCAAAATGAAATGACCGCATAAATGACACAACAACATGCTTGTACTGTTAACACTGAAAAAAGTCTCAATTTGGTACAAAAATCCCCATTAACAAAATTATACGCTTCTAGCTTTTGCCCGCGACTTCGTTCGCGTGGACTTCAGGTTCGTCCCGTCTAGTCTAGTAATAAGTAAGAAATACGGTAACTAAGCACTGCAGAGTCCTAATCATAGGCCTATAGGTAGTTACTGCAGTATGCTCCTATAAACTACATTTAACGATCTTTTTCCTTCAGCATAAACATGCAGATTCTTCGCTTTGGAAACCCGTGAGCAAGCCACATAGAGCTGACCGTTGCAATGTAAGCGCAAAAAATGTGTTTTTTTTTACGACCTCACATTAGAAACCTCAAACATTGTAGCCTATGTGTTATTCTGATGTATAAGCTATATTGTGGTAAAGTTTCATTCAAATCCATTCAGAAGTTTTTACGTGAAAGAGTAACAAACATCCATACATCCATACTTACAAACTTTCGCCTTTATAATAGTAGTAGGATTTATTGAATTCATTTGTTACCAATAAAGTGATAAATGAAGAACCGCTTGACCGATTTTGTGCTAACTTCACATAAACCATCTACTGAGTAGTCCGAACAAAGCCTTTTTTTTTTTTTTTTTTTTTTTTTTTTTTTTTTTTTTTTTTTTTTTTTTTTTTTTTTTTTTTTTTTTTTTGTTCCCTGAGGAAAATGCATTAAATTGCATACCCCGGCTGTGGCGAGCCGGGGTTATGTGGGGCTCTCCTCCCCAGAAGGGGAGGCCTACCCACTAAAAACCTCAGGGATGGCCTTCCTCAGGCATGTAGGGAGCCCCGGGAACAGAAAGCTTCTTCCGGGAACAATTCCGAACAAAGCCTAAACATTATTTTGGACAGGTGAGCCCGTTCTTAAGTTATAAAATAAGTTATAAAGTAAACCAAACCTCACGAAATTGTGAATACATGTGGGTATACCGTATTCTTGCCTACCGAACCAACTGCGCGCGCTTGCTTTGGCTCACAATCTCGATCACTGTTCTCGGCTGACAAATTTACGTGGAATAATGACACTCGCGGCATGCAGACATACACTACATCAAACACACACACACACACACACACACACACACACACACAAAACACACACCTACAGTACCTATTATATTATTTTTACGTTTTTTTGTAATTTTTAAATAAGTATTTGTTTTTAGTTTTTTATGTCTGTCAATGTGAAATTGGTTTCAACCCCTGACCCCTTTAGCAAATTTTTAACAGAATACAAAGTGGGTTTCTGTAATTGGCTGAAGCACTGTCTAAGTGTTAATTGTTTTATATATTTATTGTCACAAATGCTGTAGAAACCTGTTGATGAGAAAAATAAAAATAGAAAAATAAAATAACAACGAAAAGTGGCATTAATTTTTATGTATAAAGGTATTGAATTTAACAACAAACATGGAACTAATCGTGACCCCGCTAGACATTGTTCGAACTTCCACTGAACATCCCCGTAAGTACAACATGAACCTATCTAGCGTTGCAAGTATAAATCATACCGATAATGTTTCGCTGCTACAAAAACAGTGAAGTTTCACTGAAAACACATTCCGTTTGCAAAGAGCCCTCGCCCCAACGACTCCCGAGGGAGCGACTTCTGCTCCTGAAAGCATTGCGGGGAAACCGGGCACGTGACTGTGAAAACTTGACGACAGGATTTGTACAGTGGCCGTGGAATGAAGTGAGCAACCGTGGTCACATAACGTGGGGTGTGAAGATTGGTTTTAATGGAAATAAGTGTTAGTGATTTGGTATATAAAAAAATTATTATGTTCATAAAAAGTTATAATCATTTTGATTAAAAATTTCAAATTCATAAATTGAGAAATAAAAATAAACTTGCCGTTACAACGTAAAGGCTGCAACAAACTAGAGGGAGAATGTACAGCTATCGCCTTTTCACTGATTTAAATCACTTTTCAAAAATACTCTCATGAAAAAAGGTTATACTACTGTTAAAGATTACTTAAATGATAAATAGTTATCTATAAAAAAATCTATTTAACATGAACTACATAGCCTATTCAAACATAAACATTCATCCCCTTGGTTTTACCAGCTTTAGAGCAAAATTTTTACACACTTTATATATATTTTATCTAATCAAAAGTCTTAAAAAGTCTCAAATGTAAATGTAGCTTTTAAAATTATATACTTTCCCTATAAAGGACAATGCCCAAATTATATAGAGCTGTGCCCCAGTCACAATTATACATGGCCACTAATGAGAATTTTTTTAATGTGTTCGTAATTAGCATAGCTTTTTAAATGAAGCAGGTATAATTCGAAACTTCGTGCGAAAATAAAGATATTAGACAAATAAAATGAGCGCCTACTAATATTTATTAGCAAAGTTGTAAGACGACGACATGCATTTTGGTTGACATAAAATATTTTTTGATAAAAAGAAAGGTATGTGTAATGTAATTTAGTTGGAATCACAGTATATTCCTAGCATTTTCGTAACCAAAATACACATAAATAAAATAAACGAACACTTTAACAACTTATTTAAATCATTACAATTCCTCCTGCACAGATTTCCATCTGATAAGTATAGTTTGTGCACCCTCGTTCAAATCAGATACAAAACGTCTCCGTTGAAAGGTGATACAAAAACGACAATTCGTGCACCTCGTCATTTCCAAATCAATAAGCAATTCTTTATTCCGATAAAACACAGCGAAAGGTAGTCAGTGAGGCAAGTAATAAGTCCAGGAAATACAGCAAGGGTCAGTTAAACTTATTATAAAATCACAAGTAAGCATACAGAAACAGCCAGAACACAAAAATCACAAGTCACGCACGACAACAGATGCGTCGTTTTGACTTTTGGCCATATTAATCGGCTATATTGCCATTTCCGTTTCTAAGAAACAATTTATTTTATTGTTTTTCTCGCACGCCTATTTGCGAAATAAATGCCACCAAATTCGTAATAATATTTTTATATTTTTTAACATTTTTATAGCTTTCAAAATCAAAATCAAAATCAAAATAATATTTATTCAACATAGACCTTTACAGGCACTTATTGACGTCAACAAACAAAACAAAAAAAAAGCTTAATAATAAAAAAAAAACAAAAACCTTGTCCGTACGTACGAATAAGGAAAAAAAAAAAGAAAAAATATATTGACTCGACACCTGTTCGGAAATTGGGAGAGCCTTCTCGAGAAGAACAGGCAAGAAACTCTGAAGGTCTATTTTTATCTCCTCTTTTCAATGTTAACAATTACAACAATATAAAAATACAATATAGTATAAGATACAATCATACCTAATACGATTACAGTCGTATGTATGTTTACATACACATATGAAATAATACAATATTATAAATAATGTTGTTACCAAACATGGCTCTATGAATAGTGTCCCTATTCCCAAATACTGTGATCATTTAGATAGTCACTTACTTTATAATAACCTTTACTCATGAGTGTATTTTTGATATGGATTTTAAATTTATATAAAGGCAAATCAATGACACTTTGCGGAAGCTTGTTAAACATAGATATACATTTCCCCAAGAACGAACAGCTAGTTTTATGGAGTCTGAACATTGGAACGGCAAGTTTATTTTTGTTTCTAGTATTCACATTATGTAGATCACTGTTTTTATTGAATTTATTATAGTTTCTATATACAAAAACTAAATTATCATATATATATTGACTAGCTAAAGTTAAAATATTAATTTCTTTGAACAATTCTTTTAGGGATTCTCTAGCCCGTAAACAGTAAATAGCACGAATCGCTCTTTTTGTAAAAGGAAAATACTTTCAATGTTAGCCGCTGATCCCCATAGCAGCAGTCCATAGGACATAACACTATGAAAGTAGCTGAAATAAACAATTCTTGCCGTTTCAACATTAGTTAAAAGTCTAATCTTTTTTACTGCGTACGCCGCTGAACTAAGTTTGATTGCCAAAGTTTCAATATGTGGATCCCACTGTAGTCGTGAATCTAACGTAATGCCTAAGAATTTAGTATTATTTACCAAGTCAATGACATCACCATTCATATTTAAACGATAATATAATTAAACTGTCATTACAATTGAACTCATAAGCTGAGATTTTGCTGACAATATTATGAAAGTTAGAACCCGGCATACAATTGTTTATAACAGGTTCACCTAACTGGTTACTTAATATATATCCTATATTCTTCCCTATTTCATCACTAAATAATACATATCTTTCTTTCAATGGAGAAGACAGTCTACCTTTGGGACCAGTGGGGCAAATTTGGGCATTCTCCTTTGTATCCCCTATTTGAAAACACCTTACAGCGCTTTTGCATTCAAAATTCTTGCGTTATTTCGCATTTATAATATTAGTATATAGGAAGATAATATAGGAAAGGTCATGAGATGTAGTTATGTCAATAGGCAATAAATAGAAGCCGATTGGCGCCCAACGTGGGTGTATTGTTTTATTACATTTAATTAAAGCTAGCACCGCAGCGTAATTTTGTTTTGTCGTGCAACGTAAAAAAATATGAAATGAAGTGGCGTTTCGCTGAACAAGCCGCCATAAACCGCGTTATGGGCCATAAACTAACTACATTGTCGTTCTTCGCGACCTCTTGTCTCTGGTACACTATTTAATGTTTCAGTTTTGGCCGGGGACTTGTGTGCACGCTCCGACTTTACGACGGTCGGATAGAATTATTAATTTAATAATTCTGAATAGGTCGGACGTTTTGTTTTACAGCATATTTGCATGGAGTTAAAAAATGAAACCAATGATGAAACATTTGCTTTCAAACTGAAAAATCTTTTGTTAGATATGGAATTGTATTGTAGGCGCGAGGAACGGCGACCCGGGAGGGACCACGCCCCTACCGTGACCGGGGGCGTCGTCGGTGGTGGAGATCGGGGGAGGTATTATAGCCTCCCCCGAGAAGGGCTCCCCTGTATCGGCGGGGGAGCGGAGGCTGGGGGTTCCCGGAAGTAGCTTGGCGTTCCCGGGGGTTCCCTACATGCCTGAGGAAGGCCATCCCTGAGGTTTTTAGTGGGTAGGCCTCCCCCTTCTGGGAGGAGAGCCCCACATAACCGCCGGCTCGCCACTGCCGGGGTATCGCAGGCTAACATATATATCACGACAACGTGAAACGTCTATGTTAGGGAATCGCTTTTAAAGTAAAACATTGAAATAAAAACAAGATTGACGGCGTTTCAAGTATTTTAATAAAAAACTCAATGTCACAACAGCGAGCTGACTATATAAGTGAAATATTCACACCACATTTTTGTTTCTAAGACTAATACTTTTTTAATTATTAAGGTACGATGATATAGACCTTTTCGTTACGGTCCACTTTTTAAACCTGGTACCCGTATGTTTCGGCGCGATTTTAAAGACGTTTCACGTCAAAAAAAGGCTAATTGGTGTGAGTGTAACAAATAATTATTTATTTTTATGTGATATGTGATAATTAGTATCGGGTTAGTAAAATGTATAATGAACATGTCATCAGCCTAATATCCATTTAATGAATGCCTTTTATTCACTTCATTATTTTATACGAGTATATATTTATTTAGCATATCACGTCGCGGCCTCGTGCATGCCTTTCATAATTCAATTACCCCTACTAATATTATTAGCGCGACAGTTTATTAGGTATGAATGGGCGTTTCCTACTATTTCATCTAAAATCTACTGATTGGATTTTAATTAAACGTTACATCGCGCTAGAAATATTGTCTGTGTTGGAAGGCAGCGTCTGTAGACTATAGAACCCCAACACCGTCATCAAATACTTGAAAATTGCGTGATCTTCAGATCCAGTCAAGGTAGGCGCACGTTATTACTCTATTCGCATTACCAATAAATAAAGCTCCTTAGTTACGCGACATCTTAATTACACCCAGCAGATACCCAGGGGTCAATGGCACTGACTGAAATAGGTTTCCACAATCATAGATGCATGAATGTTCAGTACGACGAATCGGAACTTATCAAACTTTTTTATACATCATATCTTAACTTTTTTGCGAGCTTTAGAAATTGGTATTAAAATAGCTGCATGGAGTCCATCAGATCTAGGTTTTGAAAATTGTGTATGAAACAAAACAGTTCGGGAACCTCTGCCCTACAGGATCACAAGCTGGGCATGGCTAGCCAAAATGAATATCAAAATATTATTTACTAGCTTTCTGCCCGCGGATTTTCCCGCGTGGATTTCGGGATTAGGTCTATTGAGGGTTAAGGGTCATAGTTTTTTCCCACGGCTACATATGCGCGGAAATCGGTTTATGGCGCGAAGGTTTTATCGCGCTTCCCGTAGGACTATCCGTTTTTTCGAGATAAAAAATACCGTAAAACCTTGCTCAAGAATCACTCTATCTATTAATGAAAACCGCATGAAAATCTGTGCAGTAGTTTTTGAGCGAAGCCTTTATTGCGCATCCCGTGGGATCTGTCGATTTTTCCGGGATAAAAAGCACCCTATTATTTAATCCGGACTTTTATCTTTACGTCTGCAAAATTTCAAAGCAATCGGTTCAGTAGTTACGGCGTGAAAGCGGAACAAACAAACTCACTTTGCGATTTATAATATTAGTATGATTCAACATTTGCCTTAACAGGCACTTAGTGCCTTCAAAACAAATTGAAAAATACACAACATAATACACAGGGCGAGAAAAAAAATCTAAAATTGGTAGAGCCTTCTCGAGAATAAACAAAAATCTCTGAAGCTATTTTTTGTCTACCTTTTCGTTAGTCATTTATCTCATCTTAAGCGAATCATATGTGTGAAGTCAGCGATAGCACATGGCACGAAGACGGAATAGAACATACCCCGACCTCTAGAAGTGGCCTAGTTTGTGTCAGTCATAAATCATTTTCCCAGGTTGTCGTGGTTTAATAATGCACCTCATGCCGTGCAGAGTAGCGGCATAAATCCCCCGAAAAGTTGTTAAAGATTCAGAGCGCGACGCATGCGGAAATGTGTCTGTGTAGACTTGTCGCTAGTTACAAATGGTCACCAAAGCCTGGCGCTTTAGACTGATTTAATATTTCTAGATGTTTCGATGTTGGATATTTACAGACAGCCTTAACTATTGTTTGTTAGGAAACTATTATAAGAGGTAAAATGGAATAAAAACAGCCATCTCGGGCGAAACAATTGAACAACTGTAATTGTTTCTTTTATTTTTAAAACGTTGTGCCTTAGCTGCTCCATGATATAGACATGGAGTTTATATGCACAACATTGTTTTGGTTACATCTTGTACAGCACAAGATGGAAGCAAAACAATAGTAGACTATGACCTTAACCTTTGACCTTAACACTATGATATCCTTTTTTCATAACTAATCGGTAACACTTCATGGAGCTTTGTAGTAAAAGTCTATGCATTTTCCCCATAAAAGAGCTTCGAGTTGCCAATAGTCAGAGTCATTAAAATTAATCCTAAGCTTTGTTATCATTTAAATTATCCCTAACAGTACAAAATAAGCGATTCACTTGTAATCTCTTAACCGCGTAACTGCTAAAAACATTGCTACAGGTTTAATCCTGGCACTGAAACGCATCAGCCCTCCGCCGTTGTCCCGGTCGCTCCCGGGGGACCTAGCAGTCGGTCCCTTGTCACGGCGCTACAACATTACCTTTGGAACTGATCATAATTTATACTTGGGGTGGGTAGCACTGGACTTGTAAAACTTTGTTTTCTTTTTGAAATTTAATTTATGCTTTTAGGGCTAAATCTAAAATTGGTTGTCTGTAGAACTCCGTCTACTGCCGAATTTGAACGTGGACAACAGTTCTATCACATGGTAATTTTTTCTGGGTGCAATGAAATTATTTAAACTAAAGTGGTTGGGCCTTTTATAATAATATATAAAATATTTATGTATTTATTTCAAGCAACACCACACATTTTTTTTGGCAATATGTCCATCAGCGCTTGCTTGCTGTTATTCGTGATCGATTCTGATCAGAAACACTAGATGCCGCTACACGTATCAAATTGAGATACAAAATTATTATTTTTTCTTGACGGGTATTGCTGTCAGAATTGTATTTTACCGCGCCGCACGCAATACGCTGCTCCCGCTCGATTATACTAAAATATAAGTAAAACCGCTATTTATTCAAGCCAAATACATTGTGGTGGCTTCAAGAATAGTGTCCGCTCCTGAAGAAGAGAGATCGAAGAAGCACTGGTGAGTTGTTGCTGGCATTGCGCCTCATAACATTTGTGTCCGGTGTTTGCTTGATCTATCTTTCTCCTCCCGCAAATTGCACATCACCGCCCCCCAAGTGGTGGGCTATTTACACGCTCCACCACATTATTTATGGTCCTACAGAGCTCGGATTATATCCAGTTAATAAAATAATACTAAATAACGCAATTTAATTCTAAAATCATTAAGATTTCTAGTACGCATTAGGTCATACACAACTACCGCCATTGAAAAATTGATTTTTTATTTTAAATTATCTCAATAAATTTAGCTTTATAATGGCAAATTCTGATATCGAAATCAAATTAAATGCACTTATTGCGAAAAAGGAAACTATATTTGAACGAATTAACCGCCTATACCTAACCACAAAAAATGTTTCGAGCTTTGATTCGCGCTCGAAAACTAGATTTTTGCAAGAATCTGAAAGTATCAGCGAATTGCACATTAAATTTGAATCATTGATAGATCAAATTAACGAATTAAAGATTCAGTTAGACCCGAAATATAAGCCAGATTATGCTAGTTTAAGTTCCTTTGAGGATTTGTATTCAACTATAAAGTATGTGTGTAATAATTTAAGAACCTCACAGACTGTTACTACGCCATCTAATACTTGTAACAATTTTATAAAACTTCCTCCTATAGACTTACCTTCGTTTGATGGAAAAACGGAGAACTGGCCTATTTTCTATGAAATATTTCGTACGAATGTTCATTTAAATACTCAGCTGACTGACTCGCAGCGTGTTCAGTATTTAATGAGTAAATTAACCCACGGTGCTTTAAAAATGACCGCTGGTATTGTTCCCACGGGCGATACCTATAAAATTCTTTGGGACAGTCTTGTAAAAAAATATCAAGATAACCGCACGCTTGGTGTTCATTATTTGAATAATATTTTAGACATTAAAAACTGTTCTAGTACCGCTTCTAGTTTAAATACATTCATAGAAAAGTTTTCTTCGTCGCTCGCTGCATTAAAATTGTTGAAAATTACAAATTTATCAGATTTTATTATTTTACATCTTGGTTTGAGGAAAATCGATTCTCAAACACTGCAAAGTTTTGAATCGTCTGTTGGCGACAAAGAAATGCCTACTTGTGCCGACTTCATAAATTTTATTCAAGATCACGTTAAAGTGCTTGAACGGTCACGAAATAGTAGTATTTTGCACGCAGATTCGCGCGCAAATACTAGTGCAATTTCTAAAAATAATAAATCTAATTTCAATACCTACAAATCTTTTGTTTCCAATAGTAACCACGAGTCTTATAATACCGCTTTAAGCTTAAATAAACTAACACCTAATGATTCTTGCGCTTTGTGTAATAAACCCGATCACAATAAATTGTTTTTGTGTCAACAGTTCAAGGTCATGAGTGATCCCCGCAAGCGTTTTGAATTTATTAAGCTGAAAAACGGATGTGTAAATTGTCTTAGTTTAACGCATATATTAAATAAATGCAAATCACAAAATCGTTGTAGTATATGCAATAAAAATCATCATTCATTGTTGCATTTTGTCGACCGTAATAATTTAAGTAATAACAAAATAACTTCGTCTCCGTCAAGTGATCAGAATCAGTCTTTGCTGGTTCGAAGCGCGCAAAGCGCGCATACGCCTGCCGTAGCAAAGTACAATGATACGCATGGCGACTGTAGCACATCCAATAAAGATGCATCAATCACACTAACTTCTGAGTTAAAACCAAACTCGACTATTTTATTGTCTACGGCTCAAGTTTATGCAGCTTGTAATAACGAACAGAAATGTAAACAAATAATTCGTTGCTTAATAGACAACGGATCGCAAAATAATTTAATAACTTTAGCTTGTTGTAATCGCTTAAATTATCCTATAATAAAGTTAAATAATACTTATCTACAGGGTGTTGGCAAAACTTCACGTCCAGTTTATGGCTATATTAATTTTAATATTGAGTCTCGCATTAATCCTGATAATAAATATTACATTCACGCTCTTGTCGTCGATTGTATAACGAATCGACTTCCCGCTTCATATATAGATATAGGAAATACTGATTTAACCTACCTTAAGAGTTTACCTCTCGCTGACTTATCCTGGAACATTCCTGGTGAAATTGATGTTATTCTCGGGGCACAAATATTTCCATACATTTATTTAGGAAATAGGGTAGACTCGGGCAATAGGGCGCCGCCCGCAGTACTAACGAGTTTTGGTTATGTACTCATGGGTGATATTCCTTGTTCCGCTGACATTGTTAATAATTCTTCATCTTCTGCCACCTTCATTACTTATAGCGAAAATACGAAAGACGTTGAGTCTAGTTTGCATAAGTTTTTTGAAATAGAGGAAGTACCCTCTAAGCGATTCCTTAGTCCAGAAGAAGAATATTGTGAACAAAATTATATTTCTTCAGTATCATATAAAGATAATAAATATATTGTATCCTTGCCTTTTTGTAAAAGTCCCTCTCAATTAGGGAATTCTCGAGCTTTTGCTCATAAGAGATTTTTAGCTTTAGAGCGAAAATTTAATTCGACCCCTAGTTTTAGAGACAGCTATAATAAAACTATAAACGAATACATTGAAATGGGTTATTTATCTGAAGTTCCTGATTTCGAATTGACGGATGAAGGATACTATATTCCGCATCACGCAGTTGTACGACCCGATAAAGAGAATGTTCGTATCGTTTTAGACGCTAGTGCGAAAACTCAGTCAGGTTTATCTCTTAATAATATTCTGTACGCCGGACCTAACTTACAGGCCGATTTATTTTTATTGCTACTTGACTTCAGAGTATTTCCTATTGCTATGACCGCTGATATTAAGCAAATGTTTCTTCGTATCGGAATAAACGAATACGACCGCAAATACTTAAGAATATTATATCGGTTCAATGATACTGAACCTATCCGCACTTTCAATTTTAATTGTGTACCCTTTGGTCTTAAACCTAGCCCTTACTTAGCTATGCGTACATTACGTAAATTAGCCGCTGATCACTGTGATCAATATCCTGAGGCATCTAAAGTAATAGATACTCAATATTTTATGGACGATTATGTTCATTCAATGCCTGATGAGCAATCCGCCATTAAATTATCGCAAGACTTAATTGAGTTGTTCCGATTAGGTTCATTTCACCTTATTAAATGGACAAGTAACTCTACTGCATTATTAAATACGCTCCCTGATTCTCATAGGTTACCAGTTAGTTTCTCTGATGATGATTCATATAATCATAAAATATTAGGTCTATCTTGGGATCCTGTGAAAGATGTTTTTTCAATTACGTCATTAAATGTCCCTAGGGACAGATGCACAAAAAGAATTATTCTTTCTTTGATTGCTCGCATATTTGATGTTTTGGGTCTAATAGCACCTGTTGTGCTTTTGGCGAAAATTTTGGTTAAAGAATTGTGGCTTTCCAAAATTGACTGGGATGAAGTACCACCTGAATCAATTCAACGAAGATTTGCTTCACTTGTATCTGAATTACCCCTTTTATCGACATTAAATATCCCACGCCACATAGGTGTAACTTCAGATTCCACTGTTAATATTGTTGCTTTTTGTGATGCAAGTTTTAGTGGGTATGGTTGTTGCATATATTTGCAAATTACTGATCCAAATGGTGATATTACAACTAGGCTTTGCTGCTCGAAGTCTAGAGTATCTCCCGCAAAAATAACAACCTTAGCACGATTGGAACTTATCGCCGCTTTATTACTGTCCAAACTTGTCCATACAGTTTATCAGAGACTTTCCGCTCGTATTCCTATTGCAGGTATACGCATTTTCTGATTCCACAATCGCCCTTTCTTGGATCCATTCTTCCCCTCATAGATGGTCCATATTTGTGAGCAATCGTATTGCAAAAATACAAGAAAATATTTCTCCGAATAATTTTTATCATATAGCAGGCAAAGAAAATCCTAGTGACTGCTTATCACGAGGAATGCTGCCATCACAATTAATGGCACACTTACTTTGGTGGGATGGTCCATTGTGGTTGAGTAACCCATTGCAAGAGTGGCCTATTAATTCATATATTCCCTTAGAGTGTGAAACATTACCTGAACATAAAAATATTTCTAAAACTATGATAGCTTCAGCTCATTGCGAGTTATCTGTATTGATAGAATTATCAACGCGCGTTAGTTCATGGAACAAACTGTTAAATATTATTGTTTATATTCTAAAATTTATAAAAATTATAAAAACTAA
Organism: Scirpophaga incertulas; assembly: GCA_036419045.1. Lineage (NCBI taxonomy): Eukaryota > Metazoa > Arthropoda > Insecta > Lepidoptera > Crambidae > Scirpophaga > Scirpophaga incertulas. Next base: position 25,140,733 of record CM071636.1, read on the forward strand.
TAATTTAGTTGAAAATATTTATACCGCTGAACTGTTTATTATAAGAGCCATACAACATGCTCATTTTTCAGAAGATATCAAATTGATAAAAACCGGAAAGCTTCCTTCTAAAAAACTACGCTGCTTATCAATTTTTATTGACAATAATAATATACTACGCATAGGTGGGAGACTTTCCAAGTCTGATCTTCCGTATGAAGCAAAACATCCCGCTCTTTTTCCTAAATCTGATCATGTTGTCAATTTAATTATCGATCATTTTCATATATTCAACTGTCACACTGGTCCCGGACTTTTAATGTCTATTATAAGGCAACGTTTCTGGATTTTAAATGCCAGGACAGTGATTCGTGCTCGTTGTCATCAATGTAATTTTTGTTTTCATACAAATCCAAAAAATGTTACTCCTAAAATGGCTGATTTACCAGCATATCGCGTTCAAGATGGAAAAGCTTTCGCTCATACCGGTGTTGATTTTGCTGGACCTATAAAATATCTACCTATTAGACGTAGAGGTCAGCATGCGCAAAGAGCTTATATTTGCCTTTTCATTTGCCTAGCCACAAAGGCAATCCATATTGAACTTGTCTCGGATCTTACTACAGATTCTTTTCTTGGAGCATTTAAAAGATTTATATGCTGCCGTGGTTCCGTATCTGTAATGTACTCTGATAACGGCACCAATTTTATTGGCGCTAAAGCCAAATTAGACGAGCTTTATAAGTTTTTATTAAACTCAACTGTCAATAGTAGTTTTGCGAAAGAATTAATGAATTACCGCGTAGAATGGAAGACTATTCCACCCCGCTCTCCCCACTTTGGTGGTATATGGGAGTCAAATATAAAAAGTATTAAAACTCATATGTACCGAGTTGTTGGTAAACAACTGCTGACTTATGAGGAGCTGCTTACCGTTTTTAAGCAAATCGAGTCTATTTTAAATTCACGGCCGCTATGTACTTCATCCGCAGACCCTAACCCTGATGTACTCACACCCGCGCATTTTATAATGTCCACCCCGCTACATTATTTACCTTCATCTGTATTGCCAGATGAAACCTTAACGCTAAGTAAACGTAAAAACCTATTAGATCAACTAGTGAAGTCGTACTGGGATAAATGGCGAGTTGAATACTTGCACACGCTGCAAGTCCGTCAAAAGTGGTTTACTCCAGAGCGAGTAATTACAGTCGGAACTGTAGTACTTATCAGTCAGGACAACGTTCCAACCTTATATTGGCCACTAGGTGTCATAACCGATGTCTTTCCTGGTTCTGATGGCATAGTCAGAGTTGTGACTGTTCGTACTAATTCTGGCACTTATAAACGCGCGGTCAATAAGGTATACCCATTACCTACGCAATAAAAACTACAATAATAAAAAAAATCTAACTATCAATAAAAATAATTACCATAATTAAAAATAAAATAAAATTCTATGCGCAATTCGTTGATAACCAAATAAAATATTATAAATTTAGTAAAATTTTAACCTTATTATTATTACTTATAAAATAAATTATTTTAACTTAATAAAACTATATACCTATAGATATACTAGAAGAAACCGTAAATTATTTATAGTTTTCTTCTTTCGCTGTGTAAAATTTACCGCTATTGTAACGACCGATGTCCCTGCAAAAATGACCTTATAATTATTTTGAAAGTTCTACTGCAGAACTTCCAAGGCGGGGAGTATGGTTGGGCCTTTTATAATAATATATAAAATATCTATGTATTTATTTCAAGCAACACACACATTTTTTTGGCAATATGTCCATCAGCGCTTGCTTGCTGTTATTCGTGATCGATTCTGATCAGAAACACTAGATGCCGCTACACGTATCAAATTGAGATACAAAATTATTATTTTTTCTTGACGGGTATTGCTGTCAGAATTGTATTTTACCGCGCCGCACGCAATACGCTGCTCCCGCTCGATTGTACTAAAATATAAGTAAAACTGCTATTTATTCAAGCCAAATACATTGTGGTGGCTTCAAGAATAGTGTCCGCTCCTGAAGAAGAGAGATCGAAGAAGCACTGGTGAGTTGTTGCTGGCATTGCGCCTCATAACATTTGTGTCCGGTGTTTGCTTGATCTATCTTTCTCCTCCCGCAAATTGCACATCACCGCCCCCCAAGTGGTGGGCTATTTACACGCTCCACCAATAAAAGTATGTAATAACATTTATATTTTTGTTTAATAAGTTTGTTTAAATTTTCTCTTCTGAGTTATACATAATTAATTATTAGAGTAATGTGCGTGGCTCCGTGTGGCATCAGATTCGGCCGCTACGGTGTTTTTCGAGAATGACTCCACGCCGTACCAATTTAATAGACGTTGTCACGTCAAAAATAATATCAAACAAACAAAATTAATTGGAATAATCCAAATGTTAATTCAAAATCTTAAGGAAAAATGAATAATAATTAATAGCAATATGTCAAATGACTTATTTAACAATTTTATCTATGGACACTAACAATATTAATACACAAAATTAATTCGAATATTCCGAATATTAATTCAAAATGTTTAACTTACAGGAATTATTTTAAAATAAAGTAATGTATAACATTTATATTTTTATTATGTTGCCGTGTGGCGTCAGATCGGCCGTTACGCCGTTCGTGAACTCCGTGTGGCGTCAGGTTCGGCCGTTACGGTGTTTTTCGAGAATGACTCCACGCCGTACCAATTTAATAGACGTTGTCACGTCAAAATAACTCGCGTTTGAGAGAAAGCTGTAAACACTTACTGTTGAATGATAAAAATTATGGACAGTTTTAATTAGAGTCTGACCAATGAATCGTGAGGTCGGTCTATTTTCGAAAGTTTTATTATGGCAACGTGATTAAGCTGTCAGCCTGAGATTTGAAAGATTGTCAAAAATTTCTATAAACTTTTGATAAGCGGTTGACAGGATGACCGCGTAAGGATTCATAAATCATAGTCAAAAACTATCGAAAAAGACCGCGTCACGATTCATTGGTCAGACTATAGCCTAATAACGACCACGTCAAGATTCATTGGTCAGACTCTATAGTCTAACCAATGAATCGTAACGCGGTCTTCTATGAAATGTTTTTGACAATGACTTATTTAATTATGTATCGTCATAATTTTTTCATTGTATACATATAAAATATACATATAGTAGTTGCTTGTTCCTTATTTTTACAAACGTTCTTTCAAGTAATAATAATAACAACTGATGTAACGAGTACAAAGCCAATTATCGTCCAATATTATTCACACGAATTTGTAAACGAAGTAAACACTTACTCGGAATGATTACTTTCACGACCTCCAGTAGCGCGTTCAGTGTACACCGGCTTAATATAGAACTGTCAACTGTCACTTGCCTAAGACATTGGGAAATCTAATTTCAGAAAGATCTGAGTCAAGCCATTTCTGATCTGTACCATTTTAAATATATTAATCACTTTGACTAGAGTTATTTTATATGTGATCGCTTGACACACCACTTTGAACCAGATACAGGAGAGAAACGAATAAAAAATGGCTTCCCAACACGGGTGTTATGTATGTCAGCCCCGTAACGTCACACAAAATATGCTGACATACTCAACAGCAGCCAGCGTCGCAGCGCAGAAGATAGATAGAACCTAACATCGGTTCTGCTCAGACTTTTACTTTGTATTTTCATTTATAAAATCACTTTTTTTTTTTATTTTTAAAAAAGTATTTTCATTTGATGTTAACTTAATTCGGGTTAGTGATGTCGACTGGCAAAAAAATATTATTTCGCCTCTGTTTTAGATTCGACTCTTCACCCTCACATGGCCGAAACAGCTAAAACAGCGGGAGATGCGCGCGGAACCTAGATACAGCACATTTCTTGACTCCCTACAAATTCCTTACGCTTGTCTCCTTTGCCACTGCGTCCCTCTCTCCATTTTGGGGCGGACAAGCACACAAACGCCTCTTTATTGGCTTACCAGCGGACCCGACAGACTTCGTCCTGTCAAAAAGATCTGTAAAGTAGCAGTTTTTTGTTCCTACTTATTTTATAGATAATGTCGCATAGCCAACCAAATTGCAGAAAGGTCCAAATGAACTATTACATTTTGTGACTATTCAACTTTGGAACGTGGCATTAAATCCTCCGACGATGTATTCTGTGCTCCAACGCACACACGCACACTGTTTCGATAGATATGATTGAATTTCAACTTTATACAGCGTTAATACAGCGTAAATTGACTTTTTGATGTTAGGAACAAACCTTCATTGCTTAGACATAAGTGAATGCTTGCAATATGAACTTTATTCAATAACATTAAAGCTCAAATTGACTGTACGTTTTAGTTAGAAGACGTTTGTATGGAAAAAAAGGTTGTTTTTAAGGATTTCCGATAATTATTCGAATTTTTCTCGCCGTAAGATCCTTCTTGAACTTCGACAAACATTTTAAAAAAGAATTGACCAAATTGGTCCAGGCGTTGTCGAGTTATGCGCTTACCAACACATTTTGCGATTCATTTTTATATATTAGATAAAGGTTACATTAGACTGTCGAATGTCGCACAATTTGTAAAAAGTACGAATTTGAGATTATTCTTGAGCACAACAGCTCGGCCGATCACAAACAAAAAATGAATTTCTCTTTTTGCCCCTCTAGAGAGAAGAGGCTGAGAATTCTCATGGATACTACCGCAACCAAGTACCACAGTGGATACGTCCAGAGTGATCCATCTCCGAATTCAAACCATTCCAAAATATACTTTATCATGTCATAAATAGAGTTGCAAATTCTTGTTATATTGTTACGGCGTAGTCAATGAGAAGTTGAGCTTAGAGGAAAATGTTTGAACCAAGTGGGTAAGTATAACAAGATCAATATAAATAGCAGATGACGATTTACATTTAGGCAAGAGTAATCATAACATCTAATTGATGTCTCGATTACTCTCGACCATGCTTAGACTTTCCTTTAAAAATTCCAGACCTCAACATGTCCTGTAGGGCCCTTATGATTTAGGCTGTATTTAGTCGGTAGTAATGATGGAAAAAACGTATCTCTGTTGAGATTGAATCATTTGTATCCGGATCAGTACAAAGATTCGACTCAGTAAAGTGCTTCATTTGCGTCATTTGTATCAGTGAATCTGATACAAATACACTGATATAAATATTGATATTGATTCATTTGTATCAGTGACTCTGAGTCAATCGTGTAAGCGTCGCGTATCGAATGAAACCGAGATGCAATTGAGCGACGTGATCCGAAGCGCTCCGACTCTGAACTATTTACTTATCTATATGTGTTTGTATGTTTGTATTGTATTTTATATAGTATCTTTGCTGTGTGTTTGAAGGAGTGTGTCTGTGTAATTTATTTTCTAAAATGAAATGTGTTACTTTAATTTATGTATAATTTTAATACTTGTATAACTTTAATTTATGTAATAGGCAGAGACTGTTCTCACGAAGTTATTTTAAATTCAAACATCCGTTGTTGCTACTTACGAATGGTTTTGTGTAAGGAAACCTTTAATTGGCCTTGGTATTGGCACATACTGTAGAAAATATAGTCTGTATATCGCTGTATGGTTATTAGAAAAATAAAATAAAAAATAAATCTCAATCGTGCGAGGGCCGCGTGCCGATTGAAACCGAGATGCAATTGAGCGAATGATTCATTTGAAGCGCCGTTAGAGATTTGAATCAGTGGATCACTTGGAAGAAACGACTCACTGAGTCGTTTCTGTAAAGATTGACAGACCTCTAATCGGTAGGTCATTCCGGTCGGGCCGCTCCAGCAGGTATGAAGTCCGACGTAACCACCGTGGCACTTGTCGTCTACGGCGGTATCCTGAGTACATTTCGGACTTCTTGTAAGGATTCTCTCTCCTGAGAGAAATAATGATACTTCCTGTTCCATACATACATACACTCACGCCTTTTTCCCACGGGGGTAGGCAGAGATTACGTCTTTTCACTTGCTACGGTCTTTACATATCTCTTTCGCTTCATCTACTTTCATAACATTCTTCATACATGCTCGACGATTGCGGGTACTTCTGACCTGGCCTTTTTGAGGACACTTTCGATTTGTTCGAAATATGTTCGCCTAGGTCTTCCTCGTCCCGTATCTCCACTCACTCCAGCTTCATAAATCATTTTGGTCAGTCTACTTTCATCCATCCGTTCCACATGCCCAAACCACCCAAGCATCCCTTTCTCTATTCTTGTCACGATATCCTCTTTCAAACCACATTTCTTTTCTAATCACTTCATTATACAATCTGTCACTCAGTTTTACTCCTGCCATACTCCGCAAAGCTCTCATTTCTACTGCATTTATTCTGCTTTCATGTCGTTTCTCCCATACCCAATTTTCACTTCCGTACATTAATGTTGGGAAACTGTGTCCTAATAAAGACATGTCGTTTACGGATCTGCGATAACAGAGAAGACATTATTTGACGCGACAGTCTCTCCACTCCGCACCGATTGTTCTCGCTGATTGCCAATTATTTCCGCAGACAATTCCGCTCCGTAATTAATTGTTAAATTACCGTATTCATATAACAATTCTTTTGAGATTATAATTTCTATTCGCACATCGTTACACGTGTACGTATTGAATAAAGATGATTGATTCTAGCGACCCACCCCGGCTTCGCACGGGTGCAATACTGATACTAAATACACAACAGAAATACTGTGAACGTTGTATATAATAAAATATTGTTCAAAAAAAACACGCTTTTAAAATTTATTGAATTAAAAATAAAACTGTAGTAATCAAATGAAAAATTAATATTATTGAACAATACACGTGGGGTGCTTATGTTATTATTGTATATATGTTACGTTAATATACATATAGACCTTCCTCTTCAATCACTCTATCTATTAAAAAAAAAAACCCCCATCAAAATCCGTTGCGTAGTTTTAAAGATCTAAGCATACATAGGAACAGACAGACGGCGGATAGCGACTTTGTTTAATACTATGTAGTGAATCAAGTATGGATCTTAAAAAGAGTCCGGAATGTGTAGTTTGTATTACAGACGTTTTCCATGTTTAATTATTTGTATAGGCTGATGAGAGGCTTAGCCAGGTTAAAATGAGAACAGACTTATAACTTCTTGCTTAACGAGCATTCTAACGCATAACATGCCTTTTTTTTGTTCCCCCTGAGGATAATGCATTAAGTTGCATACCCCGGCTGTGGCGAGCCGGCGGTTATGTGGGGCTCTCCTCCCCGGAAGGGGGAGGCCTACCCACTAAAAACCTCAGGGATGGCCTTCCTCAGGCATGTAGGGAGCCCCTGGGAACATCAAGCTACTTCCGGGAACCCCCAGCCTCCGCTCCCCTGCCTAGAGGGGAGCCCTCCTCGGGGGAGGCTACACTACCTCCCTTGGACTCCTCCACCGACGACGCCCCCCTCCCATGGCCAGGGAAGGGGCGTGGTCCATCCCGGGTCGCCGTAGCAGTCGCGACTTTCTCGCGCCGCCGCGACCCGCAGTTGTGCTACCGAGCCCGGCGCCGCCTTCTTCGAGCGGGATCGGCCATCTCCCGACCCCGCTCGGCGGCCTCCTTCTGGAGCATCACTGCTTCACAGAAGAAGGCCACAGCCCTCCAACCTCCCTCGTCCGCCAGCATTGCCGCAATCAATGCCGGCGGAGACAGATCTCGCCCGATCTCTGCGACCAAGACTCGGCGCTCGGAGGCCCACGCGGGGCACTCCGCCAGCGTGTGCTGGGCGAGTCGAGGTCGGATGCGCAGTGGTGACAATGTGTCGATCCCCCCGTCCTATTCGACACAGATACTCACCGAAGCAGCCGTGCCCAGTGAGTATCTACCCATAACATGCCTAGTTCTTCGGGTGCTTAAACAGCTCAAGTGAAGTAAATTAAAAGAAATTAAAAGGCTCCCGAGAAAATCACTTCACACATTTAATAGAAACTCTACTCAAGCACAATATATAATTCCGCCATTTTGTAGTGGCAGCCATTTTGGATTTGAAATTTATTTGATTGAGGGAGTTGTGACAAATGTAGTACGTCATATGGTGGCGATCATCTTGGACAGATTTCTATGAAACAAAGTTAAAACACTCCCAATTAATCCAGCTTTCATACAAAAATCATTTGTTCTGGAGCTACACAGACATACAGAGTCAGACAGACACATCAAACTTACTAATACCCCGTCGTTTTGACGTTGAACGTTAAAAAAACAGTTGTTCGAGGGAAATGTCACAAGCATTAGAATATTTTTTCTGTTGGAGGGAGACTTCTAGATATATACATACATATACCCTCCTCACTTTCACATGGGGGTAGGCTGAGACGACCCAAATAACCTCCTCAGCTTCCTCGACTTCGATCAGACGACATAATGGTAATTGGTGACCTTCGCTCATAGATATCTGCAATGATAGGGATAAAACTCAACGCCCCTTCCGTGGCCGGGGGGCGTCGTCGGTGGAGGAAACCGGGGGAGGTAGTGTAGCCTCCCCCGAGGAGGGCTCCCCTCTAGGCAGGGGAGCGGAGGCTGGGGGTTCCCGGAAGTGGCTTGATGTTCCCGGGGGCTCCCTACATGCCTGAGGAAGGCCATCCCTGAGGTTTTTAGTGGGTAGGCCCCCCCCTTCTGGGGAGGAGAGCCCCACATAACCGCCGGCTCGCCACAGCCGGGGTATGCAATTTAAAGCATTTTCCTCAGGGGAACAAAAAAAAAAGGGATAAAACTCAGTCACTTCCTACAGAAAAAAATGTTCTTTTTAAATCTTTTTGAAGTTGTATAATAGCGCCCATAAAACACCTCAAATACGAGTTTATAGAGGTAATTTGTAGACTTTATCTTGTTATGTCTAATATAGGTAGGGGTTGATCAACTAGGCTAGTCCAGCAGAGGCTAGTCAACTTTATATACACTAGAGTACGTTGACAAGTTTTGACATTAAGACATAACCCGGCATGAGTGAGGTTGGGTATGTCATACCCGAAAAGTTCCTAAACGCGGAAATTTTGATGTTACTGTTGCCATGCCAGTCCTGTTGTTTCAGTAGCTGGAGGTAAAGATGCAAGGAGTGGGGTACAGTATCGAGTTTAGTGTTGCGCCGGCGGCGACGGTAGGTACACATGCGTACACGCGGCTGGAGCACGGGATTGTGTTGATTTGTAGGTGTGATTTTGGTGCTCTATTACATAATCTCACAAGATTTTTCAGTTCCTTTTTTATTTATAACTAGCGGACCCGACAGACTTTGTCCTGTCAAAAAGATTTATAAAGTGGCAGTTTTACAAAGTTAAGTTCCTACTTATTTTATAGTCAGGGCAAAAAAATCTCCTGTACAGAACCGTCACCCTGGTGGTAGGCGTTGTGAATTAATAATAATTAAATGAAACATATATAAGCATTTAAAAGTAAACAATCGCTTTATAGTTAATCGTGTGAATCAATTAACAAAAATCAGTTCATTTTCATTGTAGTGCTTTGTGATATTCAACTCTATATAGTGTAAATAAAGCGCAAATTGACTCTTTGATGTACACAGGATGCTTAGACAACAGTGAGTGCTTGCAATATGAACTTAATACAATAACAATAAAGCTCAATTTGATTGTACGTTTAGTTAGAAAACGTTTGTATGGGAAAAAGAGTTGTTATAGGGTTTATCCGATAATTATTCGATTTTTTCTCGTAAAAACCATCCTTGAACTTCAACGAACATTTTAAAAAGAATTGGCCAAATTGGTCCAGGCGTTGTTGAGTTATGCGCTTACCAACACATTTTGCGATTCATTTTTATATATAAGACAAGATAATTAGAAGACACTATTGTTATATTGATTTACCAAAATTGGAATTTTGTTAGATTTTTATGCCAAAAGAAGTTAATTGCCTAAATTAGTATTTTCGAAAAAAAATTAGATATTTTACTATTTCAATAAAAAATAATGCTGTTTAACTTAATGTTGGTATTTTATTTATTCATCTTATTGAATAGTTACTATTATTAATATATCTTAAGCATAAATGCTAATTCCACAATCATAGTATCAAAAATGTTACAGCTGGTGTAACAATTTCTCACCTCATTCACGCCGGGTCAAAGTCACGGTACCGTATCTCATTGCGTATGCGACCCTTCAAACTGGTAGTAACATTTTCAAACAGCTAGTAAACAGATAGGTAGTAGTGATATAGTCTACCAGGTAGAAATACATATATGGAACGTAGATGATACTCAATGTGACTTACACTTGACAAAACACATCAAATTCCACAAGAAATCGTGAATACAAACTTCTTACATAAAATTACTCAAGTCATATAAAACGACTATACCTACCTACAGCCGTAAAATGTGTTAGACGCGTCGCGAGGACGCACTTATACTGTTATTAGGAGAATTACTTTGAGTTACGTCGTCGCCTTAATGGCGGATGGCGGCGCAAGCATTGTCGCGTAATGGCGCCCAACGTGGGACCGCGCGAATTATTCACACCGCACGTACGCGACGCGACAAAATGAGTTATCCACCTGCTTCAGCAAGTAAATATTCATACTTACTTCGGTGACATAGAAACGTAACCGAAATATTACATCGACGTTTTATGCGCGGTGTTATGGAAATGCCACTCAAGCACAGAGATGTTAAAACCTTTTTTTTAATGAAGTTGGTGTTAAGGATCATATTGAGAGTTTACATCTAAATGTAGTGAAAGTAAGCAGTGAAATAGAGTTTATATGTAAATAAAGAATAAAACACGACAATAAATGACGACCTCCGTAGTCGAGTCTTGTGTGATAAATACGAGCATTTATACCTTAGTCATGTTTGTTAATATATATTTATATCAAAAATATTCATATATATGTAAAACATATGTATGTCGGATACACTAGTTCCCATAACACAAGCCTTATGGAACTTACTTTGGCTAGGCTAATTGGTATAACTGTAAGAAATATGTGTTTATTTATTTATTATTGATAAACAAATCTATAAGATAATACTTTCTACACCAAGGTAATAAAATGAACAATATTAATGGACAACCACGACACACAGTCGGAAACAGCATTAGAGCAAAAGTGATTATGAAAACTTGAGCTCATATTACCCTACCGAATATATAGATGAATAAATACTACTGCCCGCCACGTGGTCTCATGCAACGATGCAACGATAGGCCTACTATAGAGTTCGCTCTTAAAAAAGAATTTTAGTATCCAGTAAGATTTTTTTCGATAATCATATGCTTATACCTATAATTTCAATTTAAGTATCACTAAATTTAAAAACCTAATCCAAATATATAATACATTAAGTTGACATTTATTTATGCATTGTTTTATATTCGAATTTCGCCCAGATGTGCTTGATTTTGCTCAGAATCTTATGTCTTAAGTTTTGCAAGTCGTTTACTTTTCATTTATTTAGTACATAATTGTTGGTGTCCCAAATAAAAATGAAATCATACAGATTATATAACACAAAAAAAACACCTACAAAGTCACACATTCCATAATTTGACTAATCTTATAAAGAAGGTAACGCTTATACGTTTCCTTGGAGTTTTAGATTTTTGAACTCTCGAGGCTCAAGAAGTCTAATAAATTACTTCTTAACTCTATACAACAATCTAAAAAAGGTAACAGGAAGTTAATTATGATTTCCTCTTCCATGTTTTAAACCAACATAGCCTATCCTTAACGTCTGTACGAGACAGTTTGATGATGAAATGTCTGCATGTTCAAAAGACCCCTTATGCAAACAGGCATTGTGTCAAACACTCCATCAAGTGACAATTGTACCAACACAACGCAATGTTGCTTTTGTACACGTGCGCCAATGTTGGTATTGTTCCATCAGACCACAAATGTTTATATCATTTTGTAGGGTTCGAATATTTATCAAGGGTTGATGCAATAAAAAAGACAATTTCCTTAGCAGTAGTTCGTTGTGCAAGTGAAATAAACTTAACTTGAAGCTTTTGAAGTATCCGTTCTTTATACGTTCAGTAGTTCGAGGAACGTTTCTAAGCTACCATTATTTCTGTCACAAGACGACAGTTCCATTGCTAGGTAACCGACAGTTCAATTTTTGTTTTTTTTTAAACAAAGTCAAAGTCAAACACTTTTATTGCTTAGAAATCACACGTGATCACTTACAATCGTCATACCTATACAAAAAAAAAAAAAACATATTATAAGCTACTTAAAACAAACAAAAGGAAAGTTATGATATTAATAACATATTACAATACAAGTAACAAAAAAATAATAATACAGCTAAATATAATTAGGATCACCAAGAACTGGGACCAGGATAATTATGCCCAGGGGCTTTTATCTTCGAGGTAACAAGCAGTGTTATAGTACGCCTTTTTCATAAGTTTACATTTTATGTATTTTTTAAATTTGTTAATTGACAAATCTCGTATATCTCCTGGTAGCTTATTGTAAAAACGAATGCCAGCGCAACCAAAGGATTTGCTTATTTTATGGAGCCTACTTCCGGGCACAGTAAGGTCATTTTTATTTCTTAGATTTAAATTATGAATATTGTGATTTCTTTTATATGTATTTATATTATATGTATAAACATAAAGCATTTTCCATACTTGTATTTGTTTCTGTCCCAAACATGGTAATCTTATATGCAGAAAACCCAGACAGGAAGAAAGGGTTTCTAGGTCATACAAAATATCTGTCCCGTGCGGGAAATGAACACACGACCCATTGCCATTGCATTGTATTAGCCGACCACGCGTGCACCAAACGTGCCGTATGCCGCTAAGGTTTTTAAGAGATCAAACTAGTTGGCGCTATCATTCCCAAGCGTCCTGACCCTGATTCGACTGCTTCTTTGAATAAAGTAAGAACATATTCAGTTCAGAAACTTCATTATCTTCGGTCCCACGATGCCTGCTGCGATGTGTACAACGACGTACATTACAAAATTAACGAGTTTAATTATCACTGTCGTTTACCTATTCTGGACTCTGATGGTTAAACTGGCTCGCCTGTGAACAACACAATGACTCCTGCATGTTTCAAGCTGGCTTGATTAGCTTCGGTCCCACGTTGGGTGCAATTATTATGGACAGACGACCTTCAAAATTTTCTACACGCCGCTATAATGTTAATTAGTGGTGAATAGCTAATACAGCTGTTAAAAATTTGGTGGTATTTAATGACTCTTTGCGCCACGAGCGTCAGTGGCGCTGTGGTCTTGTCACTTGTCTACCAATCGAATGATTCGGGGAGTCCGAGGTCGATCCATTTTATATGTACATTTCTCTGACGCTCCTGCAGTGAAGGAAAACATCGTTACGTAACTTGCATACACCTGCGGAGATTCGTGGTGGACCTAAGGTCTAATCGGCCCAAGCATAGTTAGGGTAGGCTCGAGCCCCTCGGCCAAGACGAAGAGCCTTAATAACAATTGAAGCTATTTTAGCTTCAATTGTTTCCGTCAGAATTTTACACTATTAACTCAAACTTTCTGAAAACATTTAAGGCAATTATCTAAAAAAATAGGCTCTTATTGACTTCAAACAAATATACAATTTACCTTACACGTACAATGAAAGCCAAAAAAAGGTGCTCTTTACTCTGATGCTTATCCTGTATACAACTGGAGGACAGACATACATGTCCATTTCAAATACGCTCGGGACCATTACCACTGTCGCCCTAGAGACATTCGACCCCTTGAACCTTCAGCGCACAACCACCAATATCAACATTATAGCTATTACCATAAAACCCACTGTACAGTGACGAGTTAATGTTAACATTGCGTTCATACGAATATGAACTTTACACCCCATCGCTGTAGCTATGGTATCTTTTGTCTCGCAAACTAATTGCAAACTCGAATGGTTTGCGCTAAAATGAATCTGTTAGCTTTGGATATAAGGATGTGTTTTGCGTGTTTCGAATTAGGGATTGGGAAAAACAACGAATCTGAGAGCGCGCACGATAAAATCGCGCGATTTGTAGCGGTTTCCTGTTCACGGGGAGGTACTTTACAACACCAAACACGCGTATTGCGAATAATGAAAACATTAAACGAAACCGCAAGCGCGAACAAAAGAGAATGCGACATTTTAAAATTTTGGGACGTCACGTAAACAATAGAAAAAAAAACATAAACAATTCACGATTACACGTAGTAAGACTTCGTCTATTGGCCGATGAAGTCCGAATATATATCCTGAGCCATGAATGATTTAATTTTAATGATCGGTAGTTACGTTGCCCAATATTTTGACTGTAGTAAATAATACAATGAAACTATACAATGAAAATATATATATTTTGTAAAGAAAGTTATACGTATTTAAATTTATTTACACAAAAAAAAAAACATAAATTTAATTTATTTATTAAGTGTTAAAGCAAAGAGAAACGCGCGCAATGCAACTAACAGTTTTTTTTTACAGCGCGGCACTGGCGTAGAACCCCTTACAGCCAGGTTTATTGTTTGAAAAATATATCTCTGAGTGCAGCGAATAATAGAACTAATATATGTAAAAATAAAAAGTTGTTTAACTCACTTTAATTTTAAGTATTTGTACATTTGTATTGTTGTTTGACATTTTTGAATGATACTTTGATTTTTGAATCGAAATCGCTCTTATCAATACATAGTATAAAACAAAGTCGCTTTCGCTGTATGTCCGTATGTATGCTTAGATCTTTAAAACTACGCAACGGATTTTGACGCGGTTTTTTTTAATAGATAGAGTGATTCTTAAGTAAGGTTTGTATGTATAATAAATGCATAATATAGTAGAGAAACATTTAAAGGTTTCTAATGTGATGTCGTAAATAAGCACGTTTTTTTGCGCTTATATTGCAAACGCTGGCTGAACCCTACGAGATAGACCAAAATAATGTACTACAGTATTGTACAACTTACAAAAATCCACAAAAAAGTCCGCGATGGTATATGTCTATCTCTTAGGGATAACCCACCATAACCATTTTTTCACTGCACCCGTGCGAAGCCGGGGCGGGTCGCTAGTAAAATAATAAAGAAAAGTTTCAAACTTCTGCAAAAGAATTTATTATTCACGAATATCATAGTTAATAAAAAAAACACAATCTAAACATCTACAACTTGAGGTAAAATAACGAGAAGTATGACGCAAGGTGAATTTAATTAAAGAATGTGTAAAATGCATTTGACAGCATCTGTCAAATGTTGACATAAGTCTGACAGATTGTCAGTAATGTGAAGTGTATGGTTATAGCGACACGCGAACGCAAGTGTTATTATGGGCGCATGTGTAACTGTTCCAAAGTTATATTACGCATTATTACTGTATGTGACCATTTAATCTAATATATATAAATCTCATGTCACAATGTTTGTGCTCAATGAACTCCTAAACTACTTAACCGATTATAATAAAATTCGCACACCATGTGCAGTTCGATCCAACTTGAGAGATAGGATAGTTTAAATCTCAAATTATCGTTGCAATTTTAATTTATTGCTAATTATTTTGCTGTTATTATTTGACAGTCACAATTATCTGTTAACTCCAAATGATTCTAACAGATGTCGATACCTTTCGACTGGGTTGAGTAAGTAATCAATAGATGGCGCTGCTATGATAAATCTACGAACGTGTCATTTTTCCGCGTACATTGCAAACGATTATACACAACTTTCACAGTTTTTTTGTAGTGTATTTAGTATCAGCATTTCACCCGAGCGAAGCCGGGGCGGGTCACTAGTCTAATATCTCCTATATATCTAATATCTCCTATATATATAAAACTCGATTACCACTCACTGACTCACTGACTCACTGACTGATCAGGGGTGATTTTAGGGTGTTTAGAGGGTGTTTCGAGTGTTTTGATGTTAGAGTGGATTTTTTTAGATTTTTTAGTTCATAGAATGGGATAAAGGGATTTTTGCCAAACCAACATGGCGGCCCGCGCGAAATGTCAACTTTTCCAAATCGCCTCCGTTTTTAATGGCGTTTGGTGGGGGTGTTCACTACTGTAGCGGGGATGCGGTGCCTCTGTCAAACTGCGAAAAAACAAAATGGCGCCGCCGCCATCTTGGACTGAAAAACCCGTTTCGACCCGTGTTTGCGACCGTCGACCGGCGCGGCGCTTGCTTTTTTCCGGGATTTTCTTTTTTCGCGTGGTCGGGACTGTCCTCGACTTTTGGGAAATTTGCGGCGCGCGGCGAAAAACAATATGGCGGCGGCGCCGGCGGCCATCTTGGATCGCCAATTTTGACGCGATTTTCGGACCGGATTTTCGCCAAGATGGCGGCCTCCGACCGGGGTGACATGTTCCGGGCGGGGGTGGAGCTCGGCGAGCAGTGTTGCCAGGTGGGAGAAAATTTCTACCGTTTTTGGTAGTTTTTCCTCTAGGGGCGGCGAAAGGCGAAAATCGAAATAACGACTTTTCGAATTTTTCCATACCACGAGCCTATAGGCCGGCGGGGCCTCTATGACTTTCTGGTATTTTTATTTTTCTCCACTGGCAACACTGGCCTCCACGGAGGTTGGAAACTTATCGCAGACCGAATTTGACCCGAATTGATCTCCCAGATCGGGGTGCGCTGGAGTCGCGCGGCAAACGTCATCCCACCCCGTATACGGTGCAGATATTGGGAAAAATCCGAAACTCGGTTATTTCAAGATGGCGGCGCCGCCGGCGGCCATTTTGTAAAAAGTTGCAATTTTCGAAAAAATTAAATCGCGGTTTTCGCGGGGTTGCCGCCGTTTTTCGACTGACAACCCCGGGTGACCTTTTGGTTGGCTCGGTGAGGAGAATTGATCGGTGGGGTAATTTACCCCGATTTTGGGGTATTTTCTCCGATTTTGGGGAGAACGTAAATCGCGTGTTTTTCGATTTTTTTTCACATGGCTGGGTCGGTCGGGCCTCGCTGATCATTTTTACCACCATTTTGGGTCAGATATATGGCAACACTGGGCGCTATGGCAGATTTCGGTTTCGGCGAATTTACGAATTTTTTGACGCGAACCGATGACAGTTGCGCGCCTACAGTTACAGCCAATCGGTGAGCGGTTTAGTCTACTACACTGGAAAAATTTGACATTTGACATTTTCAAGATGGCGGCGGCGCTGGCGGCCATTTTGTAATGGTTAATATCCTCTTTTTGCTTTATTCTCGCGGGTTTCAATCCCGATACGGTGATATGTGTATCGAATGAAAAGATTTTTTCAGCGCTATCAAAGCCAATCGGTGGCAACGTAAAAAAACCAATATGGCCGCCGGTCCAAAACGGCCAAGTATCATTTGTATTGTAATCCCTACAATATTGGTATCAAATGAAAGGGTTTTGCGAGTCAAACAGAGCCACGTTAGAGACATTGAAAAAAATACAAAATGGCGGATCGCTTTTGTTTTGCAACCCAGGCTTCATGGGTATCAAATGAAAGGTCTTGACGAGTAGAACACGACGACGTAATTGACGTTTCTAAAATTTCAATATGGCCGCCGATGCAACATGGCGACTGACATTTTTTTGCGATTTTCGCTATATGGGTATCAAATGAAAGGATCAGCACTCACGCGACTACATTTGACGTGAGCTTCTTAGTGTATTTTAAACTGAACACGCTTTTTCAGTTTGTTTTGACTTAAATGGAGACAATTTTTCACCAATTTTCGACCGACCGCCATTTTTTTTTTTCAGTAGTGGGATAGACCACACCACCGCGAGGTGCGCGCACCTCGCGGCACTCACGCGACCGCACTCACCGTGAGCTTCTTAGTGTATTTACAACCGTACACAGTTTTTATTTTATTTGATTTTTGTGACAAAAAAGAAGCCTTTTTTTTTAACCTATTTTCGACAGACCACACTTTTTTGAAAAACAGTCAGGATGGACCACCCCACCGCGGGGTGCTTGCACCCCGCGGCAAGCAAGCGACGTCTAGTCTAATATATATAAATCTCATGTCACAATGTTTGTGCTCAATGAACTCCTAAACTACTTAACCGATTATAATAAAATTCGCACACCATGTGCAGTTCGATCCAACTTGAGAGATAGGATAGTTGTCATCATCATCATCATCATCATCATCAATTTTAAAAATTCTTTCACCAATAGAAAGCCACATTATTGCGGAGTGTCATCATCATCATCATCATCATCATCATCAGCGGACGGCGCGCGATGGCTTCGGGTTTAATTCAGTTCGCTTTCGTGCTCGCTTCGGGGATTATTAATATTATGCCCAACGAAGTGGGCGCGGGTCAGCTAGTAGATATATAAAAATACCTGAGTAAAAAAAAATATTGTTAAAGTATTTAATCTCCTCGATAAGATAACTTTTTTTTTATTATTTATAATTTAGAAAATTGTTAAAAGTTGCAAGAAGTTTACGATTACCGATTGTTTGACGAGTTACAAGGACATTACATTTTTTGTTTTTTATAGGATAGGGCAGCAAACGAGCAAACGGATCACCTGATGGTAAGCTATAACCGTCGCCCATGGACACCTGCAACACCAGAGGAGTCACAGATGCGTTGCCGGCCTTTTAAATGGGAATATGCTCCTTTTTTGAAGGCTTCGATATCATTATATAGACAAAATAAAAAAAATAATGCATAATTTTATAAACGTTCAAATATGTTATTGTCAGTTATCGTGACAATATTAAAGAATTATTAAAGTCCAACATCCACACACAGCACACAGTGTTAATCCTTGGCCTTCTGAAAGTCCGAGATTTTATTATAAAGGGTTTTTCAATAAGGGCGGGTAGATTTTGGCGGCCCGTGGCGGCCATTTTGTTTTGGTGACACTTGTCAAATCTTTTGCTTATTATTCAGTTGCTTATGCCAAATCACCATGGCAGGTTACACGATTGAACAGCGCGTACAAATGATAAAACTTTATTATCAAAATGAGTATTCGTTAGTGCAAACGTTGCGTGCATTGCGCCCATTTTACGGTAGACGTGGTGGCCCTTCACAGTCGACTCTTCAGCGTTTGGTGGCAAAATTTGAAACAACCGGTTCGTTAATCGATCAACCCACACCTGTACGTTCAAGAAACGCAAGATCAGCCGAGAACATCGCGGCGGTCCGTCAAAGTGTACAGCAGAACCCGAGGCAGTCGATTCCTCGTCGTGCACAAGAACTCAGCCTTTCGCAAACTTCAACTTGGCGAATTTTGCGACGGGACTTAGGGTTACACCCGTATAAGATTCAACTGACCCAGGAGCTCAAAATTCATGACCATAGACAACGTCGTTTGTTCGCTGCCTGGGCCTCGAATCGTTTGGAAGATGATCCCTATTTCGGGAAAAAATCATCTTTAGCGACGAGGCGCATTTTTGGATGAATGGCTTTGTTAACAAACAAAATTGCCGTATATGGAACAACACAAACCCACACGAGGTTCACCAGGTGGTAATGCATCCTCAAAAAGTTACGGTTTGGTGTGGATTTTGGGCCGGCGGCGTCATTGGTCCGTATTTTTTCGAAAACGACGTTGGTGAGGCGGTCACTGTCAACGGCGAGCGCTACAGAACGATGATATCCAATTTTTTATGGCCCACGTTGAACCATATGGACCTAGACGACATGTGGTTCCAGCAGGATGGCGCTACGTGCCACACAGCGGACGCCACGATAGACATTCTGCATGAGCGATTTGAGACTAAGGTTATCTCTCGCAGGGGTGATGTGAATTGGCCACCAAGGTCATGCGATATAACCCCGCTAGACTTTTTCTTGTGGGGTTTTTTGAAGTCGCAGGTCTATGCAAATAAACCACAATCCACCGATGCCCTAAAGGCGAACATAACATATGCCATCGCTCAAATTCAGGCGGATCTATGCGGAAGAGTTATTGAAAATTGGACCACTCGGATCCGTGCCACTGTGAGAAGCCGAGGCGGGCATTTGAATGATGTCATCTTCCATACTTAATGGCATATATGTGCCTTTTAAATAAAAAAAAAAAATTGTTGATACCTCATACGCAGCTTGTTTAATTTCGTTTCAAAATCTACCCGCCCTTATTGAAAAACCCTTTATATATAAAAAAACGCCGCCCCACACTGGGATTTTCATCCTGTGTCGTGGATGCAGTCACAAACATTTTTTTTTTATTGCTAAAGTTGACAAACAAGCAGGCTGCCCACCTGATGGTAAGTGGTAACAGTCGCCTATAGTACATGTGGTTCCCACGAGATTCGCAGCAAATCTGCAAACCTCATAAGAACCACAGTGTACGTTGCCAACTTGTGACATAAGATGTAAAGTCACAGTACCCAGTAATTTCACTGCCTATCTTACCCTTCCCGCCGGAACACAGCAAAGCGAACCCTGCTGTTTGGCGGCGGAAATAGGTAAGACGGAGGTACCCATGCAGACGACCCTGGTACAGAGTCTACCTCCTAGAAAACATGGCAGAAGACCGGAATAAAGTTATGTAGGTCATACAAAATATCTATTTGAAGTAGCGGATTACTTGACCGCCGCGCCAAGTGTCGTGTCGACACTAAAACCGCGTACCTCTGTGCACCACTACCAGCGTCTGTCGTATTAAGCGCTGCAAAAAATTGTTACCTGTTAGCGGTTTGATAACTTTACCTGTAACAAACAATATTAATGTTGAATAACAATATTATAATTATTTTAATAAATACATTTTTATAACAAGACTCCACATAGTGTAGCTGAATTGCATTTCATAAGTTCAAGGTACATGTTAAAAAGACGCTAATGGGTAAGGGCTATTACAAAGTCAATGATTATTTAAATGATGCCAATGCTTGGTGTTGATTTGAAGATATTACATTCTAAATTGTAAATATTTGTTTTCCCGTATAAATTGTAAACACATATATACATTGTATGATAACGACATAATTTATTGTAAATGTTGTTATTACTTTTGATAAAGCTGATAAGTTTCTTGCGCCCATTCTTCTTATCAGCTAAAAAAATACGTCCTGAATGGGTGGTAGGGGGAAAAAATTGGTCAATTCAAAAGAGCTTTCTATAAAGTCATATTTGAATTTTGATTTTGATTCAGATTGCCCACTAGCCGATGAAGTTGTCACAGTCGCCTGTGGTACAAGTGGTTCCTGTGAGATTTGCAGCAAATCTGTAACCTCCGTAGAAGCCATAGTGAACGTTGCCAACAAGCGACATAAGATGTAAAATCACAATACGGCCACACAGGACCCAAACCTATGCGGATGGCAGGAAGCAGTAAAAATAGCGAGCACACCGGAAGTTCACGATAACGTGCAGACGCCCGCCAAAGCCGGAGAGTAGACGCTTACTACCTACCTTATCTATGCGCGGCGGAGTTTTGGGTATAAGTTACTTTTCACAACTACTCACAAAAACTACTCATATTGTGTTACTCTGTAAATTGGGAATTTATTTAGTCAGAGTTCCAAGTTTAACCGAAATCTAATCTATAACATTAGTAAATAACAGATAAAAATACCGCATTTACCTGTACATAGACAAACGACATTTACAATTTATTATTTACGTAAAGTCCTTGCTTCACAATGCAATCTATACTTGTAATTTTTTTTTTATGTGATAGGGGGCAAACGACCAGACGGATCACCCGATGGTAAGCAATCACCGCCGCCCATGAACGCCCGCAACACCAGAGGAGTCACAAGCGCGTTGCCGGCCTTTTAAATGGGAGTACGCTCTTTTCTTGAAGGTTTGGATATCGTAACGCCTCGGAAACACTGCAGGCGACAATTCATTCCACAGTTTAGCTGTGCGAGGCAGAAAGTTTCTAGAGAAACGCACAGTGGTGGACTGCCAAGTATTGAGATGGTGAGGATGGAAGGTTTGTCGCGTGGAACGATGTCGGAAGAAATGTGTAAAGAGGTCAATTCTGTACTTGAAATATATTTCCAAAATTACTATCAGGGGGTGATTAGGGATCGATACTGATGCCAAACGATTTTAACGGATCTTGGTACAATTATTTTGCATACGCCTAAGCTGGTTATTGTATACTTTTCATCACGCTATAATCAATAGGAGCAGAGCAGTGAAGGGAAATGTTGGGAAAACGGGAGAAGTTACTCCATTTTTTAAGCTTCCGTCGCGTGTGCAACTTTAATGGTTAAAGCTTAAACTTATATAAAAAATATCCCACGACAGCATAGTAGGTCAATCTTTTATGTTTGATTATATTTGTCTACTCTTACGTTTGTAATTAAAATTGCTATCTAAAATTACGAGTCCACGCGGATGAAATTAGCCATGAACAATATGTTTTTGCAATTAACTATTTGCAAAGTTATTAAAAGATAGAAACGCGTGTAAAAATGTGAGTTCATGAGCTGTTCGTTTTGTGTCAGTGACTGTATATTGAAAATGTTAGTTGGTATCCCAATCAGGTGGTCCGAATGTTCGATTGCCAGAGCCAATAATGTTTTATAAAAAAATACTATTCAACTGATCATTCAAAACTCAAATCAATACAGATAACAGAAAGCTTCATGCTGCGAAGAATATTTCAAAGTGGACTCATCACACTGACTCAAAACGAACAATCGCCCGTGTATAAACTGCTGGAACGTATGAAGGACTGGAATAATCATCATAAAATTCAGCGAGAAGCGTATTTGCTGCCATTTTGTATTCAAATCGCGCCATAACGGCGGCCATAATGGCGGCGCGACGTCCATTCGCGACGGCGGCGCCCCTGTCGGACTGATTGGAGGCGCGCCAATTTCTTAGGTGGCTTTTTAATATATAACTATGTTTATTTGGATATATCTATCATCTGGTCATAGTCATCATCACAGCTCATATACGACGAATCGTAAACGGCGACAAGCGATTTTTTCTTTATATTCTCAGTCCACCTTGTGAGAGGCCTACCAACGCTGTAGCCCCCAGTATATGCATGTCACTTGAGGATCTTCAGACTTGCAATGCACCCTGCCCACTGTAGCTTAAAGTTCACAATTGAACAAACTATAGTTATGAACCTAGTTCTCTGCGAATTTCTTCATTCAAATGAACTCAAAGAATCCGCTATCTTTGGATGACTTTGAGTTTCCTTATCAGGTTTATTGTAAGTGGCCAGGTTACAGTTATATATTCCTTTTTTATTTTTATTAATTAAAAACATATAGAACAAATAACAAAGTTTTCATATTAACATCTGCAGGTAACACAGTTGTTATAATAAAATACATCAAATAAGGAATTGCAACGACAATTTAGACGAAACAAAACTTATCATGCAGAAAAGAACACAGGAGACGTATTTTTGAATCAATAGACGTGAAGTCGGAATTCGAATACGAATACAAATCGTGTGCGAAATTATTTTCTCCTGCTTAAAATTTTATAGACTTTTGAATCACTCGAATTCAGTGTTGTCATTAAAAACAAATTCTTAATTAGTTCCGATTCACGCAGAAAAATTAAAAATCATTAAACAATATTTACTTATTATTATGTACCTATTTACAAGCTTTACATTAACCAGAGGTCAAAATTTGTATGGAAGGTGGGCCTGAGTAATGTGCAGCGACGAAACTTTACCAGAGAAGAGTATAAATTATTGTAGATCATCTGGATAAAGATTAGATTTTAAATATCTCCCGTTTTTTTTTTGTAATTAATAATTTAATTATTTAATACTAGCAAGTTGATGGAATTTTTTTTTAGTTTTTTTTTACTTTTTATTAATTTACGCAAGACATGCTGTCAAGTCGTATTGACAGCGGACGAGTGTCATCATTGGTCACAGACTATGTACACTCAGGGTGGTCAGTAGCACAACATGTCTAGAACTTCATGAATGTATAATTACTAAATTACATTTCTTTTGTTAACTATATAACCATTTTTCAATAAGATTTAAATAAATTATCATTTTATATACTTAATTAAAACATTTTAACTACGTTTTGGGATGTGTTTACTTGAATATCCAGGTACTTTCAAACATTCTTTACAGAAAAACAGGGCATTTAAAAAAAATATAATAAATTGTAAATTGATGAACATAAAATTGCCTATCGATTGATATATCTTACGTCTCTGCACATGATTGAGGCCCACTTTTTGTCCATGTCCTTTATCACAAAGGACTCAAAGGATTTCTATAGTAATCTAGTAGTAAATATAGCCTATGTCACTCAGTGATAATGTAGCTTTCTAAAGAAAAAAGAATAATTAAAATCGGTTCAGTACTTTTTGAGTTTATTTGTAACATACAAAAACACAAATCTTTCCTCTTTATAATATTATTAGTGTAGATAACCTGAAGTTTATACGTTAATCACATACAAAACAAAGGTCTCGCCAAAAATCATTTAGAACCTATTGTAATAAATCTATGTAGAAACATACAATAGATAACAGAAAATCAACGATAAAAAGACAACATGGTCAAAGAAACGAACCGAAAATCTATACTAATATATAAAGCTGAAGAGTTTGTTTGTTTGTTTGTTTGTTTGTTTGAACGCGCTAATCTCCGAAACTACTGGTGCGATTTGAATAATTCTTTTTTTGTTGGATAGTCCATTTATCGAGGAAGGCTATAGGCTAAATAACATTACGCTATGACCAATAGGAGCAAAGACAGAGCGGTAAATGTGTAAAAAACGGGGAAAATTATTCATTTTTGAAGGCTTTCTTTGCGTGCGCTGCGAAAACGGTTCAAGATACACAAAAAATATGTATGAAAGAATTATTCCTCTATACATGATCTAAAAAAAAGTCCGCGACGGCATATGTCTATCTTTTAAGGTTTAGTCACAATGACCGTTTTTATGGTACCAAATTTGGTCGAAATAATTTGTTTAAGTTGTATCAACATAATAATATTAATCTTTATTCAAATATAAATATAAATATGTTGTTGGTTAACCAAAAATCTGCCGGAAGTCACTATTCCACGCGGACGAAGTCGCGGGCAAAAGCTAGTCTTGTTATAATGTGATTAATTCGTGAGAGCCGCTAACTCGGTGAATGAGCCATCCACAAAACTATTATTGTACTCAACACTTGTTCGCTCCCAATTTGAGTATTGTAGTCAGGTCTGGTCACCTTTCTATAATGTCCACATTATAAGACTAGAGCGCATACAGAAGAGATTTGTGCGGCACTTAACATTCCAGTGTAATAAAGCTAAAACACTCGCCACGTATGAAGAGCGCCTATCTTTTTTCAAATTACATAGTCTTCAAAACAGAAGACTACTACTAGATCAGGTGTTCTTATACAAATTACTCAATGGTTGTCTGGATTGTCAGATATTACAAGAAATAAACTTTACTGTACCCTACAATATGCCTCGGTCATCTAGATATAAGCCTTTTCAACCACACTTATCTAGGACTAACGCTCAGCATTTTTCACCCATAAATAGATTGCAATATCAGTATAATGCCTTGTTTCAGAGTAGCGACTCCGACATTGATATCTTTTGTGACAGTCTGTACAGTTACAAAAAAAAACGTAGTTAAATCTTTCGCGCGCCTTTGATCCGCCTGTGTACATGTAGTTTCCTATAAATTTATATAATTTTTAGTTTTGTGTTCCATTTCGATTTTTATTTATTTTTAATTACATTTGCTCGTAGTTAGTGCATGCCGTGGCAACCTTTAATTAAGATAGCACTTAGTATAGTTTTAAGCATAGTGTCCATGAACATTGTGTTAGTGTATGTCTTGTTGGTTGTCCTAAATAAAAAATATAAAAAAAAAATAAAAAAATATATATACGAGGGGAGGTCAAAAAGTTCGCGGAATGACTGGGAAAAAAGATGAAATGATACATTATGTTATTTTTCCTTTTCAATATATTCCCCCTTAACACGAATACATTTTTCGGATCTGGCATATAACTTATTAATACCGTCGAAAAAATAGGTTTTGTCTTGGGCGTCAAAATACGCCGAAATCGCCGACTTGACTTCATCATCGTCTCTAAATTTTTTCCACGCAGCTCTTTCTTCATCTTTGGGAATAAATAAAAATCGCTAGGGGCCAGGTCTGGACTGTAGGGTGGATGGCGTAGTTGTTCAAAACCGCATCGATGAATGGCAGCCGTCGCAACATGACTCGTGCGAACGGGCGCGTTGTCGTGCAAAAGGAGTACACCTTTTGTCAGTTTTCCTCTTCTTTTTTCTTTAATAGCTTCTTTTAATCGGTCCAATAGGGAAGCGTAGTACTCTCCCGTTATAGAAACACCACGTTCTTTATAATCGATCAAAAGAATACCTTCAGTATCCCAAAAAATAGTCGCCATGATCTTTCCGGCCGATTGCGACACTTTAAATTTTTTAGGGGGTGGTGTGCCTTTTTTGTGCCACTGCATCGACTCCTGCTTTGACTCAGGCTCATAGTGGTGAACCCAAGTTTCATCACCGGTTACAATTCGGGCCATAATTTCTTCCCTATCTTCTCCACAGCGGTCCAAAAACTCGCGGAAACAGTTGACGCGCTCACGTTTTTGCAGCGGCGTGAGCATTCTCGGGACTCACCTTGAACACACTTTACTCATGCCAAGATGTTGATGAAGAATATTTAAAATTGTGGTTTCTGATACTCCAACTGATGCTGCAAGTTGTTTCTTCTTCAACCTTCCGTCTTCCAATACAAGTTTTTCAACTTTTTCATTGATTTCCGGCGTAGTGGCCTCAATGGGCCGTCCAGGTCGAGGATCATCTTCAATTGACTCCCTTCCTTGCTTGAAAAGGCCGCACCATTTGTAAATCATGGTTTTACCAGGAGCAGAGTCTCCGTAAACAGCTAACATCTCTTGCAAAATAGTTTGAGGCGTTTTTCCTTGTTTGGTGAGGAACTTTACGACGGCGCGATGTTCAATTTTCTCCATAGTGGCTAGTTTGTTCCCGATTTACTTGTTTACTCGTTTGTAACTCGAAAGCTAATGACCCAATTAGGCTAGAAATTGGCATATATAGTAATTATGAGTTACTCAAGTAGCGGCTACCTGGAGGAGCGACCTCACCCCCGCCAACCCCGCCATTCCGCGAACTTTTTGACCGCCCCTCGTATATAAGATCTAGATCTGTTTAACTCAGCTCCATCCAGATTTGCTCATGTGGTCTCGCAGCAATGGATTGAGTCGGTTCCCTTGATGGATTGAGTTTAGACATATTGTCCATAATGTTCCTAGTAATTATTAAGATAGCATTCAAGTTTTAAGTTAGTTATTTATATGCGAAAACTCGTAAATAGTCCGTAGTATTATAAGTAGATGTTAAATAGTTATTAAGTACTGTTAGTTTTCCAAATAAAATAAAATAAGCGACACCAGTTCTGTTCAAGACACATTAGAGAGTTTCCTAGTTACAAAAAAAAAAAAATTGGAGTAAATACTATTCCCTCGTCAATTTACGCCTTTGGCCTTGCCTACAGCGCCTTGAGAGAATCCCCGGCTTACCCTCCGCTCTATTAACATAAGTTTCCGTCACTCCAAAACTTGCCACAATGCGTAAGTTAGCTCCTTAACTTTAAGTAGCCAAGTTATCGACGACTGCGAAAACTCGATGAATGGATATGTTCAAAGTTTGACGCCTGCGTCACTTTATAGAAGACGTTAAAGTTCAGATGTCGATGAATACGAATAACTTGTGTCATAACTCATGTCGTATAATGAGACATTAGACTTGATGAGTTTAACGTCCGCTCTTCAAGTTTCTTCGATTAGACAGAATCTCCGGTATAGACCTGTCTGACTGGTCCTTCATCCTTCAAATACAAAGTGTTACTAATGGACTTAGACCTTGAATTGTTTTAGATCAGTGATCCCAAAGCGGTCTATATAGAGTTGTATGCTGGGGCCACACTAACGACAAATACCATTAATTATCGCAATAATGGACGTTAACCATAGGTGTAGCCACAACTTCACGGGATAATTTGACAATGACATTAACAATGGCGTTCGGCGTTAGGCGATAGTTCAAGTGGCGGTACATCAAAGAGATTAACGTGAGAATTGATGCGATGACGTGGCCACACTACGTATTGTCAGTGTGCGTCGAGACCGCAACGGGAGCGGACGTGTTTGTTTTTTGTACAACGGATTTGCCTCAATATCGCACGTTATTGTTTTAAAATACGAAGTATGTAGTGGAGTAACGAGTTTTTTTTTACTTTTCTCGAGAGTCTGCAAATATAATATAAATTTAGACTCATGAAATACAGCTCTGTCGACGTCCATCTTGCTTGAATTAAAGTAAATACAACGCCGTTTTTATCGCCAATAATGAGCAGTCATGTTGACCGTTGAAGTGTAGCCACACCCACTTTAATGCGGTAAAAATTATTGCAATAATTATCGCGATAATGGACATAGACGTTAAACGCTAGTGTGGCCCCAGCATTAGGGGCCTACGTCAGTGAAAAAAAATTAGTGGTATTAAATATTTTCTAATATAAAATCTAATACATTATTTATAAAAGTGCCTACGAAGTAAAAAAACTGGCCAAGTGCGAGTCGGACTCGCGCACCGAGGGTTCCGTACAAACCTGCAAGGTTTACAAAGTTCGTTCATTACGACAATCGAGTCATAACTATGGTATTTTTATTGCAAATCGAAATTCATAACATTACGCGTTCATGAGGAAAAAAGTAATAAGTTTATATTTATTAAAAAAATATATATTTTGTAATGTAACTAAAAATTTAAGGTTTTCGGAATTTTTCCTTTATGTGTGCTATAAAACGTTGCTTCATGCCAAATTTCAAGATTCTAGGTCGACTGGAAGTACTCTTTAGGTTTTGATTCCCTTGCGAGTACTTGCGAGTTTCAAAATATGCAGCTTAAATTGCTGTTTCTTTTGAATGCGTTGACATAGAAGTTTGATTTTGTTACAGCTTAAAGGTATTATAGACCTGAGTATTTGGTATGAATTTCAATTTAATACCTCTACGCGCTTATGAGGAAATGGGTAGTAAGTTTAAAATTATTAAAAAAATATAACTAAAAATTTATGGTTTTCGTAATTTTTCCTTTATCTATGCTATAAGACGTTGCTTCGTACCAAATTTCAAGATTCTGAGTTCACGGGAAGCACCCTGTAGGTTTTGATTCCCTTGCAAGTGTCGAAAATTTGCGGCATAAACGGCTGTATCTTTTGATTGCGTTGGCTTAGAAGTTTGATTTTTTCACAGCTTCAAGGGACCGTAGACCTGAGTAATTGATATAAATTTCAGCTTCATACCTCCACGCGTTCCTGAGAAAAAGGGTCTTGACAGACGGACGGACGGACGGACAGACGGACAACAAAGTGATCCTATAAGGGTTCCGTTTTTTCCTTTTGAGGTACGGAACCCTAAAAAAAATATTATATATATTTATACAATTTTGTAAGATGTAGGATGTAGGCATTCGACTAGACTAGACATTTTACTTAAAGGCTATACATAAATTTAAATTTATTTATCATACACCAGTGAAGCTTCCAATTAATTACTAAAACATGTTTGAAGTAGATCGCTGTACATTTTAAGAAATATAATCGTATTTAAAGCAACAAACATGGAGCGCTATAGGTCACGAATAATAGCACGAATACTGCTCTTAAACATATTAATATTTAACAAAAAAACATCTACAGACCCGAAATTATTGTTATAAAAAGAATATGAACGATCGAAAACAGTGTTCTTACAATAATTGGTTCGTCTGTGGCTGTACGTATTTTACTGTTGTATAATATTCTTTCCAACGAAATAAAAAATAAATAAAAGGGGAAGACCCAGTACCAACAGTCGACAATATACTACAGTACTTTCTAAAAGACCCAGGACAGGTGTACAAGTACTACCCTCTACTGACGTGCGTTGCGATTGTATTGTTCATGAAAAAATATTTATAACTTCTAGAAATAAGTGTAAATTTAATAATTGTAGGAAACTTACCTCTTGGTTCTGTAAAAAGTGTAAAGTGTCGCTATGTGATAATAAAAAAAAACAATGCTTCGCATTATTTCATGCATATCCGATTTCTCTATGGCCTTAATGCCTGAAGTATCAAAATTGATACCTATTTTTTTTTTCTAAATAAAGATGTAAAATAAATATTGTGATTTTTTAGCTATTTTTCCCTTCATCTAAACCCTCAAGCAAACAAAGTAATCTATACTAATATTATAAAGAGGAAAGATTTGTTTGTTTGTAATGAATAGGCTTCGAAACTACTGGAGCGATTTCAAAAATTCTTTCACCTTTGGAAAGCTACATTATCCCCGAGTAACATAGGCTACTTTTATCCCGGAAAAATCGACAGATCCCACGGGATGCGCAATAAAGGCTTTGCTCAAAAACTACTGCACAGATTTTTATGTGGTTTTCATCAATAGATAGAGTGATTCTTGAGTAAGGGTTTGCGGTATTTTTTACCTCGGAGAAACGGATAGTCCCACGGGAAGCGCGATAAAACCTTCGCGCCATAAACCGACTTCCGCGCATATGTAGCCGTGGGCAAAAGCTATGACCCTTAACCCTCTATAGACCAAATCCCGAAAACCACGCAGGCAAAGCCGCGGGCAGAAAGCTAGTATTAAATAAAATCACTTTCGTAAATCAAGCTACTAAGTATGAGAAGTTCCACGCTATTATTAAGAGAATGACGTAACTTTTTACAAAATCACTAGCTAGATGCTTAAGACTCTGAATTAATTTATGCAAAAGAAACTCAACTAATATTTAATAGAAAGCTATAGAGGGTAACTTGAAAAACATGTGTTCACTCGTCGACTAAGTAAATGTGAATCAGCTCGCCACGAAGCCTCCGAACTCGAGAGCGCTCGGATAAATTCGATTGCTGTCGCTCGAACGCCAAATAGCACACGTAGCGCCATCTGTTTTTCGTCAGCGATAAAACGCAAGTATCGGAACTTCTAGACCTGCAAGCGGCGGCGTCTGACCCGTCGCCTCCATTGTCACCCCCCAACCGGCAGCCTTCTGCTTAGCCACGTGTAGGTTTCCGTTAATACAGGCCGGTCCCACTTTGGAGAACCGTGCCTTCTTCTAGCGCTTATGCCCTCCCCATGGGGCAGTGCTATCCGTGCCTCTTCTGAGGTGCGGCTCTCATCAATAAAGCCAGTAGGGTCAATAGGACCAAAGGCTTAGGCTGAGTTTAGTCGGTAGGTCTGTGTGGTCGAGCCGCCTCGACAGCACCAGGAGTCCGACATAATCAACGCATCCCTGCTTGCCTGTTGCGTTGGTATCCATGATGGATTTTCCTCTCCTGAGGACAAAAAAAAAGGGGGTGTGGCTGTGTTATGGACACGGCCGTTTGTTGTACGTGAATACGTCTCGTAACGGGTGGCCTTCAAATTGGCGGGGCTCCCCCTCCACCGCGCGCGATGTGTTACAGTATTTACTGGGCGTAATAAATTCTTTGATCCTTTAGCTATCCAGTAGTGTAATTGCTACAACACTAAACTGTATCCCCCGATTTTGTTATCATTCGATTTTTTGATTTGCGTCCCTATGGAAGCAATTTTAAAAACGTATTCACGTCAAAAAAAAGCAATGCCCGGGTCAATAGTTTGCACTCGCTTTTATACCCGCCGTAGGCATATTCTTTTCGTATCTTCTACACTTGGTATTTTATACAATGTTTTATAATAATTCTTACATAAGGGTTAAACAATACTAAGGTTATTTCCATTTGCCATAACATCTTGAGATACTCGAGGAGCCATGTTTTTCACAACGTTGCCGGCCGCGCGTACAACAATGGGTTCCGTTTGGACTGACGAGCGCGGGCGCTGTTATTGTGCGCACCACCTGGCGTGCACGTGGCCGCGATGCATCACCGCCGACAGACAGCTAGACGACACGTTGATGTTGCGCGTCGGAACCATATTTCACGGCGGCACTCAATCGTACGCCCCACAACGCATCACACTTCTCTTGAATTGTTAAAATCGACTTCACGCCATATGTAATAGAGACGCTTTTGGTAATTCAAATGTTGAGCTAACGTGTTGGTGATTGTACGTCACAATAAATCATGTTGACGTCCTCGTTATAAATATACGACTGTCGATTTCGTGACAGCGTAAGCGTTTGATTTAGCTTCTCAATGTATGTAAGCAAACTTGGATAGGCTTTGTGTGAAATAACACGCTGCTGGCTTCCATTTTTGGCCTAATTGTTCTACTATCAATCAGGTGACATCAACTTTCTGATTACACAATGAAGGACTTCAAATTTGGAGATCTCAATTTAGAGTCAGAAACAAAATGGTCATAAGCTCATATAATATAAGACCACAATTTATACGTAACTAGGGGTTGCGTAGAAACAACAATTGTTTTGTTGCCTTGACTTAAATTCAAACAATTTTACGGGTAATCGCCAAATCCTCTATTACTATGTCTCCATATCTGGCGATGCTGAAGGCTGCTGAAGTAAGGGATCACCCTTAGTTCGGCAGCCTTCAGCATCGCCATAACTAGGTTCCCTTATGATAAGCATCGCCCCGCTGCATCGCCCCCTCTCCAAAGGGGACAGTCGCCTTCACGATTTGCCTATATGGTTCTTAGAACTTAGGCACAGGCTGAGTTTAGTCGGTAGGTCACGTGGTCAGGCCGCTCTCGCCGCGTGCAGTCCGACATAATCACCGTGACACTTACCGTTGCGGTGGTATTTTACCGTGGAAGAGCCATGCTTCGGCACGAATTGGGCCGGCTCGACCGCAGTGATACCACGGCCTCACAGGAAACCGGCGTAAAATAGCGCTTGCGCTGTGTTTCGCCGAGTGAGTGAGAGTACCGGAGGACCAACCCCCCCTTCCCCTCTTATTCCATTTTAAAAGGCCGGCAACGCATCTGTGACTCGTCTGGTGTTGCGGGTGTCCATGGGCAGCGGTTATCGCTTACCATCAGGTAGGTTCGTTTGCTGCCCTATCCTATAAAAAAAAATATCCTGGGCACGATTCGTGCCCCTTGTGAGGATTCTCAGCCTCTCTCTCCTGAGAGAAAAGAAAAAAAGGTAATCTACTCAAAGTTGGCATATCAGGCTATCAACAGCCACAATAGGGTAGACGACTACAACTGATTATGGCCGTTTTTATACTATAATAATCTGATTGAGCAATTTATATCTCATGAGAGTATGTCAATATAGAAATTTCAGTAAAATTTTTTATTTATATTGTTTTTAGATTTCTAAAAAAATGTGCAATTATATTTACGTAATTCTAATGAAACGGACACATTTCTAGCATTCTCACATTAAATGTAACATTTTTTTTTATATTGAAAGAATTTTTTTGATATTTGTTTATACGCTCATACAAATTAAGCGAGTTTACTTAATTATGACGTCACGATTGCAGTGCTTTTAGTATGGAGCGTTTTTGAGCGACCCGCGACAGCGCCGCAAACATGTCGATGTATCTTCAATAGTAATAGGCGCAGTTATACTGTTGTTTCTACAATATTTCTCAGTTAAAGGAGTACTCTTATTAAATATAGAATTTAAAAAATTGTCGTCTACCCAATTTTGGGCAGGTTTACGAGATGAGTCGAAATAAGCCGTTCGTATCACAAAGAGGTGTAAAGCGAACATGTAAAACTGAGGCTTTATCTCGCTGAGCAAATTCACTGGAACAATAATCACGGCGCGTGGGCCGCACGCAGTCGCTAGTGCGGTGCGCTGTGTAAGATGCAAAATAAGATAATAAATTTAAAAATAAGAATAGGCTTGTTGCCTAAATTTCAGTAGTTGGATACTAATATACCTTGATGCCTATTCTATACAAAATAATTATTATTTTTGAAAAAAAATGCTTATTTATAAGAATAATTTTGCATTTAATTAAATATTTGACATTAGTCATCAAAAACGCTCATGACTGTCATGGCGTCTTGAATGACGTCACGCCGTGCAAAACACAGCTGTTTTAGTATCGGAATATTCGGTATTGTGAAGTTATTTTAATAAAAAATGGATTCATCGTATTACAAGTACTGCATAGTGCCCCAGTGTACAAGCACAAGTATAAAAACACCAAAAAATTATTTATATACGTGCCAAACAATCAGCAGATACGTAAAAAGTGGCTGACACTCGCGAGAAGGAATGATGCCCATTCTTTTTCGCACTTCCACAAGACACTTGGGAATGACATTTTGACTTTGACGTTTCGCACGGCGTGACGTAACACTTTTTTATTGGTGTTTGCTGTCACGTGACTTATGGCTTATTTTGTGCAATTTTATTTTATAAAAATATAAATAATCAAAAGTTATTATTTTATGAAACTTTGTTTTTTCATAATTAAATGATCATCTTAATAGTTATGCAACCTAATGCATCAGATTTGTTCATAGTGGATACAAGCCTATTCTAGCGACACGTTTGTCGCAGCTGTCGACTACTCGGCTACTACGCAACGGGTAGCGGTTTCAATTTCGGCACGGGATAGATATTTTGTATGACCCGGAAAAAATTGTTCCGGTTTGGGTGTATGTGTATGTCAGATGTTTGTGACTGCACCCAAGACGCAGGATGAGAATCTAAAGACGTTCTTTTAAAAAAATATTTTTAACCCTTTTAGTGCCAAAGAGCGCCGTGGCGCTGCTCTCGCTACTTGCCAAAAATACCAGCGACGCGATAGCGATCCTTTTGGCAATACACTTTAGGCGCGTACAGGTGACGGTTAAACAAAAGCTGTCACTGTAAATGCACTTTTATGCTGGCATTTTTAGCATACATTGGTAAAATATGTATGGCACTAAAAGGGTTAAGATAGATTTTAGGTACACTTTATAACTACGCAACGGATTTTGATGCGCTTTTTTTTAATAGATAGAGTGATTCTTAAGGAAGGTTTATATCAAAATCAAAATAATCTTTATTCAACATAGACCTTTACAGGTACTTATTGACGTCAACAAACAAAACAAAAAAAAAAGCTTTAAAAAAAACAAAAACCTTGTCCGTACGTACGAATAAGGATACAAAAAAAAATATTGACTCTACACCTGTTCGGAAATTGGGAGAGCCTTCTCGAGAAGAACAGGCAAGAAACTCTGAAGATCTATTTTTTATCTCATCTTTTCAATGTTAATAATTATAATAATAATGATATAATATAAAAATACAATATAATATAAGATACAATCATACCTAATACGATTACAGTCGTATGTATGTTTACATACACATATAAAAATAATACAATATTATAAATAATGTTGTTACCAAACATGGCTCTATGAATAGTGTCCCTATTCCCAAATAGTGTGATCATTTAGATAGTCACATACTTTATAATAACCTTTACTCATGAGTGTCTTTTTGATATGGATTTTAAATTTATACAAAGGCAAATCAATGACACTGCGGAAGTTTGTTAAACATAGATATACATTTCCCCAAGTATTATGTATAATACATGCATAATATAGTAGAAAAACACTGAGAAATTTTGAGGTTTCTAATGTGATGTCGTAAATAAGCAAGTATTTTTGCGCTTACATTGCAAACGATTATATACGAGTATAACGTTCACAGTTTTTCTGTAGTGTATTTAGTGTCAGAATTGCACCCGTGCGAAGCCGGGGCGGGTCGCTAGTTATCGATAATTATTGTTTTATATGATCGATAAATATTAAGTGCCGACTATACAGCACTATCGACAATTCCAACTTTCCGAGGCAGCTGCGGAAGAATTTCGCACGCACGTGTAAACCCGTGCTCGGAATGGCGATAATTACACGACTCACCTCATAAGGCATATAGTAAAATGTTATTACTAGCTATTAACATATTTATTACGAAACGAAGTTCCTCGTCGTGTACGTCTGTCTATATTTTCAATGGGAACAATAGTCAATATAGGCCAGTCATTAAAGCCTAAAATCCGTAAGTAATTAGTAACTCGCTGAAATTTTGAGGGTTTTCGAAAGAAGGTAAAATAACATACCGGGTGATTTTGCAGGTTTCTGCGGTGTACAGAAAGGGTTGAAAAGGGGTGAAAAGTGATTTAGGTTGATAACATTCCGCGGGTCGCCGGCGGGCGCGAGAAAGTCGCGACTGCTACGGCGACCCGGGATGGACCACGCCCCTTCCGTGGCCGGGGGGCGTTGTCGGTGGAGGAGACCGGGGGAGGTAGTGTAGCCTCCCCCGAGGAGGGCTCCCCTCTAGGCAGGGGAGCGGAGGCTGGGGGTTCCCGGAAGTAGCTTGATGTTCCCGGGGGCTCCCTACATGCCTGTGGAAGGCCATCCCTGAGGTTTTTAGTGGGGAGGAGAGCCCCACATAACCGCCGGCTCGCCACAGCCGGGGTATGCAACTTAATGCATTTTCCTCAGGGGGAACAAAAAAAAAAAGGTTGATAACATTGCCATATTGCAGCGTTTTGTAACATACGGAACATTGTTGCAAGCGTCCAGCGCCTTCCCGCGATCTTCATCAAATCGTCGGTCCACCTTGTGGGAGGCCTACCAACGTTGCGGTGTCCAGCATATGCCTGCCACTCCAGAACCTTTCCGCCCCAACGGCCGTCAGTCCTGCGAGCAATGTGCCCCGCCCATTGCCACTTAAGGTTCGCAATTCTTCGGGCTATGTCGGTGACCCTGGTTCTTCTGCGGATTTCATCATTTCTGATTCGATCACGCAGAAACTCCGAGCATAGCCCTCTCCATTGCCCTCTGGGTGACTTTGAGCCGCCTTATAAGGCCCATTGTGAGTGCAAATTGTTCAGTTAAAAAAAATATATTAGAAACCTCAATATCATTTTCGAAGACCAATCTATAGATAACCCACACGTATGGGTTTGATGAAAAAAAAATTTAGTTTTAGTTCTAAGTATGTGGTACCCCCAAAAATGTATTGTTTTTTTTTCTATTTTTTTATGAAAATCTTAAAGCGGTTCACCGAATACATCTAGTTACCAAGTTTCCACAGTATAGCTCTTATAGTTACGGAAAAAAGTGGCTGTGACATACGGACGGACAGACATGACGAATCCATAAGGGTTCCGTTTTTTTGTTAATTACGAACCCTAAAAAATAGCGAATACATATATTTTCAGCCATTGCTTAGCATAAAAGTAGCATTCATACGCTCGCTCATAATCTGTGTTACGGTTAATTAATTCTTTTTGGATACGACAAAGGGAGCTTAACTCATACAGTCATTTACTGTTGTTTTATCCTTTCGCCCTTTTTTGTACTCTCGCGGGGGGAAGTAGAGAATCCTTTTGTGAATAATGACATTAAAATAATTCAGTGTACACCTATATTTATAGTAATTGGGTTTATTTTCTAAAACTGGATATGCATTGATTGTTCTTTTTAATCAGTGGGTATGTAATTAGGATGAATGTGACTTAAATATATTTTGTACGCTGAGGTTATTGTGATAGATTGTATAATGAAGTGATTAGAAAGAAATGTGGTTTGAAAGAGGATATCGTGACAAGAATAGAGAAAGGGATGCTTGGGTGGTTTGGGCATGTGGAACGGATGGATGAAAGTAGACTGACCAAAATGATTTATGAAGCTGGAGTGAGTGGAGATACGGGACGAGGAAGACCTAGGCGAACATATTTCGAACAAATCGAAAGTGTCCTCAAAAAAGGCCAGGTCAGAAGTACCCGCAATCGTCGAGCATGTATGAGGAATGTTATGAAAGTAGATGAAGCGAAAGAGATATGTAAAGACCGTAGCAAGTGGAAGGACGTAATCTCTGCCTACCCCCGTGGGAAAAAGGCGTGAGTGTATGTATGTATGTATGTTATTGTGACGAATATACGTTGAGTTTTATTCTCTTTACTTTACACTTTGTCAAATGTAATAAAATGTATCAAACAATTTTATAATAGACTAGCTTTCTGCCCGCGGCTTCGCCTGCGTGGATTTCGGGATTGGGTCTATAGCTTTTGCCCACGGCTACATATGCGCGGAAGTCGGTTTATGGCGCGAAGGTTTTATCGCGCTTCCCGTGGGACTATCCGTTTTTTCGAGACGAAAAATACCGCAAAACCTTGCTCA
Source organism: Scirpophaga incertulas (assembly GCA_036419045.1). Classification (NCBI taxonomy): domain Eukaryota; kingdom Metazoa; phylum Arthropoda; class Insecta; order Lepidoptera; family Crambidae; genus Scirpophaga; species Scirpophaga incertulas. The sequence goes on from CM071636.1 coordinate 25,178,747, forward strand.
AGAATCACTCTATCTATTGATGAAAACCGCATGAAAATCTGTGCAGTAGTTTTTGAGCGAAGCCTTTATTGCGCATCCCGTGGGATCTGTCATTTTTTCCGGGATAAAAAGTACCTTATTTTACTCGGGGATAATGTAGCTTTCCAAAGGTGAAAGAATTTTTGAAATCGGTCCAGTAGTTTCGGAGCCTATTCATTACAAACAAACAAACAAACAAATCTTTCCTCTTTATAATATTATCTAGTATAGAAAAAAAGAAATTCCGTTCAACACAGTTACACATACCGCTTTTTAGGGTTCCGTAGCCAAATGGCAAAAAAACGGAACCTGTATGGAATCGTCATGTTTGTCTGTCCGTCTGTATGTAAAAGTACATGTATTCTGTGAAACGCATGAAGATTTTCGCACAAAAACAGAAAAAAATAACGATAAATTTCATATAAACTATACGTGTAGAGTATATATGTCCCCCCCCCCCACTCCCACCCTTCATTGAGAGAATGATAAAAATACAAAATTTACGATTTTGGTTTGAACGAGATCTATTGAGTACTTTTTTGAATAATTCATAATTCGTAAACCGCAATTTATATTTCATACAATCAACTCAAATATAAAAAAAAAAAACACAATTATCAAAACATAGATCAAAGTTACAACGAACTACGAAGAACTTTTTTATTATGTTGAACCCTTCAAAGCCGAGTCCGACTCTTAAGGCCGGATTTTACAGGCTTTAAATGTCAATTAAGTCTGGCCAACGCGACACAGAGTATGTATGTTTTACATAAATGGCGCGTTAAATATTTTACATAGTTGAAATGATTTTTTATAGGATGTGTCGTGGGTGCAGTTACAAACATAGAATCACCCAGACCGGAACAAATTTTTGTAGGTCGTACAAAATATAAAACGTGGACACTGACGGCACGACTAGTCCACAAGTTCAGAGTCGCTCAGCGGGCTATGGAAAGGGCTATGCTCGGCATTTCTCTGAGGGATCGCATCAGAAATGAGGTGATACGTCAGAGAACTAAAGTCATCGACATAGTCCACTGGATTAGCAAACTGAAGTGGCAGTGGGCTGGCCATATTAGCCGTAGAACCGATGGCCGTTGGGGCAAACGTGCTCTAGAGTGGATACCGCGAAACGGCAAACGTAGTGTAGGACGTCCTCAGGCAAGGTGGAGTGATGATTTGCGCAGGACGGCTGGCAGGAGCTGGATGCGAGAAGCCAAAAAATAGATCTCAGTGGCGTACACTCGAAGAGGCCTATGTCCAGCAGTGGACGAAGAGGGGCTGATGATGATGATGATGATGTACAAAATATCTGTCCAGTGCGGGAATTGAACCCGCGACCACTGCGCTAAACGTCATCATGTCATTTTCTTTTTTTATTTATAACGATCAAAGAAAATCAAATTTGTATATAACTAAGTAGTTATTTTAATAAACAGACAACACGCTGAAAGAATTTTTAAAACATCTGTAGACAGACACACAGACTCCACTACACCCTACGCATACATTTGAAAGAAATAGAAAACTATTTCAGCACTCCAATGAAAAGAGGGTTATTACAATGGTTTTTATTTCTTAAACGATGGAAATAAACATTTAAAAAACTCCACGATACTTAAATAAAACGTTTGACACAAATGTATTTTTTTTCAGAAACGTCGACTACTCAAAACTGTATGGGCCCAGATCCTTTTGCTTCACCGTGAAAGGAAGTAATTAAAAAATATAAAAACCTACAGAGGCCCTGGTGGGCGACTGTACGTGCATAATTAATTTGATTCTACGTCGCGAGGTAAAAGTCACTTCCCCCCACCCCCCAGTAAGGGCCGTAAGAAGGAAGCACTGTAATTTAATAGCTCGCGACCTCTTTGCAAGGGCAGCTTATATAAATATTAAATGAGGCGGAGAGATGGCCATCCTTATCACGGACAGAGCACTTCATATAATGTTTTTCAATTACCTGTTGCGTATATATTATTCCTTTTAATATTATTTGTTGTTAATTATTAATTTGAATTATTTTCTTGAATTGCCATTGAGTAAAACTATATGTATAAAATTGTAAACACATGTACATTGTATGATAACGACATAATTTATTGTAAATTTATGTTATTGTTACTTTTGATAAAGCTGATAAGTTTTTTGCGCCCATTCTTCTCTTACCAGATAAAAAACCGGCCAAGTGCGAGTCGGACTCGCGCACCGAGGGTTCCGTACAAACCTGCAAGGTTTACAAAGTTCGTTCATATATTTTGTAATGTAACTAAAAATTTAAGGTTTTCGGAATTTTTCCTTTATGTGTGCTATAAAACGTTGCTTCATGCCAAATTTGAAGATTCTAGGTCGACTGGAAGTACCCTTTAGGTTTTGATTCCCTTGCGAGTACTTGCGAGTTTCAAAATATGCAGCTTAAATTGCTGTTTCTTTTGATTGCGTTGACATAGAAGTTTGATTTTGTTACTGCTTAAAGGTATTATAGACCTGAGTATTTGGTATGAATTTCAATTTAATACCTCTACGCGTTTATGAGGAAATGGGTAGTAAGTTTAAAATTATTAAAAAAATATATATTATGTGATGTAACTATAAATTTATGGTTTTCGTAATTTTTCCTTTATCTATGCTATAAGACGTTGCTTCGTACCAAATTTCAAAATTCTGAGGTCACGGGAAGCAACCTGTAGGTTTTGATTCCCTTGCAAGTGTCGAAAATTTGCGGCATAAACGGCTGTATCTTTTGATTGCGTTGGCTTAGAAGTTTGATTTTTTCACAGCTTCAAGGGACAGTAGACCTGAGTAATTGATATAAATTTCAGCTTCATACCTCCACGCGTTCCTGAGAAAAAGGGTCTTGACAGACGGACGGACAGACGGACAACAAAGTGATCCTATAAGGGTTCCGTTTTTTTCCTTTCGAGGTACGGAACCCTAAAAATACGTTCTGAATGGGTGGTTGGAAAATAAATTGGACGATTCAAAAGAACTTCCTATAATAGTCATAATTGTAAAGTTAAAAAAATGCATATTTACATGTTATATCATTAACACAAATAAATTATTGGACATGTTACCGTCTGATACTCATATACTGGCCCCTATTGACAAATTGTTAATTATATTATGGTGAATAATTCCCAGTGAATTTGTATATAAATTTAATGTCATTTATATAATAAAAAACTGTACAATACATACATAGTATAATTTAATGTATAATTCTAGCAAACACATCTAAAAATAGAACTTTTTACATATTCTGCATTATTTCTCGGTTTTACCGATGTTTGGTCGCAACTATAACGGAAAAGTCAATGTCCTTATGGACTTTTATTTATTACTAGCTTGTGCCCGCGGCTTCGCCCGCGTACTAATCGTATTTTTCAACCGTCTACATAAAGGGGCTTCGACAGGGGAGATGTTATTTCACGTCCGCCACGTTGGAATTTAAAATCATTGTTGTTTTCGTAATCAGCGACCCGATAAACCATAGAAACAATACCCATTGTCGATTTTCAGACTTTGACACCCCATTTCCCCCTTTTAGGGGTTGAATTTTCAAAAATCCTGAAAGACGTGTTTACTCATTTATTGTTAGGAGTACTCTTGCGAAGTTTCGAATAAAATATTCAAACAAATCTTGTTTCTCCATACAAACTTTGGACCCCCATTTCACCCCCTTAAGGGATGAATTTTGAAAAATCCTTCCTTAGTGCACCCCTACACCTTATAAGGAACCTACGTGCCAAATTTGTAATCTCTAGGACCAGCGGTTTGGACTGTGCGTTGATATGTCAGTCAGTCAGTTTCTTCTTTTATATATTTAGATATGATATGAGTGTGAAAAATATCGCACAGAATTTATATGTGTGTTCTTTGATATCGTATTATTATTATTAATACGATATCAAAGAATACACATATTAATTCTGTGCGATATTTTTCATACAAACATTCGTTCTTGCTTGATTTTTTGGCATTTCGTTCTATTTAAGTGTAAAAAATTGGGTTATGGGATCTAGGGTAACGGATAGACGTACATATATTATACATATGTTTGGTAGAAATATACAACAACTAGCTTACTGCCCGCGGCTTCGCCCGCGTGGATTTCGGGATTGGGTCTATAGAGGGTTAAGGGTCATTGCCCACGGCTACATATGCGCGGAAGTCGGTTTATGGCGCGAAGGTTTTATCGCGCTTCCCGTGGGACTATCCGTTTTTCCGAGATAAAAAATACCGCAAAACCTTGCTTAAGAATCACTCTATCTATTGTTGAAAACCACATGAAAATCTGTGCAGTAGTTTTTGAGTGAAGCCTTTATTGCACATCCCGTGGGATCTGTCGATTTTTCCGGGATAAAGTAGCCTATGTAACTCTCCATCCCTTCAACTATCTCCACGTAAAAATCACGTCAATTCGTCGCTCCGTTATGCCGTGAAAGACGGACAAACAGACAGACACACTTTTATAATATTAGTATGGATAACCATGACTAACCTACAAATGCGAGCATTAATCACACAAACATCTGTCCCCGCCTTGATTCGAACCTGGGAGATCAGAGATGGCGACAACTTGAAACCAGATATATCGACCATTTCCTCTTTCCTCTCGACACCCGGTAATTTCTCCTCAAAGCTCTATCGGATTTCATGTTGTGTCAGGATTTGAAAAAAGAACGCACCACTGCCACAGCAATTAACGAAATCACTTCCGGTACGGACGGCCTAATAACAAGTCTTATATTAATTCTCTCTCATACAATACAGAGAATAAGTTTGTATTAAAAAGATTTCCCATGAATCAAATCAAATCAAAATAATCTTTATTCAACATAGACCTTTACAGGCACTTATTGACGTCAACAAACAATACAAAAAAAAAGCTTAAAAAAAACAAAATCCTTGTCCGTACGTACGAATAAGGAAAAAAAAATATATATATTGACTCGACACCTGTTCGGAAATTGGGAGAGCCTTCTCGAGAAGAACAGGCAAGAAACTCTGAAGGTCTATTTTTTATCTCCTCTTTTCAATGTTAATAATTATAATAAAGCTGAAGAGTTTGTTTGTTTGTTTGTTTGTTTGTTTGAACGCGCTAATCTCCGAAACTACTGGTGCGATTTGAATAATTCTTTTTTTGTTGGATAGTCCATTTATCGAGGAAGGCTATAGGCTAAATAACATTACGCTATGACCAATAGGAGCAAAGACAGAGCGGTAAATGTGTAAAAAACGGGGAAAATTATTCATTTTTGAAGGCTTTCTTTGCGTGCGCTGCGAAAACGGTTCAAGATACACAAAAAATATGTATGAAAGAATTATTCCTCTATACATGATCTAAAAAAAAGTCCGCGACGGCATATGTCTATCTTTTAAGGTTTAGTCACAATGACCGTTTTTATGGTACCAAATTTGGATATGTCGCGTTGTCAAGATCGGGTAACAGCCGAGGTGCGCAAAATAACTATTCCACGCGGACGAAGTCGCGGGCACAGCTAGTATAATATAAAAATACAATATAGTATAAGATACAATCGTACCTAATACGATTACAGTCGTATGTATGTTTACATACACATATAAAAATAATACAATATTATAAATAACTAGCTTTCTGCCCGCGGCTTCGCCCGCGTGGATTTCGGGATTGGGTCTATAGAGGGTTAAGGGTCATAGCTTTTGCCCACGGCTACATATGCGCGGAAGTCGGTTTATGGCGCGAAGGTTTTATCGCGCTTCCCGTGGGACTAAACAGATAAAAAATACCGCAAAACCTTGCTCAAGAATCAGTCTATCTATTGATGAATGAAATCCGCATGAAAATCTGTGCAGTAGTTTTCGTGCGAAGCCTTTATTGTGCATCCCGTGGGATCTGTCGATTTTTCCGGGATAAAAAGTAGCCTATTATTTAATCCGGACTTTTATCTTTACGTCTGCTAAATTTCAAAGCAATCGGTTCAGGAGTTACGGCGTGAAAGCGAACAAACAAACAAACAAACTAACTCACTTTCCGATTTATAATATTAGTAAGGATTACACTGTTAGTAGCCCGCCCGTGTTAATTTAGATCCCACGGGAACAGATAAAAGGTGTCCTATGTCCTTTCTCGTTCCGCAGACTATGTGTATGCAAATATTAAATATTATTAAATAATTATATTGTTATTTCTTGCCCGTGGCTCCGCCCGTCGTTGCTCCGTCCGCGTTAATTTCGATCCCACGGGAACAGTAGCTACTTTCTTCCGGGATAAAATGTGATATCCTTCCCCGTACCACAGACTATGTGTATGCAAATTTTCGTGATGATCGGTGCAGTAGTTTAAGCGTGAAGAGGTAACAAACAAACAAACAAACAAACAAACAAATAAACAAACAAACAAACAAACACACTTTCGCATTTATAATATTAGTTGGGATGTTGTTACCAAACATGGCTCTATGAATAGTGTGATCCATGATCCCGGGCACGCGATCATACTATTTACATTGTTTATTATTAAATTAACACAGATAAACAACGTGAGACAGAGCACAGACGCGAGCCCGTCCCGATGAGAAAAATAAAAAACTTCGAAGCTGTACGCGAGAACGACAGCTGTCAGTGCGCGTGTGACGTCACAAAATGGCGGTTCCGGAGCGTGTAGGGTTACCCACGGACTTCCGGACCAATATTTGTTATCGAACAGTCCACACTGACGGCAAACAGTCGTTCTTGCTTCGATCTTGTTCACATGATAACAACACGAACCATAATCGCTTCGAAGCTCTCTTTATATGGATATGTCACAGCCAACTGGCAAAATAGCCGTTCATCACACAGCTAGCCCATTGACTGAACAACGTCATTTAATCACACAGCTATACGCCGACTTGCAACGTTCAACATTACAGCTAGAGCACGCTTAGCCAATTGGTTAAATGGCAAATTTTATTTTTGTTGCAACTGCTTTATATTATACTAGCGACCCGCCCCGGCTTCGCACGGGTGCAGTGAAAAAATGGTTATGGTGGGTTATCCCTAAGAGATAGACATATACCATCGCGGACTTTTTTGTGGATTTTTGTAAGTTGTACAATACTGTAGTACATTATTTTGGTCTATCTCGTAGGGTTCAGCCAGCGTTTGCAATATAAGCGCAAAAAAACGTGCTTATTTACGACATCACATTAGAAACCTTTAAATTTATCAGTGTTTCTCTACTATATTATGCATTTATTATACATACAAACCTTCCTTAAGAATCACTCTATCTATTAAAAAAAACCGCGTCAAAATCCGTTGGGTAGTTTTAAAGATCTAAGCATACATACGGACATACAGCGAAAGCGACTTTGTTTTATACTATGTATTGACTAGCTGACCCGTGCCCACTTCGTTGGGCTTAATATTAATAATCCACGAAGCAAGCACGAACGCGAATCGAATTAAACCCGAAGCCCGTTCTTTCTCCGATTCACTTTGCAAAACGAACTACCACGTAAAAGCCTTTTTATTTCTCGGTTTTTTATATAACCTATGACATTCAGCAATAATGTGGCTTTCTATTGGTGAAAGAATGATTAAAATCGGTTCAGTAGATCCCGAGATTAACCCTTACAATTTAACAAATATACAAACACACAAACTTTACTTCTTTATGATATTAGTATAGATTTATATTATTTTTGTAGCATCTGCATTAAATATTTCTGCTAGCTTTTTCCAAGCCACATCTTTTTGTTTGTTACTGGAGTGGTCAGATTTTTTGCACGTTATTATTGGAAAATCTTTCAGTAACATAATTAGTTTGTTCGTTTCTTCTTTGCAGAAATTAGAACTACGATATTCCCTTAAAACAATACAAACATAAGTTATAATAGTAAAATTATAAATATACCACGAGAATAGTGTCTGAAGAGTTACTCTCACCAGCAACATTTTACACTCAAATAAATATTGGTAGACAAAATAAGTAATTCCTTACCTATTGTTTCCAGACATTGTGTGACAATATATTGTATCAAATATCAGTTGTTTTAAATGTTATTCTGCACGACAACCTCAAATAATCGCAACACAAAACACAACACCATCAAGTATTTGACATTGATGAATCTCCGTAATGTCAAGTTAATACATTACATTCGTTAATGTTGCCATCTTAAAAAAATTACCCTCTAGCAAACTCGTTTCTTTTCAGGGATGTCAGTTATCATTGCACTGGCAACAAACTAACCAATAGTTAAGATTGACTATAGTTAAAATTGACATCAAAAAATGGATCCACGCGTTAACCATTGGTCAGCCGTTTAACTATAGTTAAGATAACAAATAGTTAATTCGTATTTGACTACGGATCAAAAAACTGGCCCTAAGGTGACTATTAGTTTAGTACTTAATTTGAGAAAATAAGAAGACTTTTTGTAATTTCTTGGGAGGTTATTCTTGAATTAAGTTTAAGTGGTGACCAAAAGTTTGATGAAATAAGTAAAAATGAAAAGCAAATTATTAATTATAATATTGTTTATTGCACCAAGCAAAAAATTACAATCTCGTAATTTTACGAAGCAAGAATCATTTCATAATCCCGTAATTTCTCCTCGAATATTTGTTTAAATTTTGATTCACTCGTAAGTGACCTCATAATTTCTGTGTCTTTAATAAACACGTGTAACGCATATTTACTATTTACTTTTGAATTATACGACGACGCCCCCCGGCCCCTTCCGTGGCCGGGGGCGTCGTCGGTGGCGGAGCTCGGGCGGCGAGAAGGGCTCCCCTGTGCCGGCAGGGGAGCGGAGGCTGGGGGTTCCCGGAGTCACTTGGTGTTCCCGGGGGCTTCCTGACATGCCTGAGGAAGGCCATCCCTGGGGTTTTTAGTGGGTAGGTGGGTAGGCCTCTTCTGGGGAGGAGAGCCCCACATAACCACCGGCTCGCCACAGCCGGCGTATGCAATTTAATGCATTTTCCTCAGGAGGAAAGATATATATATATATATATATATTGACTTAAGAAGGTGAATAGGAGTCATTTGAATACGAGACATTTTGTACCACTTATTACAATAGATTTTTTTTTAAATTACATTACATTTCAATATTGTTTTGAATTGAGATCATATTAATTGTAATGGATCGAATCAGAATCCGTAAGGATTCTTAGCCTCCCTTCTCCAGAGGGAAAAAATAAATGTGGTTAGGTAGTCATCATCAATAACTACATATATAACCATACTAGCTTCCGCCCGAAATCAGTTTTTGTCAATCCTGGTCCCTAATGTCTAAGGTACCAAGATTCATGGTCTTATCTTCACTTCAACCCCTATTTCAGCCCCACACTGGTAAAAATTTCAAAATGCTAGAACAAACGATTTTTTGTTTTTTATGACGTGATATTTGTCGGAACTTGCATACTAACTTTCAACCCTTATTTCACCCCCTAGCTGGTCGAAATTTCAAAAATGCTAGAACAAATATTTAATGATTTCTTATCAAGTGCTTAAAAATAAAGTTTCATGGTTTTATCTTTTAAAATTAAAAAATCCCGTACAAACTTTCAACCTCTACTTCAACCCCTTCATTCCCTTTTTTCGAAATAAAAAGTAGCCTATGTTCTGTCTTAGGGTCTAAAGATTGTCTATACCAAATTTCATCAAAATCGGTTGCGAGGTTTAAGCGGGAAAGCATAACAGACAGACAGACAGAGTTACTTTCGCATTTATAATATTAGTTGGGATGTCCTCACTATTAATCAATACATAGTATAAAACAAAGTCGCTTTCGCTGTATGTCCGTATGTATGCTTAGATCTTTAAAACTACGCAACGGATTTTGACGCGGTTTTTTTAATAGATAGAGTGATTCTTAAGGAAGGTTTGTATGTATAATAAATGCATAATATAGTAGAGAAACGCTGATAAATTTAAAGGTTTCTAATGTGATGTCGTAAATAAGCACGTTTTTTGCGCTTATATTGCAAACGCTGGCTGAACCCTACGAGATAGACCAAAATAATGTACTACAGTATTGTACAACTTACAAAAATCCACAAAAAAGTCCGCGATGGTATATGTCTATCTCTTAGGGATAACCCACCATAACCATTTTTTCACTGCACCCGTGCGAAGCCGGGGCGGGTCGCTAGTTATTAATAATACATTTTTATAGGCCAAAACTAAAAAACGCTTAGTCGCCAACCCTAATTAAATTACGCAAACAATTAGTGATGTGGCGTATTCCGCTATCGATACGTCGCACTCCGCTAATTAAATAATTAATATGATGACTTGCGGTTTGTAGCTGAAACTGGGTCTGTGTGCCGCTACTTGAATGAGACTTCACTCGTGGGTAGCCGCAGTGGGAAACTTGTGACAGACGGTTGATTCGGTAGCAAAAGTAATGAATTAAACATTAAAATTCCATCAGGCTTATTGTAATTTGGGGCGACTTTATTATATAATTAAAAAATGACAATCCAAAAAAATGATCGTAAGCTTTTTATTGTTTATTAATTATCATCTACTAATCATCATCACTACATTGGAGTATTAAACTTAGTACAAAAAAAAGAAATCTTTTTTATATATCGTGTGGAATCAAATTTATTCTAAAGTATTCTTGTTATTACTAAAAAAAAGAAGCTGATTACTACTATCAACATGAGTCAACTGGTTTTTCAGTAACTAAGAAACATATGAAAAAAAATGTGCAGCCACTCCATTCTGACAGCGTAAAAAGCACCATAGGTTAAGTTACTCTGGAACATGTCCAGAAGCACGAGCAGGCAGCCAGGAAACGCTGTCTGCGGTCAGGAGCCTGATACTAGAAATTAAAAAGTTATTTCTAACACACTTCCAGAATATGTTACTACTTTGTCTTATAATAAACTAGCTTTTGCCCGCGACTTCGTTCGCGTGGACTTCAGGTTCGTCCCGTCTAGTCTAGTAATAAGTAAGAAATACGGTAACTAAGCACTGCAGAGCCCTAATCATAGGCCTATAGGTAGCTACTGCAGTATGCTCCTATAAACTACATTTAACGATCTTTTTCCTTTTGTGGGTTATTCCTAAGAGATAAACATATACCATCACGGACTTTTTTGTAGACCTTTTTAAGTTGTACAATACTGTAGTAAATTGTTTTGATCTATCTTGTAGGATTCAGTCAGCGTTTGCAATGTAAGCGCAAAAAATGTGTTTTTTTACGAGCTCACATTAGAAACCTCAAAAATTGTAGCCTATGTGTTATTCTGATGTATAAGCTATATTGTGGTAAAGTTTCATTCAAATCCATTTAGTAGTTTTTACGTGAAAGAGTAACAAACATCCATACATCCATACTTACAAACTTTCGCCTTTATAATAGTAGGATTTGCTTGAAAAAATGCTTGGATTAAATTTTTGTTATATAAGATAGTCTACACTAATATTATAAAGAGGAAAGATTTGTATTTTTGTATGCAACTAATAAACTCAAAAAGTACTGGAGCGATTTTAATTATTCTTTTTTCATTAGAAAGCTACATTATCACTGAGTAACATAGGCTATATTTAGTACTAGTTTTTGCGCTTATATTTCAAAAACGCTGGCTGAACCCTACGAGATAGACCTAAATAATGTACTACAGTATTGTCCACCTTTAAAGTTCATCAAAAAAGTCCGCAATGGTATATGTCTATTTCTTAGGGATAACCCATCATAACCATTTTTTCATTGCACCCGTGCGAAGCCGGAGCGGGTCGCTAGTATTAAATAAATAATTATTTTAGCGGGCATATGTTTATCAGATATGTTTATTGTATTAATATGTAAATAAACGTAATTATATTATTTTATGATTTAGAAAAAGGCGATAAAAATTTGACCTTCAAAGATTCTTAAGGATCTCTAGAAGGCGATCCCAATTTCCGAACACATGTATAGTAACATTTTTTTCCTTATATATCAGTATACCGTTACTTAACCTTAAGATCTTTGTGTCCATAATTATTTTATTTGTTTGACGTCAACAAGTCCCTTAAAAGGCCTTTGTTGAATAACGATTATTTTGATTTTGAACATAAAAACCACTCGTGTATCGGTGACTAGTGTGACGTTACATAAATACATTCTTAGGTTTGATACAAAACAATCGAAACATTTTAAATATCCATACTAGATTCTACTCTCAGTAACACCTTACTACAAGACGAAAGAAGGACTCCGCTAGAACAAAAATGTATTCCACGCCACGTCCGCTTCCAATCCTAAATAAATCAGCACGACGGCGCATTGCTATCCTATATAAAAATTGCAACCGCCGCCATCTTCGAGACTCCGCACGCGAGAGCATTCTATTATGATATGAAATACGTGCGAAAACTTATCGATTCGGGATTTGGCACTTCACTACCCCGTAGGTAGGGACGTGAACCATTCGGCACTTTGACGTAATAGAATTTATTTATATTCTGCTAGTACTTATAGTTTGTTTACCGAAAAAGTTATATATACCCGTTTACTAATTTTCTGTATGTAACTTAGTGAAGTAATGTAAGAGACTACCAGGTAAGAGGTCTGATGACACTATGCCTGTGTTTCGCCGAGTGAGAGAGGGTACCGGAGGCCCAACCCCCATTCCCCCCTTATTCCCTTTTAAAAGGACGGCAACGCACCTGTGACTGTTATCGCTTACCATCAGGTGATCAGTTTGCTTCCCATATCTATATATATTTATTACTCAATGTATTTCCTATATATAATACCATATACATTGCCATATTCCCCACTTACTTATTTAATTAAAATCCTGTCCAGCTTAAGGTTGTCAGGAAGAGGAACAATACAAGGTCGCCCTTTGTACAATTAGTTTACAACTATATGTATATATTTTTATTTTGCTTAAAGTACAATAAAGTTTTATACTATATTAAAAAAGATACAATTTAATTAGTTAATATCCAAAAGAAATTGACAATTCAATGTTCGCAAGCCACAGCCGGCCCACCAGTGCACGCAATCCGAACGATAAGTTGTATAAAATTTCGAATTATAATTTGTCAAATGAAATATATATATTTTTTTACATAAATTCTGGTAATCCGCACCGCTTGCAATGCCGCCCCGCTCCAAGCTGCACAAAACAAGACTACGACATAACCGTGGCATATACGGTATGCCTGTGTGCTACGCCGTAGTCACTTACCATGTGATACCGAAATCAAGCTTTTGTTAAACTTTAGTTTGTTTTGTATTTCGCTTCGTTCTTCGACTCTGAATAAATTGACAAGATTTTATTACTTCTTCATGGTTCACCCAAAACTTTATGTAGACCAGAGGTTCTCAAACTTTTTGGTGTCGTAGACCCTTTGCTGTTTTTCGTTTTTGGGTACACTTCTTTCTATTGAGTGCTTATATCCTACTACCTTTAAAATTTTATAAACATATATAATATAAAACTAAATTAAATATTAAAATGTATGTTTTTATATTAGAAGATAGTATATTGTAAGTAAATAGGTAATATCAGTGTATGTTGAGATCTATGACGACCTCCATAGTCGAGTGGATAGTACGCCGGTTTCTAGGTGTCGCCATCTCTGAGGTCCCGGGTTTGGATCCCGGTGGGGGCAGATGTTTGTGTGATGAATGCCAGCATTTGTACCTTAGACATGGTTGTTGATATATATTTCAATAAAAATTATTTATATATGTAAAATATATGTATGTCTACCCGTTACCCTAGATCCCATAGCACAAGCCTTACAGAGCTTAGTTTGGCTAGGCTAATTGGTGTAAGTGTAACAAATATATATATTTTTTATCGTAGACCCTCATTTTCATTTCATTGATCCCCATTTTTTTCTTTTGTTCGCGTAGACCCCTCTAGGGGTCGAAAGACCACTTTGGGAATGACTGATATAGATAATAATATATATTTTAACATTAACAATATTAAAATATAGTTTTAATTATTGTCATAGTAGAAATATTTATAATATTTCTGATCTTATTTGCAGACTCAAATTTTTAATTATAGTGTAAAATTTTAGTAAAATTTGTAATTAGATAATGTTCCATTTGGACAATATTTGCGACGACAAGTGGCGCGGGCCGAGTGACACTTACGCACCGAGTGGAGACCACTTCTCCCTTCAAAGAGAACATTGAGTGAAGACTTTTTCAAAATGCTGCACTCACACAATGAACGAGCTAACATCTTTAACTATCAGACCGGAGATGATATACAAAAAGTTTTGTTCTTAACTAATGTTGATACCGATGTATCAATTTCCATGAAATCCAATCCAACATCCCAACCCAACTTCCATCAATTCACGAAAGACATGTTCAATCTCCATTGTGCATCAGACGTTAATAAGTCAACAACACCAAGCCAAATACCAACTAGCCGCATTAGATTCGGTGGAGCGTAGAGCCAAAAGGTTAATTGGCGACAAGAGGCTGGTAGCTCAACTACAACCCCTAGCTCATCGGCGGAAGGTTGCCAATCTGGCGGCATTCTACAGATTGCACTTCGGTGAGTGTGCTCATGAGCTGCATGAGCTCATTGCCCCATCTCCCTTTTACCATCGGACATCCAGACGTACGGCAGGATACCACCCTTACTTGGTAGATATTCCACATTTCCGTACGCAGCGCTTCTCCAAATCCTTTATTATGCGCACCGCAAGAGTGGAATTCCCTGCCGGCGTCTGTATTTCCGAGCTCATACAACCCGGAACTATTTAAGAAACGAGTGCACAGGCATTATCTGGGCAAACTCGCTCCATCGTAGGCCTCGTCTATGCCCTCGGGCTAGCCTGAGACCAAGAGTAAGCCCATAAAACGTAAAAAAAAAACCAAGAGGCCCACCATTGATTTGACTTTTTCAAGACACATTACACTCGAAACACTCCCTTACATTTTCTACTTTTCCTATCATCGCCCTATTCTCAACAGAATAACACAAATTGTAAGAAGTTAATCACACGTGTTTAAAAGTCGTAAAACAATTGCTCAACGCACATACATATTTGTAAAATTACATAATTGTATTTATGTGAACAAATAAATGTAACTTGATCAATTCAATTGTAATTTCCATTTACCTCGTTCTCTATATCCATATAAAATATCTATCAAACAAATAAAATCAGTATTTTTTTATGACGTTGTCACGTTCAACTATCGTCCGTAAACCGACTTTAAAGACAACTAATTTTTTTCCAACATTAGATGATACTGTTTATATAACCAAGTGGTTTTAATGTGTAAGTATAAAATAACACTTGTTATTCTCAACATTTTATGACGATCTAAATTTTGGATATGTTGTTTTCCTGGTCGAGCTGAGCAAAAAATGTAATGGTCGCAAAAATCGGGAAACGACTCATTTTTCCGCTCTGAAATCTGAATGAGAAAATCGTGATTTTTGGCAGAATCAGCAGCGAGCTGATTCAGAATATTCAACTTTTAGAAAAAGTTAACGACTCATTTTCCCGCTAGCGGGCTCTGAAGTTTGAATTATAAAATCGTAGCTTTTTTTGTAACTATCTTTATCAAGCTGCAGCCAGCTACATCTAAATATTCTGAATCAGCTCGTCAAGTAGAACAACATATCCAAAATTCTGCTGATTCTAACGAAAACCACGATTTTCTAATACAGACTTGAGAACCCCCTAGCGGGAAAATGAGTCGTTAACTTTTTTTGCGACCATAACATTTTTTGCTCAGCTCGACCAAAATTTAGACCTGGGTCCCGAAAACCACTTTGCCATTTAAACAGTAGCATCTACTTTGTACTACGGTCCATATTGTCCTTGTAACTTTCTTGTTGTGTTGTTTTCGTGCCTGATGTCACTACGGTGACAAGCAGAATACTAGTAGGGCTCCCCTCTAGGCAGGGGAGCGGAGGCTGGGGGTTCCCGGAAGTGGCTTGATGTTCCCGGGGGCTCCCTACATGCCTGAGGAATGCCGTCCCTGAGGATTTTAGTGGGTAGGCCTCCCCCTTCTGGGGAGGAGAGCCCCACATAACCGCCGGCTCGCCACAGCCGGGGTATGCAATTTAATGCATTTTCCTCAGGGGTACCAAAAAAAAAAGCAGAATACTAGTGCAGTAGGTCATGCCTGCTGCTTATACTGAGCTTGCCACAATTATGGTATCATACAGCGGTACATATCATTATTGTATTGTTTTGTTTTGTTATTGTTGTTCGTATTTCTATGTAATGTCAATATGTATGTAAATCATAAATAAGTCGATGTAGAATATGCTACAAAATTTTGTGAAAATAGATATGCTCAGATTGGGGTAGACTTAATTTGGTCCAATTTAACCCCACAAAGACTCAAGTCTGCGCGTTCACTGCAAAAAAGCTCCCGTTTGTCGTGTCTCCTCGTTTTGAGAGCACTCCCTTAACCGCCTCAGCCAAAATTGGGATTCTTAGTGTCGACATATCGAGCGTAGTTCAGTTCCGTGGTCACTTAGAGGGTAAGGCTAAACTAGCCTCGAAGAAGCTTGGTGTGCTCAATAGATCGAGGCGGTATTTCACACCGGCCCACGGTCTGCAACTTTATAAGGCACAGGTCCGGCCTCTTATGGAATACTGTTCTCATCTTTGGGCAGGGGCGCCCCAATACCAGCTTCTCCCTCTAGACCGGATTCAACGGAGAGCGATTCGCATCGTCGACCTCCAGGAAACTTCAAGTCGGCTTGACCCTTTGGCATTGCATAGAGATGTAGCTTCTCTCTGCATACTCTATCGCATTTACTACGGAGAGCGCTTGGAGGAATTGTTTGGACTGATCCCTGCTGCTACTTTCCGACATCGTTCCACGCGACAAACCTTCCATCCTCACCATCTCAATACTTGGCAGTCCACCACTGTGCGTTTCTCTAGAAATTTTCTGCCTCGCACAGCTAAACTGTGGAATGAATTGTCGCCTGCAGTGTTTCCGAACCGTTACGATATCCAAACTTTCAAGGAAAGAGCGTACTCCCATTTAAAAGGCCGGCAACGCGCTTGTGACTCCTCTGGTGTTGCGGGCGTTCATGGGCGGCGGGAATTGCTTACCATCGGGTGATCTGTCTGCTCGTTTGCCCCCTATCACATAAAAAAAAAGAAAATATGCAAATAA
Organism: Scirpophaga incertulas; assembly: GCA_036419045.1. Taxonomy (NCBI): domain Eukaryota; kingdom Metazoa; phylum Arthropoda; class Insecta; order Lepidoptera; family Crambidae; genus Scirpophaga; species Scirpophaga incertulas. The sequence goes on from CM071636.1 coordinate 25,195,870, forward strand.
CACGCCAACAAGGTGTTACAGTTAAAATAAATTTTCAAAATAGTTTAAGTTTGATATCATTCTAACAGTTCTATTCTAAGTATCTATTCTAACAGTAGCGAGGCGTCGATTAAGCGTTCTTCTCATATTCCATTCCATATATATTCCAGTTTCCCACACACATTATGGGGTAATTCGTTCATGGCGATAGTCACGAGACACGTTGTCAGTAAGATTCCAGCTATCAACAGCGCTTCAATCCCCATATCCGGAGTAATTAATGGCCGCCAGAAATACCAGTTACTGCTATAAATAACCGCCGTCTAGGAGACGGATCGAGTCATACTTACACTGTGAAATGATTTGTGACACTCGCAACTATTTTCAATAATTTAGGGCGCATTTTATTGTTGTGTGTCACGTGGTTATTGGTTTCGGTGCGGTGTCACTGCAAGCGGGATCAGTATTTGACAACAAAAACAATTTAATTTTTATGTGCTTAAGTATAAAATAACACTTCTCAAAATTGTATGACGCGGGCACTATTTTGGAAACTGAACTAAGTGAGGTATTCAAAGTACGTCGCTTGCAACAAAAATAATTTTGTGACCACACTTACTTTTCATTGAGTAAACTAATAGGCGAAGGTATTTCCACTAGAATTTGCTGGCAATATTAATTTTGTTTTGTTGTCATGTACATTTTTTTGGTGTTAAATTTTTAGTCTAATTGACCTAAATTTATTTACACAAAGAATGAAATACAAATTTTTTTTCACAGCGCAGCACAGGCGTAGAACCTAACTTTACTATGTGCATGTAAGTCGAACTAGGACGCTCCTCGACAATATAACGTAGTTAAGAGTATATATCCCGTGTTTGTGAGATACCTGTTATTTTTTTTTTAAAATCTATCCTGTTCCAGACGCAAGATATAGCCTCCTACCAAAAATTTTTCATATAGTACCTATTACAGAGGATTGAAAGCAATAAATTAAATCTCTAGCCACTATATATGTAACACGAATAAACATATATCAATAACTGGACTGTGTATGAGCACAAGTATTAAATAGACTGGCCGATGCCACGAGCATTGTCTAAGAATTAATTAGAGTTGCTGTCACTGTCGCAATCACCATGAATTGGTGTCAGTGACAGCGAATCGTGTTTCCGGTTTGATAAAACTAGGAATTAAGATTCGACATTTGGATATCAATTTTAAAAGAAAGTTTCGCATATAAACAAAATACCTCTAAGTTGACCTTAGTAACTATTAGTATCCAAAAAACAAATCCACCTTAAATCTTAGTCACGGGTTGACTACAAAAAGTATTTTTTATCTTGTTTACAGTTATTTTAATGTAAGCTTCTTTTGACCGCGTGGTATAGTGGCTACGCTTTGGTTGTATAAGATCAAGTTTACTGGTTATGTGCGAGGTTTTTAATTTATACAACTAACCTCATGGATGAGATTTTTTTAACATTGACAAACGGTCTGTCTTCTGAATAGTAAGATTCACAACATATGTGCTACCCCTATAAAAGTGTACATTGCCGACATGTGACAGAAGATGTAAAAGTCACAGTACCCAGGGGTTTCACTCCCTTCACTCCGGAACACAGTAATGAGAACACTGATATTTTGCGGCAGAAATAGGTATTTCAGTAGATCCTGATAGTCTCCCTCCAGTAAGAGGAAGACGGTGACGATCGGGATATCACTAAATCGATTCCTTATGAGCAGGGCTTCTGAGTTTGCGTGGTCAATACTATCTCACTGCTAACTGCCTAGCCACCATCACCTTGTCCAAGTTCATCACCATAATAATGATGATTATTAAATAGCATTATTGCGTTAGAGATAAGACAGCTATTTCCTCGCTAATTGAAGAATCCAGTAAAGCTTAATTTCACCTTCGGTCGAAGCTCAAAAAAAATTCTTGTTATATTTAAATTGTTTTCATAGAGAACTCTATTCCACTAAACAAGCTTTGTCATTTTATAACCATATAGAGAAAGTAGTGATAGAATATGTAAATTTGCAATTCTGTAACGGCGGTCATCTTGGATTTACAAGGATAACGAACGTTTTAAACTATAAGGTCATCAGAACCAAAGATCAACAGGAATTTGATTCCCAAATAATCAAACTAAATAAAATCGTATAAAAGCAACAAAAACACACGATGTATCCTCGAGCAATCCTCGCTGACAAGCACGCGGGCAGTAGCGCCACGCAGCGATCTATTTCCTGCGAGCCACATGCGCCGGTAAATCTCGTATGCGCCCATAATTAGAATAATTACTGTCCTGACTATAGCCGCGCGCTGCCGCCAGCTTGGATCAGCGTGCACTACTGGCAGAGAAAGCATTCGATTTAATCAGACCTTTATTCTATCGATCACGGATTAAAGAATTAACAGTATATTCGAAAAAGGAACACGCTAAGTTTTAATTTCGAACAAAACGCTCCGTGAAATTTATTTGAGGATTCCTTCTCGCCGAGCTGTATATAAATGTATCTGGCAAAACGATAAAATTCTCGATCAATGTTTAATTAGAATCGTTAAGAATATTACATGATAATTCAAACAATAACATCTAATCATATGTATGTAGTTAATATTAATTAGTTAAATGTTCCTCATTTATATGTTTATCTATTTATTTATTTAAGAAAAGGTACACAAACAGATGACAATCCTAACAACAATATATATACATCACAAAACAGAATGACTAGACTGCCATCCAATCAAAGTGTACACAGCATGTTCTCATGAAACAGTCACAAATAGATATTATACTATCTATACATATAATAAGACAGTAAAAATATTTTGTCTGTACATTTAGTATTTTTGACTGAAATGGATAGAGGGGCACTTAAATAGATTATTAGAAAGCAAAAAAATTTTTTTGGAATTTTTTGTCTGTCTGTCTGTATGTATGTTCACGTTTATCTCCGAAAGTACTGAACCGATTTGCTTGAAACTTTCACTATTTGCTTTGTTTTAACTCAGAATAATATCTAAACTTTGTTTCATCAAAATCGGTTCATTAAAAAAAAAGTTATCGTCATTTTAATGAACTCAAATAAAACTGGAGTGTCATCTGTGAAAATTGAAGACGGTGAAATTTTAATCAAAAGTACTGTGAAAATAGTATTTGTGGAAAAGCTCATTGTTTTGTGCCATACTATACATACATACATACTAATATTATAAATGCGAAAGTAACTCTGTCTGTCTGTCTGTCTGTTCCGCTTTCACACCAAAACTACTGAACCGATTTAAATGAAATTTAGTACACAGATAGTCTGGAGCCTGAGAAAGGACATAGGCTACTTTTTCATGCAAAAAAGGTTGTAAAGGGTTGTAAAAGGTTGAAAGGAGGGATTATTGGTTGTATGGAAATATTGTTAAAACTACTGAACCGATTTAAATGAAATTTGGTACACAGATAGTCTGGAGCCTGAGAAAGGACATAGGCTACTTTTTCATGCAAAAAAGGTTGTAAAGGGTTGTAAAAGGTTGAAAGGAGGGATTATTGGTTGTATGGAAATATTGTTAAAACTACTGAACCGATTTAAATGAAATTTGGTACACAGATAGTCTAGAGGCTGAGAAAGGACAAGGCTACCTTTTAAAGCAGAAAAGGGTTGTAAAAGGTTGAAAGGAGGGGGTGAAAGGTTGTATGGCAGTATTGTTAAAACATATCCTTCCTGTGGGAAATTCGAAAATAACGCGGGCGAAGCCGCGGGCGGAAAGCTAGTACTACTATAAAATATAATATAATAATACAAAGTATAAAACCCGTGATAGCTACAAATCCTGGGATCCAGCCCTGAGTACATCTGAAATGCTTCTTTTAAATGAGATAAAGTTATTATCAAAAATATCAATGTCATTGTTGTTGTTGTTCCTTGCCAACTCATTGTAGGCTCTCGCCATCCTAACTATCGGATCATAGTAGGAAGTGTTATTAGTATAAATCTGACAAGTGAAGGTGTTAGGTCGGCGACATCTATACAGAGTATTAATAGATACTGAGGAGAGCAGAACTGGTGCACCAATATACGAGTGCAAGATTTTATGCAGACATAAAAGGTCGTATCTTTTGCGTCGGTCCTGCAAGGTAACAACACCAAACTTTGCCAACCTTTCATCATGAGAGTTTAGGCTTCGGCCGAAATTTAATTTATGGGAAAATGTATCTCAAAACATCGCTTTTGTACACCTTCGATTCTGTCAACATGAACTCCGTAAAAAGGTGACCATACGGGACTGCAATACTCGAGGATGCTTCTCACCAAGGTGAAAAATAGATAGAGAGTGCTTTTGATCTTTTTAAAATCTTTTGTTGATCTTATGATAAACCCTAACAATTTATTGCCTCTGCTCACAATACTATCATAATGTGGACGAAAGCTCAACTCCTCGTCAAATAGTACACCCAAGTCTCTCACAACCGCTTTCCTAGACAAATTGCTGCCCCGAATATAGTACGTGTGTGTTATTTTATTTTTCTTTTTCCTAGTAATCAAAATTCGGTACTATTTAGAATTGCTAGCACATATAATAAAAATTTCAAAACATTGGACCTTTTCGCGGAGGGCAAACGCGGATTTTTGCAAAGAGTGATAGAGTTGATAAAAAATGATAAAAAATAATTAAAAAGTATATGTAATAATAATATTTATGAATTTAAATATTATTTCTTAAATACTAGTTAAATTCGAAGGGTTGCTTGTTTTTGTAATTTATATATAGGTATATATTTTTAAATAATCTCTTGTGTGTTGCTTGTTACTGACTTATCTACTCTAAATTGTAATAATGGACAAATTAAGGGAAACCTGTTATTGGCTATACATTCTAACATATATTTATTGTCATTTAATCTAAGTTCATGCTGTTGGTTTTCTCAAGAAATAAAATAAAATAAATAAATAAATAGTAAATGTGACAATACAAGATTTCTCTACACTCAGACTCATATTATTACGCGAACACCAGTCTGAAACAGTGTTAAGATCTTTTTGGAGAACTAGACAATCATTAATGCCGGTTACACTCGAAAAAATCTTTATATATTTCATTTAATTTGTTTTATTTTAAGCATAAAAAAAAACCAAATTGGATGCTGTTTATAGTGTATGCATGTGTGGGTGCGTGCGTGTGTGTGTGTGTGCGTGTGTGTGTGCGCAGTGTGGTGCCGAGGTCAAGCCTAGCGCACTATTTTTGTTTTTTAAATTTGTGGATAACGTTATTAGTTTTTTTTATAGGATAGGGCAAAACGAGCAAACGGATCACCTGATGGTAAGCGATAACCGTTGCCCATGGACACCCGCAACACTGCGAAGAGTCACAGATGCGTTGCCGGCCTTTTAAATGGGAATATGCTCTTTATTCCAGTATTGGCATGCATAGATATAGTAAAATATATTATATTTTATATATTGTAACTGTTTGTTATCTCTCAATAAATAAATGAGTGATTGCCTTAACTTTTAATAAATAAGTTGTATTTCACTAATGACGGTTATGGTCGATAGTCATGAGGAAATATTGACATGCAATGAATACAATGAAATAATAATATAAATATTTCTTACATTCACACCTAATGATTTAAATTATTTTATTAATATTAAAAATTAAATTATCTGTACTAATATTAAAAAAACTATTTTTTGTAACTTAAATATAAAAGTTAGACATATGCTGTCGTTGACTTTTTTGTAGGCATATACAAGCTCCACATCTTTTCTCTAGAACTCAAAAATATGTCTTTCATAGTTAAGGCAGCGTTCGTAAGAAACGCTTTCATTCGACCGTTTTTTCTCCGATTCACTTTGCGAAACGGACTACCACGTAAAAGCCTTTTTATTTTTCGGATATTTATTTAATAATGTGGCTTTCTATTGGTGAAAGAATTTTTGAAATCGGTTCAGTAGATCCCGAGATTACCCCTTATAATTTAACAAACATACAAACACACAAACTTTACTTCTTTATATATATATAAAAATGAATCGCAAAATGTGTTGGTAAGCTCATAACTCAACAACGCCTGGACTAATTTGGCCAATTCTTTTTTGTTAATGTTCGTTGAAGTTCAAGGAGGGTTTTTACAATGAGGAAAATTCGAATAATTATCGGAAATACCCTAAAAACAGCCTTTTTTATTTTCCCATGCAAACGTTTTCTAACTAAAACGTACAGTCGAATTGAGCTTTATTGTTATTGTATAAAGTTCATATTGCAAGCACTCACTGTTGTCTAAGCAATGAAGGTGTGTTCCTAACATCAAAGAGTCAATTTGCGCTTTATAACGCTACATATAGTTGAAATTCAATCATATCTATCAAAACAGTGTGCGTGCGTGCGTTGGAGCACAGAATACATCGTTGGAGGATTTAATGTCACGTTCCAAAATTGAATAGCCACAAAATGTAATAGGTCATTTAGACATTTTTTGCGATTTGGTTGGCTATGCGACATTGACAGGGCGAAGTCTGTCGGGTCCGCCAGTACTAGTATAGATTTTTATAAATTGTGTTATAAACGATGTATGTCTCCCAATAAATAAATGAATAGAAACAGTTGTGCATTGTGCCATTTTTTATTACGCCTTAAAAATACAGTACGGTACAAAGACGTTGCAACTCGCGGAAGATAAATATAATTAAACTTGTAGCAGCAAGCGCTTGGGGCGTGGCCCCAGCGTCGGCGGGCCCGCGGCCGTGTGCGCTCGCGCAGAAATTCTCGTGTGACCCGAACATACATAGCTGCGAATCTGAATAGCGCAATTCATAGGATTCTCTTCTTTTCGTTGGCTTAGTTTTAATTAATATATGCATTAATATATTAATACAGCAGTCTTGCTGCGTTTTTCTAACTAAACTGAAACTTCGGCGTTGCTCTCAATGTCGACTAAAACCGAGACTTGTTAAAACACATGATAACCTCCGTCGTATAGTGGTAAGGACATTATAATTTGACGACCCCCGTAGTTGAGTGGGTAGTACAGCGGTTTCAACGTGTCACCATCTCTGAGGTCCCGGGTTTGAATCCTTGTATGGGGGCAGATGTTTGCGTGATGAATGCGAGCATTTGTACCTTAGGCATGGTTGTTATAATATATTTCTACCAAATTTATTTATACATAGATATATAGATACATATGTGTATAGATTTTATATTTTTTGTCAAGTAGGCGCGTCAATTGTGCACTTTGGTCGCGACCTACAAATATCAGTGCAATGAACTGCGATCTGTTGCCGTAATGGTTAAATTATACATAGTTTTTATTTAGTGTTCAATTAGAAGTCGTGACAACAACTCTCGCCTTGCATTTTAATTTATTCTTTTTGGCACTCATTGACATTTGTTTAAGTTGACATTTAGATTTAATTGACATCATCCCCCAAACATTGGTCCTTCGAGCCGGATATAATTAATAAATTAACATTAACCCCCAAACAATATATGTATGTGTATCCGTTACCTTATATCTCACAACACAAGCCTTCAGAACTTACTTTGGGCTAGGCTGATTGGTGTAAGTGTGTTCACGGCAGCCTTCTGCTTAGCTACGAGTAGTTTGCCTTCAATAAGGCGGGAGCCATTTGGGTGTACTGTGCCACTCTAGCGCATACGCTCTCTTTTATAGGGCAGTGCTGATTGCGCCTCTCCTGAGGTGTAGTCTTCCTTATCACGAGAAGACATAGGGTCATTACGACCAACGGCCAAGGCTGAGTTTAGCCGGTAGGTCTTTCGGGTCCAGCCGCCTCGATTCGTCAGGAGTCCGACATAATAATAAAAAAAAAAATAAAAAATAAAAATAATACTTTATTTCAAATAGATGTACAATTTGTGGTTTAACGAAAAACCCCCACACTAGGCTATGCCTGTCCTGTGGGAGTTTTCACAACTGTTGAAAAGGCACTGGAATGCGGTACCTACGGGCGCAAAGAATACAAAAGGAAAATAAAAAAATAAAAATAAAAAAAGAACCATTGCGCTATAACAAACAAAAATTAAAAATAATAATAAACTTAAATGGAAAACTAAACAATAAAAAAAAAATATATTATATAAAAAAAAAACAACTACAAGAACACACAAAGACCGGTTATTCAAAGCGCGCCAACACGCGCTCTGATTGCTCATATGTCCAAGATAGAAGCTCTGCCTTTAATTTCAATCTCGCCTGGCGAAGAGTAAGTTGCCTAATATTGAACAATTGGTTGAGCCTATTATAAATATAAGGCTTCTTGAAAGAGGTGGCTCATCTGGCAAAGGAGCTGTTGGTTGAGGGCACAGGGAGTCGGAAAGTGCGGTTATTCCGTAGGGTCTGGTTCGTAGAAGCTGACAGAACGTCTATGTGAGCCTGCAGACAGATCTTCAGAAGATATAGTCTTCTGACACTCAGAACTTGTGTAACCCGAAATAACTCAGTGGTGGGAAAACGCAGGGGTTTTTTCAGCCCGCCGGTGCCGCCGGTGCCCGCTCGGTGACTCACCAGCGGCTGGCTTGCGGCGCCTTGCACGCTTGTATTTATAGGCCGAGGGGCTTGGCCCCTCCTCTCGGTAGGCGGGGCTACCGACCATTGGACAACTGTTTGTATAATAGGCGAATGTGTAAGATTTGTTTGTTCGTTCAGCAATGTAATATTAGGTATATTTTTATGTTTGTAGATTTCCAATTGTTCCCGAATATTCATAATATGTCCTTTTTCACAAGTATGAAGCACTTTATAAGTATGGTTGTCTACTAGGTGGTGATCTGTATCCAACAGGTGTTTAGCGAAATGAGATCGCTCCGGATGTTTATTTTTATAGGCTGCCGTATGTTCTGTGTATCTTGTTTCAAAATTTCTACCCGTTTGTCCTACGTAAACAACGGAGTTTATTATACAAACAGTTGCCCAATGGTCGGTAGCCCCGCCTACCGAGAGGAGGGGCCAAGCCCCTCGGCCTATAAATACAAGCGTGCAAGGCGCCGCAAGCCAGCCGCTGGTGAGTCACCGAGCGGGCAACAAATCCTGAAGATGTCTCGCTGAGAGATGAAACACGTGTCGACCTTGTCTGCTTGTTGGACAAGTCATCATGAACTGCGCGGAATCAGCAAAAAACAATATCCTTTGTGATTCACTGAGAGCAATATAAATAGTTTTCAGCAGCTTCCACGGTGCCACGTCACGCAACTGTTTCATCACATGAATGAACTTTCTAATCACCGCGGTACTTGGCTGCGGTGGTATCCATGACGATCCTCAGCCTCTCCTCTGCAGAGGGAAAAAAAAACACACACAGATAGTTCGAGTTAAATAAAATATATTTTTGTGTATACTACTACATATTATAAACGCGAAATTTTATATGGATGGATGTTCGTTACTCTTTCACGTAAAACTACTGATAGCGCTTTTCCTAGCAATAAAAAAAATAGGTTCTACCAACACGTAAAAGCGGAGCGGGAATAGACAATGTAACACCATAGGTCGCTTGACAATGTAGTTGAAGAAGAATAAAAAATTATGGGGAATTGCTGTACCCTGTAGCTACAGAAATTAACAGCAACTCTCCATCAGCAGTCACAGCACCGGGCCCACGAACTGCAGTTCTCCTACTCGCTTTCAACAAGCCTTCGAAGATGGATGCGGTAGTTTGAAGGACCAGCCTCGACCACGATCACAATAACTTTGTAGCGCACGTTATTTCGCGGTTATAACTTTAGAAGCAGTAGACTCCGGGTTCAGCATCCGAGCGAGTTAATCCGACCGTTAATCCGTAGACTGACTTTGAGTACAACAAAGCGGGGGTTATCTTATATATAAAAATGAATCGCAAAATGTGTTGGTAAGCTCATAACTCAACAACGCCTGGACCAATTTGGCCAATTCTTTTTTGTTAATGTTCGTTGAAGTTCAAGGAGGGTTTTTACAATGAGGAAAATTCGAATAATTATTGGAAATACCCTAAAAACAGCCCTTTTATTTTCCCATGCAAACGTTTTCTAACTAAAACGTACAGTCGAATTGAGCTTTATTGTTATTGTATAAAGTTCATATTGCAAGCACTCACTGTTGTCTAAGCAATGAAGGTGTGTTCCTAACATCAAAGAGTCAATTTGCGCTTTATTAACGCTACATATAGTTGGAATTCAATGATATCTATCAAAACAGTGTGCGTGCGTGCGTTGGAGCACAGAATACATCGTTGGAGGATTTAATGTCACGTTCCAAAATTGAATAGCCACAAAATGTAATAGGTCATTTAGACTTTTTTTGCGGTTTGGTTGGCTATGCGACATTATCTATAAAATAATTAGGAACAAAAAACTGCCACTGTACAAATCTTTTTGACAGGACGAAGTCTGTCGGGTCCACTAGTATAGAATTAAAAATTTGAAAGGCGGTAGATAAAATAAGTCATTAGGATTTTTTAATGAAATACCTGAAATAGTCACGAACAACTACTGAACGGATTATATGAAACTCTACAATAACATAGCTTGCACATCAGAATAACATATATAATACATAACAATAGGCCACTATTTATAATATAAACTAATCGAAAAACTGATCCTACGCAGACGAAGTCGTGGGCATCAGCTAGTCATGAACAGATAAACTAGGGTATATTGTGGGTTCACAAGACGGGGGCAATGTGAGTGCACGTCAAAGCGTGAACTATAAATATCGTGTGACCACATGACCAGCCGCTCGTCGGATATTGTCCGAGATAACATCAGCCCGTCTCCGCCGCACTCGGGGGCTATTCTCGATTCAAAATATTATATGAAACTAGCTTTTGCCCGCGACTTCGTCCGCGTGGAATAGTGACTTCCGGCAGATTTTTTATTTCGACCAAATTTGGTACCATAAAAACGGTCATTGTGACTAAACCTTAAAAGATAGACATATGCCGTCGCGGACTTTTTTTTAGATCATGTATAGAGGAATAATTCTTTCATACATATTTTTTGTGTATCTTGAACCGTTTTCGCAGCGCACGCAAAGAAAGCCTTCAAAAATGAATAATTTTCCCCGTTTTTTACACATTTACCGCTCTGTCTTTGCTCCTATTGGTCATAGCGTAATGTTATTATAATAGCCTATAGCCTTCCTCGATAAATGGACTATCCAACAAAAAAAGAATTATTCAAATCGCACCAGTAGTTTCGGAGATTAGCGCGTTCAAACAAACAAACAAACAAACTCTTCAGCTTTATTATATTAGTATAGATGACGACAATTACCCGACCACTTAACATTGAGCGGTTACCGCACCCTACAGTACTATAATAATAATTATATTGTCAGCGAAAGTGGGTATTTTACACTTAACTTTTGGCCGAAACGGTCAAAATATCGACTACTACGCATCGGGTTTCCCGGCGCTTGCGACATATTGGCCGCGAGAAAACTACATTACTTCAAACAAATCCATACTAATATTATAAATGCGAAAGTAACTCTGTCTGTCTGTCTGTTCCGCTTTCACGCCAAAACTACTGAACCGATTTAAATAAAATTTGGTACACAGATAGTCTAGAGCCTGAGGACATAGGCTACCTTCTAAAGCTGAAAAGGGTTGTAAAAGGTTGAAAGGAGGGAGGGTTGTATGAAAATATTGTTAAAACCACTGAACCGATTTAATTGAAATTTGGTACACAGATAGTCTAGAGGCTGAGAAAGGACAGAGGCTACCTTTTAAAGCAGAAAAGGGTTGTAAAAGGTTGAAAGGAGGGGGTGAAAGGTTGTATGGCAGTATTGTTAAAACATATCCTTCCTGTGGGAAATTCGAATATAACGCGGGCGAAGCCGCGGACGGAAAGCTAGTTGTTTATAAAAACGTTAAGCCCTAGGGCTTGGGAGTGATTGAGTGACCGCCACTCAGGAGAGGATTGGAAGTACTGAAACCCCCTTTTAGGGGGACGAGACGAAGATCAGAAGATTCGTGCTCTAATCTCGTTACCCCTAACTCAATGCTCGGAACCTTTCCTTATTTTCGTATGTGCTGGATATATAATGTAAATATAATAACAGGCAAAATTTGTGAGTTTATATGTTAAGTAATCACCCGTACTACTAACGCAATTTTAATGAAATATGGTATCATGTTAATTTGGGATTTGAACAAGGACATTATCACGGGAATATGTGTCATTCCTATTAGACAATTCAAAATAAAGCGGTTGAATCTGCAAAAAAAACAAAAACTAGTAAAAAATACATTACGTCTAACGAGTTAATCTCAACTACACAACAACAAGTCTAACGAACTAATCTCAAATTCTTCTCTCACATCTAGTTGGTTTATCTCAAATGCGTAGCAATATGTCTAACCATTTAAATATCAAATACGTAAATAACATCTAACAAGCTAATCTCAAATACGTAGCAAGACGTTAAACAAACTAATCAATACATAGTATAAAACAAAGTCGCTTTCGCTGTATGTCCGTATGTATGCTTAGATCTTTAAAACTACGCAACGGATTTTGACGTGGTTTTTTTTAATAGATAGAGTGATTCTTAAGGAAGGTTTGTATGTATAATAAATGCATAATATAGTAGAGAAACACTGATAAATTTAAAGGTTTCTAATGTGATGTCGTAAATAAGCACGTTTTTTTGCGCTTATATTGCAAACGCTGGCTGAACCCTACGAGATAGACCAAAATAATGTACTACAGTATTGTACAACTTACAAAAATCCACAAAAAAGTCCGCGATGGTATATGTATATCTCTTAGGGATAACCCACCATAACCATTTTTTCACTGCACCCGTGCGAAGCCGGGGCGGGTCGCTAGTCACAAATATACAGTAACTTATTAAACGAACTAATCTCAAATACGTAGCGACACACGCGCTAATCTCCAGTACGTAGCAGCACATGCGCTAATTTCAAATACACAGCGATGCATCAAAAGAACTAATCTCAAATTCGTAGCAACACATCTAACGAGTTAATTTCAAATACGTAGAACATATCTATCAAGCTAATCTCAAATACGCAACAACACGCCTAACACTCCAACCTCATATCACAATTAGTCTACGAGTAAATCGTGTGTCGAAACAATAACAGAACACAGCCAAGCAGATATAGAAAACCCAAGATAAGATCGAATGACAAAGACACAAGTAACGAAATAGCTCCCCGGCTTTTGTTCCATCTAAATACATCTGACGGGCATTTAGTTAAAATCAAATCACAAAGGCATCGAAACATTATAGTCTGGGTTTCCACAGCTACTGGTCTAAGTAACGAACGAGTGCATATAGTGACATTTTTTTTTATCCAAAACAAATAATAATAATAAAACTTTTTATTCGGCACAGACACAATGTACACAATTAATATAATACTAGCTTTCTGCCCGCGGCTTCGCCTGCGTGGATTTCGGGATTGGATCTACAGAGGGTTAAGGGTCATAGCTTTTGCCCACGGCTACATATGCGCGGAAGTCGGTTTATGGCGCGAAGGTTTTACCGCGCTTCCCGTGGGACTATCCGTTTTTCCGAGATAAAAAATACCGCAAAACCTTGTTCAAGAATCACTCTATCTATTGATGAAAACCGCATAAGGATCTGTGCAGTAGTTTTTGAGCGAAGCCTTTATTGCGCATCCCGTGGGATCTGTCGATTTTTCCGGGATAAAAAGTAGCCTAAGTTACTCAGGGATAATTTAGCTTTCCAAAGGTGAAAGAATTTCTGAAATCGGTCCAGTAGTTTCGGAGCCTATTCATTACAAACAAACAAACAAACAAATCTTTCCTCTTTATAATATTAGTATAGATAAGGCTACATGTAATATTAAACAACTGTGTTACGCGTGCCCAAGCCGAAAGGGCCAAATAGTATTTTATTAATCATGTATTTGTTTGTATGTAACAGGGGTAGGCAAAGTTGAATTAAAGAGAGCCAAATTTTAGATTTTTCATTGTATATGAGAACCACAGAGGGGGAGGGGCTTTAGGTCCTTATAATCCTTGCGGCAATGCTGGCGGACGAGGGAGGTTGGGGGGCTGTGGCCTCCTTCTGTGCAGCAGTGATGCTCCCGAAGGAAGCCGCCGAGCGGGGTCGGGAGATGGCCGATCCCGCTCGAAGGAGGCGGCACCGGGCTCGGTAGCACAGATTAGTTAGGTTAGGTTACTGTAACTCTGTGCGTATAGCTTATACGTCTCTATACTATGGTAATAAATGGATGTGATATTCTATAAAAATGGCAGGCCAAGACAATTTCTGAAGCTTATATAGAAAAATGAATTGTTTTAAAATAGTAATTAACTTCATTGTTCAACGCATGATATCAACCATACAAGGGTTGTTATATTACTCGCTTTATCTCCTCGCTTGTACCACACAAGATGACTCGAGGCAGATGTGTCGATATAGACAAAAACAAACATAGCCTGTATCGGCATTTTCAACTGTATTCACTTGGAATAGGGAACGAATGGCTGCACAAGTTATGTTGGCTCCAAATATCTGCCATCAGACCACCGTTGTCGCAGGATTTATCGATGATAGCCATTGTTTGGGAGCGCGGTCAATATTTTGATATGAACGGTAATGCAGCTTGTTACAAATGCCGGATATTATTGTTAAAGGTCGACCCGGGACTCGTTATAGCTCCATTATGTTTAGAAAACCGGGTAACATACTGGCAAACTGTCTTTGCATGTGTCTCCATGTGATACCAATTTTGCTTTTCACGGATTTAAATCAATTCTCAAAAAGGCTCACATGAAAAAAGGTTCATGAAAATCACTGCTTCAGGAAGATGGGAAGATGAAAGAGACGTCAAGCGAAGGATTAGCACAGGATGGATGAAATGGAGATAGGCAACGGGAACTACCTGTGACACCCGTATTTCCCTAAAACTGAAGGGCAACATTTATAAATCCGTAATTAGACCTGTCGTCGTGAATGGATCGGAATGTTGGCCCGTAAAGCTGATGAATGAACAAAGATTGCACGTTGCTGAAATATATGCAGTTAAGATAGATGTGTGGAGTGACAAGAGAAGATAGAGTGAGTAATGAATATATCTGGGGAAGTCCGAAATTGTTGAAAAATGAAAGAAAGGAGACTTTCCTGGTATGGTCACGTTATGAATGATCATGTTATTAGGAAAAGTGGATGGGCGTCTGGGGAGAGTAAGACCGAAGAAACGAAGGATGGGCTGTGTGAATGTAGATATGTTGAAGAAGAAGGGAGTGAGTATCGAAATGACGAGAGATAGACAAGAGTAGAAGAGGAAGTCATGTCGCGCTGACCGCGAATAAAATTGAGAACAGGGCAAAAGAAAGAATGCTCTTATGAAATAATTTCTGTAGCAACTCTAACTCAACATGGCTTCTAAGAAGTCAAAGGTTTAAGATGCATCAAACACAGTGTTAAACTGATCGCTCATTTATGTAACCTGCCTTGGTCTATGGTCGTGGTCTATAGCACTGCCTTTTCGGTTGCCGTTCCAATGTTCAGACTCCATAAAACTAGCTGTTCGTTCTTGGGGAAATGTATATCTATGTTTAACAAACTTCCGCAAAGTGTCATTGATTTGCCTTTATATAAATTTAAAATCCATATCAAAAAGACACTCATGAGTAAAGGTTATTGTTGAGGACAGAACTTTGTAATATAATACTAAAGTTTGTTTGTCTATAGTTTTAATCTTGGCTCTATTCCTGTCACTTTTCGCTTGTTACTTCACTTTTTTAACTTCTCTTGTAAATCTTTTATAAATATATTCCATTCCTTCCAAATCGGCCTTTTCCTTGCTGTCCACGACATCCTGGTCCTTCGATCGTTGAATTTCTTAAGAACTAGCTTTTAAAATCAAAATTTTGTGTATAATGCTCACTCGAGCTCAGGCAGCTAAGGAATTGGTCGAGTCCCAAAAAGTTGAGGGCGGAGGAATGGAGTCGAAATCAGCTCCGGGCAGTTGTATTTCCACGACATCATCTGTTTCACGTGCTAATTTAATTGCACGGCAAAGGGCAGCAGAGGCCAAACTTCAACGCAAACTGGCTGATCTAATGAAGCAGACCATGCTAGCAGAGGAGGCTGCTGCACGAGCAGAGTTTGAAGCGGAGAGTGCTGCCGTTGAAGCTGAAGAGAAGCAGAGTCACTCTTCAGTTACTTCTGTAAGGCGAACCGAACAGTGGGTAGCTGACACCCATGCGGTACGGGACGAGACTTCAGGCGAGGCCTTATTGCCTCGCGTTGTTGATCAGGTATCAAAAAGTTTATTACATGAAAGTGCACACTATGCTACGCAAGAACCATTCGTCACATCTGTCCCGAAAAATTCGGAGGACGTTTTGGAATCTGCGCTACATGGCATGCCATCACGTAATGTGGTACCGTCCAGTGCGATATCTCATCATGGTTCTGGTCAGCTCAATGAGTTGTGTCGGTTAACAAACGCTGTTATCTCTCTAGCACAAAATTGCAGGGCAGTAAATACAGATTTAATTGAATTTAGTGGTAATATATCTGAGTGGTTATTATTCAAAAAAAGCTTTGATGACACAAAGTTGTCATACACTCCCAAGCAAAATGTTGCTCGGCTACGTCACGCTGTCCGTGGCGCGGCGCGCGATGCTGTGAAAACGTTGCTTCTCACAGCTGATGATCCAGATATCATCATTAGTAATTTAGAACTACATTTTGCTCGTACTGGAGATATAATTTTACAGGAAATCTCAGCCCTGCGATCATTCCCTAAAATGGGTAGAGATTTTTCTGATATTTTTAAGTTATCGGCTAGAGTTCAAACGTGTTTAAGTGTAATTAAATTGTTAGACAGGCCGGAGTACTTTTATTCTCCGGAATTAACAAACAACATTTTGTCTAAGCTCAATTTTAATTTACAGAATAAATGGTGTGATTATGCTGATACACATATCGTTCCTGGAAAGCCGTCACTGGAGTTAATTGCAAATTTTTTACATAACGAAGCTAGCAAGCAGGCTCGGTATATGCCGCGCTTTCCATCGTCAGGTATAAGCAACGCTCCTCTGCCTGACAAACTCAAGGCAGCACAGGTTACACCATATCGTATTCATAACAACGCTACCGATGTAACTACTGAAACTAGCTGTTTATATTGTTCTGCTGGCCACAGTATAAAAGCGTGTAAAAAGTTCACAGAATTATCCGTCGAAAATCGTTGGTCATGGGTTCGTCAGGCTAAAGTTTGTAGTAAATGTTTACGTAAGCGTAAACATAATTGGCGAGCATGCAAAGTTAAGTGTAGTAAATGTGATGTAGGTCTACATCACACGTTATTGCATTCAGAAGAATTTCCGTCAAAACAAGTAAATAATGTCAACTTGCCAGATGCTACTATTGACAATATAGAACAAACATTAAACAAAAATGAAGTTTCTATGGACACTATTAGCTATTCGACCTCATTTTCAACTAACAAAAAAGATCGCATTGTGAATAAAATTTTATTAAAGATCGTGTCTGTTATAGTGTCGGGGCCAAATGGGGAGGTCCCAACGTACGCATTATTGGACGATGGTTCTACTACTACTCTTATAGACTCCGAGTTAGCGAATACATTAGGACTCGTTGGCCCAGAAGAACCAGTATTTATTAGTGGGATAAACGGAGCTAGGAAGATTGTCTCTATGAAAGTTAGTTTTACTATTCGAGGTAGAAACCGTTGTGATGTTTATAATATTCAGGAAGCGAGAGCGGTACCACAGTTAACCTTAGCTAGCCAGTCCGTCACCTCGGAGGATGTTATACCATATCCATACCTCGCAGACATTAAACATGAGCTGACATATGATGCGCTTGCACCTAAGGTACTAGTGGGTATTTGTGATTGGCATCTTTTAGTAAGTAAAGAGAATCGTGTTGGTAAGTTATGGCAGCCAGCTGCGATTAATACACCGCTAGGTTGGGTGTTGTATGGTTCTCAGCCGAAGCTTTGTCAAAATTCTTTTTTAGTGAATCACTGTGTTACAAATAGTGATGATGATGAACTAAACTTACTTATTAGGGATCATTATAGGTTAGAATCGATTGGCATTAAAAATGACACCGCGTACACGATACACGAAAGAAAAGCTATTGAAATTTTAGACTTGACTACGCGGCGCTTGTCTGGACGTCGTTTTGAAGTAGGGCTGCCGTGGCGCGATGACGATGTTCATGTACCTGACAGCTATCATCTCGCCATGAGCAGACTTAATTCGTTAACAAGGCGTTTCAAAAAGGATAATAACTATTTTAATGCATATACGGAAAATATCGAAGCTTATGTGACTAAAGACTACGCCGAGGAGGCTTCAGACTTACATGATATGCCAGTGGATTCCTCAAGGCGATGGTACCTTCCACATTTTGGGGTAACTAATCCCAACAAGCCGGGAAAGCTACGTATCGTATTCGACGCGGCAGCCCGAACTGGTGGGATTA
Organism: Scirpophaga incertulas; assembly: GCA_036419045.1. NCBI lineage: Eukaryota > Metazoa > Arthropoda > Insecta > Lepidoptera > Crambidae > Scirpophaga > Scirpophaga incertulas. The sequence goes on from CM071636.1 coordinate 25,214,319, forward strand.
GTTTGAACGCTCTTCTCTTGCCGGGACCAGACTTGTTGCAGCCATTGTTGGGAATCTTATTGAGGTTTCGTGAAGGTCAAGTCGCATTGACAGGCGATATAAGAGAGATGTTCCCTCAGATTAAGATTCGGGATAGTGATCGTAACTGTCTGCGCTTCCTCTGGCGTAATAATAATAATAGTAAGGTTAAGGAGTTTAGAATGTCATCTTTAATTTTTGGGGCATCGTGTTCCCCTTTTATTGCTAATTACATTAAAAATAAAAATGCTAAGGATTTCGAGGCTGAATTTCCCGATGCTACTAAGGCTATTATTAAAAATCATTATATGGATGATTATTTGGGCAGTTTTGATAAAGTTGAACACGCAGCTTGTGTCGCGCGTGATATAGTTCATGTTCATAATAAATGCGGGTTTGAGATGCGTTCTTGGGCTTCAAATAACCTTGAAGCTCTCAAATTCTTACCATCTGGTTTGATAAATCAGGAAATACAGGACGTTAACTTGAATTTGGATGGTCTTGGTCTGCGGGTTTTAGGAATGCACTGGATTCCGAAAACTGATGTTTTTGTATTTAAAATAAATATATCAAAACCGGTTCCAAATAACTATACTAAACGACAAGTTTTAAAGGATTTAATGAAAATTTTTGACCCTTTTGGTTTTTTGTGTCCTTTAATTACTTCAGGTAAAATTCTATTTCAAAGAACTTGGCAAACAGTTAAAGGTTGGGATGAACTTTTACCACCAAGTCAGTGTAAAGATTGGGATTACTGGTACGAGAGTATAGCGTTAGTTAGAGATATCTCAATACCTCGATGTTATTTTTCTACCGTTGGTGCTGTTTTTAGAGAGTTGCATGTCTTTACTGATGCAAGTAATCAAGCATACGCATGTTCCGCATATTGGCGTTTTGTTTACTCCGATGACTCAGTTAAAGTCGTATTTGTGATGGGTAAATCACGAGTCACGCCATTGAAAGCAGTTTCTATGCCTCGACTCGAATTGCAGGCCGCTCTCTTGGGAGTAAAATTAGCTAAAACGATTATTGAAGAACAAAATGTTATACCTACTAAAAGATTGTTTTGGTGTGATTCAAGAACTGTTTTAGCTTGGATTAGAGGCACAGTCAGTGATTCCAAAACTTATGTGCGAAATCGTGTAGGTGAGATTACAGAGTTCACGTTAGCTCATGAATGGTATTGGATACCTACCGCGTTAAATTCGGCTGATAAGGCTACACGTATTTCCTCAGGGGGATTGGAATCTCTGAACAAATGGTTACTAGGTCCTGATTTTTTGTTATCCAATATCTTGGAGTGCCCTATTGAGCCAGGTATTAGTGAAGATAAATATGTAAAATTTAAAACATTGTTATTAACTGAGTCTTCCAAACTTACTAATATTGTACCTGACTGTTCAAAGTTTAGTTCTTGGTTAAGACTGCTTCGTTCTACTGCTAGAGCCCACCAGTACATACGTCTTTTGCGACAAAAAGTTTCTAGCACTCTTGTGTCTAGCCGTGGAGGGTTGCGCCCACTATTAGCGATTGATTTGAAGAGCGCTGCGATTCATATTTTAAGATTTTGCCAAGAGACTTTATCTGAGATACAGTTGCGAAAATTACCAACAAAAGTTGACAAATATGGTTTAATTCGACTTCACGGGCGAATTTCTGAGGCCGAAGACGTGTTAGAAGAAACGAAGCATCCTGTTGTTTTAAATGGTCGCCACCACGTCTGTCGACTTCTAGTTGCCCACTACCATGTTTGGGCTGGTCATGCTAACCGAGAGACTGTTGTAAATGAGCTCCGTCAACGCTACTGGATTCTGCGTTTACGTCCAACTGTTCGAGCAGTGGCTGCCAGTTGTCAAGTTTGCCGGAATAAAAAAGCAACACCAGCTGTTCCACCGATTGCCGATTTACCAGCAGAACGATTGGTTCATCATCAGCGACCCTTTTCAGTGACTGGTTTGGACTATTTCGGGCCACTTGAAGTCACCATCGGCCGAAGAAAAGAAAAACGCTGGGTAGCTCTGTTTACTTGCTTTTCAACAAGAGCGATTCACCTCGAGATAGTACCAACGTTATCAGCTGATTCGGCTATTATGGCTCTACGTAGATTCATGGCGAGGCGTGGATGTCCTAATAAAATATTTTCAGACAACGGCACAGCTTTCATTGGCGCTAGCCGTGAAATACAGAAAGAATGGCAGGCTAATCAATCTCGAGTTCAAGATTTTGCAGTGGATTATCGCATAGAGTGGCATTTCTTACCTCCTGCAGCTCCATCGATGGGAGGAGTTTGGGAGCGACTCATTGGGTGTGTGAAACGTACACTGTTTTCCATTTTAAAGGAGAGGTCGCCTCGTGAAGAAGTTTTGTCGACGCTCCTTTTAGAGGCAGAGAGTATCGTAAATTCTCGCCCTCTTACCCACGTGTCGGTGGATTCTGACGATGCTCCAGCTTTGACCCCGAACCATTTTTTGATTGGGCAGTCGTCACCGCTTCCTGGACCCGATAGTCTCGATGACACTGACCTTTTTAGACGATCAAATTGGAAAAAGGCTTTGAGATTGGCAGACCATTTCTGGCGTCGATGGTTACGAGAGTACCTTCCACTTTTGAATCCGCGAAGGGAAGGTGCCACTACAGCATGCAACCTTAAAGTGGGAGACGTGGTGGTCGTGTGTGATTCAAATTCGCCTCGTGGTGTTTGGCCAAAAGGAAGAATCGTTAGAGTATATCCGGGTCGTGATGGCGTGGTGAGAGTAGCAGACGTTTTGACGGCTGGTGGATGTTTAAAACGTCCTACACGCAAACTAATAAAGCTGTTTGTGTAGGTAGTGTACATAGATAGGTTTTTTACTTTTTTTATGAAGAATTTTGTTTTAGTTTGAGCTATGTTAAGATCTAGTTGGTAAATAAGCTAAGATCTGTCCTTAGGTTAATTATAGTGTAAACCTTCCGTTTACGAGGAGGGCTATGTTGAGGACAGAACTTTGTAATATAATACTAAAGTTTGTTTGTCTATAGTTTTAATCTTGGCTCTATTCCTGTCACTTTTCGCTTGTTACTTCACTTTTTTAACTTCTCTTGTAAATCTTTTATAAATATATTCCATTCCTTCCAAATCGGCCTTTTCCTTGCAGTTATTATAAAGTAAGTGGCTATCTAAATGATCACACTATTTGGGAATAGGAACACTATTCATAGAGCCATGTTTGGTAACAAGATTATTTATAATATTGTATTATTTTTGTATGTGTATGTAAACATACATATGACTGTAATCGTATTAGGTATGATTGTATCTTATACTATATTGTATTTTTATATTATATTATTGTAATTATTAACATTGTAAAGAGGAGATAAAAAATAGACCTTCAGAGTTTCTTGCCTGTTCTTCTCGAGAAGGCTCTCCCAATTTCCGAACAGGTGTCGAGTCAATTTTTTTCTTTTTTTCTTTTTTTTTCCTTATTCGTACGTACGGACAAGGTTTTTGTTTTTTTTTTTTTAAGCTTTGTTTTTTTGTTTTGTCTGTTGACGTCAATAAGTGCCTGTAAAGGTCTATGTTGAATAAAGATTATTTTGATTTTGATTTGATTTGGAATCCAACTTGTTCGGGGAGCTAGAAGTCATTCGACCTATACGCGAGGCAATTGGCGATGACTCTGGTGAACTGCTTATTAAAATGAGTTAGAAAGTGATGGGTCTGTTCTTGAAGGAACATAGAATTTATTTATTTATTCATCAAACATACATAGCCCATAAAAAAAATTTGTCACATTAACATTTGCAGATAACGTAATTAATTATTGTTATATCAAAATACGTTAAATATGGAATCACAACAGACGAGACAATTATATTATTTTTATTGAACGCACTTTGAAGATTTATTATTACTAGCTTTTATATTAGCTTCACTTGTAACTATGTAAGAAAATCTTAGAATCTTAATTTGACCCACTTCCCGGTCTCCGATTGAGCTTAAATTTTGCATGCACGTGTAAGTCGGATGACAATGCATGGTTATGTGTGGGACGTCATTCTAAATCCAACATGGCGGCATTACCAAGATGGCGGATCAATTATTTATAATGCACCCCTACAATATGGGTATCAAATGAGGGAGGTACAGTAAGGGTTTGCTTGGTTTTTTAGTCGGAAAATAAATTAAAAGTTAAAAAAAGATTTTTTAATACAAGAGAAATGTATTCTATAAGTAAGTAAATCTCGCGACATGCTTTTTTATGAAAAGTTTATTTTGTTCTTTTTAGCGCATTTAATTAAAGCTTGTATAAAAAAAATTTTTTAATTTTGTAATCGGTTTATTGACACTTTAAAATAATTGATCTGCGATGGTCTCGTTTGCTATGGCCTCATGCCTATCTATTTATTATTGTTTCTTTTCTCGCATTAGTGGCTTTTATCTACTCAATTTGTAAAGCTCTACTCAGTCAAAAAGGTGATGGCTGACTATCTGTGATTTGCTTAAATTATCCAAATAACCGAGCCTTGGCCTCTTGCTTTCAGCAGCATACATATATTTATAAATGTGTGTTCCTTTGTGGGCAAATATATACATTTTTATAACAAGATTCCATATAGTGTAGCTGAATTGCCTTTTCATAAGTTCAAGGTGCATGTTAAAAAGACGCTAATGAGTAAGGGCTATTACAAAGTCAATGATTATTTAAGTGATGCCAATGCTCGGTGTTGATTTGAAGATATTACATTCTAAATTGTAAATATTTGTTTTCCAGTATAAATTGTAAACACATATACACATTGTATGATAACGACATAATTTATTGTAAATGTTGTTATTTCTTTTGATAAAGCTGATAAGTTTCATGCGTCCATTCCAGATATATCAGCCAAAAAATGCGTCTTGAATGGGTTGTAGGAAAAAAATTTGAACGATTCAGAAGAGCTTTCTATAAAGTCATATTAAAATAAAGTTAATTTTTGTTGTTTTTTTCTTTCAATTATTACCATTGTTTTACTACATGTTGATTTGTATTTTAAAGAAAATAATAAACGTTTTATCTATCTATTTATCTACATATCTGTGTGTATGTGATAGTCAGACATACTATTTCAGAATCGGGGCAAATGCCTTAAAATACTGTTATACTGTATGTAGAAGACGCGCCAATTTAAACAAATAAATACTTTTTGATAAAAAATAGTTCTATGTGCGCGCGAGTTGAACCAAATATATATTATTATACATATTACAATAAATACTTATGGAGAGAAATAATTGCACTCACCTTTTAGCGCCATCTATGTGGGTTGAACTATAGAGACGTTTTGGGAGGCTGCCGCGATTTTGCCGGAGCATTGTGACCGCCATTTTTTATAAATTTGAATTTATTTATTTTAAGCCTTTCTTGAATTTTAATTATAGTAAAATATAGTTTGTTCATCTTAATAAATTGTCTGGAGTTATTATTTACACTGTATGACACAGTAATATAGAATGATACACGAACCTTTCGCTTAGAGTCGAGCTCCGTTAAACGGTCACCTGGTGAGTGGGCAGACTCTGCACTAAAATATGTCCCTTGCGGATGTTTTTCATAATATAAATTTATTATCGTGCGGTAATGAACAAATCCCACCGGAATCCAGCGCAGCCCCTCGCAACACGCTTATCACCCCATTCGGTGCAACCCTTCACCGTAATCAGAATTAATGCTTAAGAAGTTTATAACTAGTCCCCCGGCTTTCTAAATACAAGATAAAACGCTACTGTAAATTGAACCTTGTTATGCTCGCAATAAGTCTTAACTAATCTGAGAACGCCACTGAGCTGCGACACCTATAATCGTTATTGACTAAGTGTGTGTGTGTATATACTCGTATATATCCCAACTAATATTATAAATGCGAAACTAATTCTGTCTGTCTGTCTGTTACGCTTTCCCAACCGATTCTGATGTAATTTGGTACAGACAATCTTTAGACCCTCAGACTGAACATTTTGTACTTTACATTTTATTTCGAAAAAAAGGGATTATGGGGTTGAAATAGGGGTTGAAAGTGTGACATTACTTACTGTAGATATAAAACCGCGTCGCCGTCGCATTTCTGTGGCGCCCAACGACCGCGCAAAGCGCCGTAACTCAAGATTTTAAAATAATTGAAACGTCAGTCTCCTGCGATTACTTTGTGCCCCTTATTTGATTACGGCCGTTTCATTAAGGATGGGATGTGGCTTTAAACGGTGTTTGTGTTCGTACGAACGGGTATTCGTAAACGAACAATTTATCACTTTTTATTGGTCGAATATCATACGTAGTTGCATAACACCTGTTTCTGAAAAAAATTTGCTTGTTGCTAAGGCGATGTTCGATGTTTGTTCTAGAAATATACTTCATGTACAGAATTGACCTTGTAACATAAAATATGTTACAGTAAAGACTTATTTATTATTTATTTATAACTTTATTGTACATCGACCATAGAATAAATAATAAAAAAAATTACAGATAATGAAGCCTTAAAACTAAATGTACAAAGGGCGACCTTATCACAAAGAGTGATCTCTTCCAGGTAACCTTAGGATGGACAGGAATTTAAATCAATTATTTCGTGGGAAGATGGCGATGTATAACTTAATGACATACTTACTATAAATATAACAATACATAATATAATACATATATACACTTACACACATACATACATATATATACAAACATACTTACATATATATACCAATAAAATACAAAATCATAGTGACAAATAATGTTTTTTAACAAAGCTTTTGAAAATGGGAAGGCTTTGTGCTTGTCTTATATTTAAAGGTAACGCATTCCACAATAAAACTGCTTGTACCGTGTAGGCCTTATTGTAAAATTTGGTGAAGTGAGATGGTATGCTCAGCATTAAGTTCTCTGCCGACCTTAAGACGCGGGAATGGGTTTCATGGAGAAACTTAAAGCGATTTTTTAAGTAAAAAGGAGTGTCAGGATTAAACAAAATAGAATAGAGAAGGGATAGGATACGTCCGGCGAAGGCGAATGGGCAACCACTTGAGCTTAACACGAAATTCTGAATATTTGCGTAAACCAAATATAAATCGTATGCAAAAGTTTTGGAGTCGCTCAAGTTTATCAAGTTGTTCCTCGGATAAATTTGAAAAACTTGTGTCAGCATAATTAAGGATTGGGAGGAGGAGTGACTGAGCAAGCGCAATCTTAGTAGCAGTAGGTAGAAAGTTCCGCAGCCTTCTGACTTATAGCTAAATTATATTAAACAAAATAAGATTTAACACTTAATTAGGAAATTTAATCAACTTATAAACTAATAATAATTTACTGTTCTTTATAGCTAAAACTATACACTTACCGAAAACATAAGTAATTATCATTTTACCTGTACAAATAGTGGCGGCAAAGATTTGCAATGCTAGGATTGCGAATTAACTACAATAGGATAAATAGAAACGTCAAACCTGTCACCGCAGTGGTTCATTGCGAAGACAGATTGCAAGGAAGGAGCACGTTCGCCTCTTACTTGGTGTCCTCACGCGTCTCTTGCGAAGCAGTTTTTATTACTCTTGTAGTCATATAAAATTGTGACATATTGTCATCCAAATAATAATTGTGCGTATTTGAATCCCGATTTTCGGGTTCCAGGTTCCTGCTGGAAACGCAAGGTTCCTGATTGGAAATTAAAAGTTAATTGTACGACGCACAAGAACCCACAACCATTACTGACCCTGAGGTTCCGGCTGCATTCCAGCCTCACCACCACCACCGTACCGACTCAACTGCATTGGAAGACTTACAAGTACAACCGCCGACGGTAGACCTTTCGACCCTGAGAACACGAATATTTTTTTTTTATTCCGTACGGTGGCAGACGAGCAAATGGCCCACCTGATGGTAAGTGGTAACCATCGCTCATGGACATCTGCAGTGCCAGGGGCACAGCTGAGCCACTGCCTACCTGGAGAGTAATACTTTTTTTAAGCCTCGTTTGAAGTTAGACATATCGTTGCCGTCAGGAAACACCGCAGCGGGGAGCTCATTCCAGAGTTTGCATATACGCGGAAGGAATGAACGCTGAAACCGAACTGTACTAGAACTCTACTGCGGTGGCGGGTGGTGCGATGGTAAAAAGGTGACGAAGGCACCATTGTAAATAGTTCCTCAGAGCACTCTCCGTTAAAGAGCCTATAAAGAACACACAGAGAGCCAAAGTCTCTCCGCTGCTCCAAGGTCTCTGTTGAGGCCGTAATATTGGGATCACCGATGATACGGAAAGCACGCCTTTGCAGGGAGTCAAGAGGGTCGAGTTGATATTTGGGGGCTCCAGCCCAGAGGTGAGAGCAGTACTCCACAATAAATTTGTCTACTAGGGTTGGTTGTCTTTTTATTCCGCAACCCCCTAACGTAGCAACCTTTACAGATTAATTATATGTTTAGATAAAACTCTTCGTTTCTTTGAATTCCGTTTCCTATGTGTGTGTTTGCCCTAATAAAGAATCTATCTATCTTCGTGTCCGTCCCAAAACCCATCGCTATAAAGTGTCGGGTATCAAACAGGTGCAAATTAATTGAACCCAACAAACGGTGGCTTGTTATTACTGTAATTGTTGAGTCGGCATTTAGCTATTTAATTTGACACGTTCAGATGACGATAGCTTTCGTAATTTATTTGTTATTTTTGTGTATAACACACGAGGCGAGGAATTATTCGTCTTCGAGTGATTGTTATCAATGCTTTATTAGAACACATCGAATGATTTTTTCAAACTGGAATGGCAATGGGTACTGTGTCATACAACGACGTCTTTTTTTTTGCCGCTTGTGAATTGCTACACACTTTTTAGTACAGTAAGTACATGACAAGAAATGTACAGCGTCACACACTTATGAGGAGGTTTATAAATGTACTTTGACTAATTAATGTTACATTGATCGTTTAATGATATACAACATGACAAATTACTTACATGCAACATACAATTTGGAATCTTATTGTATTTTGAATACAATATGTCTTTTTACTTCGAGAATGTTTACAATATTTATTTATATACATCCCTATATGTATGGAACTTACAAGAGAGAAAATAAGAAACTCAATATAAATGTTAATGGACAAGTAGTAGAATCAGTTGAATTCATAAAATTTTTAGGCATAACATTAGACCAACATTATAATTGGAAACATCATATACACCAGATATGTTCAAAATTAAATAGATTTGTGTTTGCTCTGAGTCGTATAGGTCAAATTGTATAAAGAGAGGCTCCTATCACTGCCTATAACGGCTATGTAAACTCAACATTACGTTACGGAATTATGATTTGGGGAAACTCTACTGATAAAGACAATGCGTTTCTTATTCAAAAGAAGTGTATTCGGGCCATATTTGGTTTGAAAAACATTGATTCATGTCGACCGTATTTTAGACAGTACAAATTGCTTACATTACCTTGTCTGTATATCTTTGACATATGTTTATTTGTATTCCAAAACAAAAATTTGTTTGAAGAAAATAGTGTGGTATCTAAGCGAAATCTCCGTTCCATGTATAGAAATAAATTATTTAAACCAGCTGCAAAATTAACACTTGTATCAAATAATTCATATAATATGTGTATTAAAATATACAATAAATTGCCAGAAGAATTTAAAAACCTAAAATATGTCAAGTTTAGATCTTGCGTTAAAAATTGGCTTGTAAGCAAATGTTTTTACAGCATTCAAGAATTTCTTAATTATAAGTGATTTTACTTTTTTTTTTGTATATACACTTGGAAAAAGTAGGATTAAGTGAAACGTTTTGTTAGACATTAAGATCTGTTTAAGAAACCTTAATTCCATATACAATAAAGAACTTACTTACTTACTTACTATATGCCTTAGGTCTATTTTCTGTTGAACGAAAACCTTCGGCTCACCACCTATTGCGAGTAAATTGCAGTCACCGAATCTCAGAGTTTGGATTGGGTAATTGCCAAGTTTATATAACTTCAAGTCTTTTTGTGAAGCTATGTTTGAGTGTGACTAAGACAAGAATAAATAAAGATCTTATTTATCTATCTCTGGTGAGTGCCATAATAACATTGCCAAAGTCATACATTAAACTTTATATCCAAGGATTAATGATTAAAGTTTTAAGGCGACACCACCAAAGCTAAGGCAACAAAATAAAACACTTCTCACTTCAATAAATTTGTTTCACTTAAATAAAAGTGACTAATAACCACCAAATAGCATCATGTATTATTTATTAATCACAAGCGACAGGTATCAATAAAATAGTAACGTTTTCACTTTAATATCAAAGGGAATCTGTCCTCAGACGGCGTAACGTGTTATCTCGCGAGGGATCCCACAGCGACCCGGGATTACCTCGGAGACCGGGAAGATACAGTTCTGTGCGTTGCTAGCGTGAGCCAACTGAATTATAATTCGGATCCCATGGTTTATTTACGAGCTTCATACTGATGACTATTTTTGTACTTTACGAAACTTGCGTGAATTTGTAAATCAACTTGCGCCAAGTTGGATGTTGTGAAAACTATTTAATGAATATTCGAGACGAAGCTCGTCGCGGAATTATTCATGACTACCTTTCTGCCCGCGGCTTCGCCCGCGTGGATTTCGGGATTGGGTCTATAGAGGGTTATGGGTCACTAGCTTTTGCCCACGGCTACATATGCGGGGAAGTCGGTTTATGGCGCGAAGGTTTTATCGCGCTTACCGTGGGACTATCCGAGATAAAAAATACCGCAAAACCTTGCTCAAGAATCACTCTATCTATTGATGAAAACCACATGAAAATCTGTGCAGTAGTTTTTGAGCGAAGCCTTTATTGCACATCCCGTGGGATCTGTCGATTTTTCCAGGATAAAAAGTACCCTATTATTTAATCCGGACTTTTATCTGTACGTGCAAAATTTCAAAGCAATCGGTTCAGTAGTTACGGCGTGAAAGCGGAACCAACAAATAAACTCACTTTCCGATTTATAATATTAGTAACGATAATAAATCGTACAAGACTATTTCCATGCAGTGCTTTAGGCTTTTTAATGGATGGAACGGACAAAAAATACAAATGTCAGGTTTAATAGTACCTAGTTTATAAAACAGTTGCATACGGAGGGGTATTGTCATCAGTGTATACAACATATGTTATACACCGACGCTCTTACTAAAAAAAATCACGCGATTGATTTAATATATGTATTGTTCTCTCTCTCTCTCCGTGGCATTTATTATTCCCATCTGATGGTGGGGTCTGCCTTTCTGCTTTTTCTCCTCCACTTCGCTCTATCGGACGTGTCTTCCTCGGAGACATTGCAGGATTGCAGGTCTTTCCTCACAACATCTGTCCATCTAGTCTTTGGTCGCCCTCTGGGTCTCACCCCTGGGATTTCCTGATTGGACACAACATTACCCACGTAATCAGGAGGCCTTCTTTTCACGTGCCGAAACCAACGTAGTCTGCTCTCTTGCAGCTTGTCGGCGATGTCGCGTACACCGAGACTGCCGCGGACGTACTCATTGCGAATTCTATCGAGTCTCGTCACTCCACACATCCACCGAAGCATTTTCATTTCAGCGACTTGTATGGCATTGGTTTGGCGCTGTGTTACTGCCCAAGTTTCGCTGCCATATGTGAGGACTGGTCTGATCATGCTCCTATAGACTAAGCCTTTAAGTTTCACAGGCATTCGTTTATCACAGGTTACGCCAGCCACTTCTCGCCATTTAAGCCAGGCAGCTGCTATACGATGTGGAATGTTTACATCTACATTTCCAGAAGAGTGCAACATTGAGCCCAAGTATTTATATTCGTCACACTTAGTGACTTGTTGTCCGTCGATGATAAGAGGGTCGTGTGCTGAAATGGGATCGTTGCTAACCAGGTATTGTGTCTTCGAAACACAATACATGGTTTGCAATATATGTATTGTTAATATTGCTATATGCAATGTAATATGTTACAATACTTTTTCAAATGTATTTTGTTAACTGCAACAAATCATAGGATCCCGTAGAATGAAATAATAATGATAAGTATTTCTTACACTTATCTACACAAATTAGCCTATCCCAAAGTAAGCGCTATACGGCTTGTGTTATGGGATCTAGGGTAACGGATAGACACCCAGGACAACTTGAAACCGGTGTACTATCCACTCGACTATGGAGTCTGAGAATGGAGAATTAAAATTTGGAATCCAAACTTTTTTGTCTCGTCTCAAAAGTCACAAAAACGACAAGCCATAGTCAATTGTAAATATTTAGTGTTCACAATCTAAAAAGTTGGTTTTGACAGGTGTCACCCGCTGAGTTCCTCCATCAAAATGTCAATTTTGCCTAGTTACTTACTACATCTCTCGTTGTTCTGTTGATAATAGGGTAGACGACTACAACTGATTATGGCCGTTTTTATACTATAATTATCTGATTTGAGCAATTTATATATCATGAAACTATGTCAATGTAGAAATTTCAGTTTAATTATTAATTTATATTGTTTTTACATTTCTAAAAAATGAGCAATTATTATTTACGTAATTCTAATGAAACGAACACATTTCTAACATTCTCGCATTAAATATAACATTTTTTTAAATAGAAAGTATACCTATAAACGTACAAATAACAAAGTTATTTTAAAATTAGTTTATACGCTCATACAAATTAGGCGAGTTTACAGAGTTATGACGTCACGATTGCAGTGTTTTTAGTATGGAGCGTTTTGAGCGACCTGCGACAGCGCCGCGAACATGGCGATGTATCTTCAAAAGTAATAGGTGCAGGTGTACTGTTGGTTCTACAATATTTCTCACTTAAAAGAGTACTCTTATTATATATTGAATTTAAAAATTGTCGTCTACCCAATTACTAAAAATATATATAATAATATTTTAGGCTGTGTCATCAGTAGGCAAACTGGTAGCAGCCGACCGAGTCGCAAATTTATGGCGAACTGAAATTTGAGTTACGTGCTATCGCAATCAATGGCGGATCCAGCTTTGGCGCCAGGGGAGGGGTCACATAGTCGTGATCAAGTGAAGAACTTATCATTTAATTTTGATAACTATAGATATAAATAAAAAGTAGGTATTTTATTAATGTACGTAAGTACTGTACTTTCCATAGCTGTGGTGAATGATTTGTCCTAACAGCAACAGCAGTATGTCGAGGGGTATGACGCGAGTTACATAAAATCTGTATGATGACAAAATATATAAATAAAATCATTATGTTCAATTTGTGCTCCACCTAAGTCCCGGAACCAGCTCAGGGGGAGGGGGCATTGACCCCCATGACTCCCCCCCTGGATCTGCTGTGAGTCGGTAGCTAACTGAGACAATCGGCGCGCGTAATGCTGCAAACTGCGTACAGTGAGTCAAAACTAGCAAACTGTGGACGCTCTGTGGACTAAGTCGATACGCTGCAAACTCAGCCGGAGTCACAGCCTTAAACCAGTGTTTTGTTTTATAAGTACTGGTTATAAAAAAAAGTGGTATAGTAAAGTAGTAGCGTACACGTATTTATCGATATGTATTCGGTACTAGAGGTACTAGCTTTGTCGTTCCATTTTTGTGTTGGCAGTATTGAAACTTTAAAGTTATTAGTGGGCTGGCACAGAACTCTTATCACAATACGGAGGAGCAAGGCAGTGTTTGCGAAAGTAGACTCTTTTAAATGCACCGCTTTCGAATAATAGGAGTCATAAGTTAGTTACTTATCAAATTTAGTTGTAAAAGCTTTCTTAAAGAGACGAACTTATCTTTGTACATGTGCGCACAATAAAGAGTTATAAATGATTTTGAAATATTACTGCGAATCTTCTCGCCTAGTTGCGTGACATTATGGAGATGCATCTTAAAACTTAATAGAAGTATTTCAAATCAATATGCACGTCAAAGCTGCTATCAACTACATATACTGACGACGATTGAACGGGTCATTGTATTTGTAAATAAATTCGACGATAGTTATACTACATTACGATATTAGTGCGTTATGACGGTTATAACATGCGAGGGGGAATTTCAGTCCGAGAAGAAGGCGAGGGCGTAATTGAGCCGAACAAAATACGCACATATATCGTACGAAGTTTTTTAACACATTTGCGAGGAAACAGAAAATAAAACATTTAAATAAACTCAATCTGTGAATGCACACTGTTGCTTTCCCGCCATTTTACTACTGACTGGCGCCGCGCGGCGATTAGTTCGAAATTTGACAAGCAACAGCGCGCGAAATGGTAAATAATACTGTTATGAAATTTGTATGGACTATAACTTAACTATTTGCTTTGGTAACACCCGTTTTTTATGACCTGCTTTACATATTTAAAATCGGAGGAATTACATCAGCTTTACGAGCAAAGGTGTTAAAAATTAGGTTTATGAAATATTTAACAATAATCCCACCACCAGACCCTTGTATCCTGCGTTAATAAACTTAATTCCCAAGAACCATGCATAGATTGTACAAACGCACGTTCCGTTCCACGCAGCCGTCAGCGACGCAGCCATTACGCGGCCGCTGCGCCAGTTATTGGCACTCAATCCTGACTAATGACGGCGCGGATCGTTATCTTGGGAGCAAAGGGGCGCTGATGATCGATAAGCTTCATTTCGGGGCTGTACGGTTTTCTTCCTTATTGGGTTAAGGACTAGGAATTCTAATAAAATATTGTTTTCTTTCTATACATAAAAACGTTACAAAAGGGGGAGGGGGGTGTAGGGTCAAAATAAATGCGTTACTTACTAATTGAACGCTCCCTTAGTGGTGCAAGTCGCTATTCAACTCAATTATATTTTATCACGTTCAATTAAAACAATTAGAATGACGTTTAGAAGTTATTTGATCACAATTCAACTTCCAGAGCAAGAGACGGCGACACATTAATGAGGCAAGTTGACTGAAAAATTTAATCAAACGAGTCGGCCCCGATCGAACTAAACCTCGTCGGTCGGTATTCAGAAATTAGCACCGTCTCTAAATACATTATAATGAATGTCAGCTAAGAGCCATTCCAAAATTACATTTCAACATTCCGAAAGGCTGTATTGACTTTAATTCCTTTGCTCGTCGTAACAAAGATGGCGGGCGCTGGCAATTTGCGTGGGAAACGTCGGATTAGTGATTCGACTTGAATGCTGTTTTCACTTTCGTCTTTTAGGGTAACGTACTCAAAAGGTAAATTAACCCATTAGTAAAACTCCGATATCCGTCCGTCTGTCACCAGGATGTATTTCATAAACAGCGACCGATATAGTCGATTTTTCACAGATTATATATTTTTGTTGCCGCTGTAACAACAAATACTTATAAAATAAACACATAAATATGAATAAAAATATAAGGAATATGATGAAAATACGAAGTTAGCAAGCAAAAATTAATGTATATGGAACGATTTCACCTAAGTTTTGAAGCATATCTATCTACTTCCTCATATAGAGATAAAAAAAAAAAATTATTTGTCAATTTTTACACAATTTCAAAAAAAGAAAGTCAAACTGGAACGCTCGATCAAATAGCACTGCACTGGCCGTTTTTATTTAGAAATAATAACTGACAGTCGAATACAACGGGCGACTGTCACCGAACTGAATAACATGTAGCCTTATTACGAACTCTTTCACTATTACTTTTTTGTTGAAACTGGCACAGTTTATTTATATATTAGTTTTTTTTTATTGCCGTACGTGGCAGACGAGCAAGCGGCACACCTGATGTTAAACGTTAACCGCTGCTCATGGACTTAAGCAATTCCAGGGGTGGTCACAGCTAAGCCGCTGCCTACCGTGATGAGAAACTCTCTTTAAGCCTCGTTTAAAGAGGGACATGTCATAGCGCAGGGGAAACACCGCAACAGGAAGATCATTCACAACAGCTTACATGTCCGTGGAAGAAATGAACCCCATACTGAAGCCCTGCGGGAAAACCTCGGCAGGGAGCTCATTCCACAAACGAAGTGTACGCGGGAGGAAATTCCTTTGGAACCGCACTGTGCGGGACCATTTAGGCTCCAGTGTATGGGCATGAACTCCCTGTCGATGGCGAGCGGTGCGATGATAGAAAGTGGCCGTGGGCATCATGTCAAACAATTCTTCAGAACACAACCCATTATACAGGCGGTAGAACACACATAAGGAGGCAATGTCTCTCCTAAGACTTAGAGGCTTGATACCGCGTGTGAGTTCGGGATCGTCGACGAGTCTCACAGCGCGCTTTTGAACCGAGTCCGAACCGAGAGAGAACCGAGTTAGGGGCCCAAGATGGTACATAGATGCTCCCGCCCATAAATGGCAGCAGTACGCCATACACTTTCCGATGGAAAGGGGTGTGTCCTGGAATTGAGGGGCTACAGTGAATGGAGTTTTCTTAGCGGTGAACGCACAAACTTGAGTTTTGGAGGGGTTAAATCGGACTAGATTGTCCCGGCCCCAATCGGAGACTTTAGATAGAGTTCTCTCGATTTCAGACACAAGTTGCTCGCGACTTTCTTCCACAGCGGAACGAGGGATGTTTGCACGGCCCGTGTAAAACGCATCTCCGGTACTGTCATCTGCATAACAATGTATGCCATCGATGGACAGCATGTCATTTATATGCAGCAGGGACGCCAGCATTTATGTCCTTGTATTCAGAGCAGCTACCGTCGACCACGACTCTAATGCTTCTGCTGGACAAAAAGCTGGCAACCCATTTGCACATACCCTCGGGCAGGCCATACGAGGGTAACGGGGTTCGACAGAAGAGCTCGGTGCCAGACCCGATCGAACGCCTTAGTTATATCTAGGCTAACTGCCAATGCATCACCTTGACTCTCAACGGCTGATGCCCAACGGTGTGTGAGATACACTAGAAGGTGACCAGTCGAGCGACCGTGGCGAAAGCCATATTGCCAGTCGCTGATCATGTCGTGATCCTCTAGGTATCTAAGGAGCTGTGTGTTTATCACACGCTCCATCACCTTAGAGAGAAGATAGGTTATAGCTATAGGCCTGTAATTCGATGGGTCCGACTTATCGCCCTTTTTAGGCACCGGATGCACATTGGCAGTCTTCCACGAAGATGGCACTTGCCTAGTGTGGTAAGAAAGCGCGAAAAGTCGCGTTATCACAGGGCACAACTCAGAGGCACACTGTTTGAGCACCACTGCTGGTATGCCGCCCGGCCCATTCGACCTATGAACGTCCAAAGAAAGCAGCTCTCGCCGTACGTCCCGCTGTGAGATATTTATATCTGGTATAGAGAATCCACACCAAGGGATCGAAGGCGGCAAATCGCCCTCATTGTCGTTCAAAGTCGAGTTTGAGGCAAAGCGATTACCCAATAAATCGGCTTTCTCCTTTGCACTGTGGGCCTGATTGCCATCGACGTTTCGTGACATGTCGCAGTGGTGGTAAAGACGGCTGGCAAAAGTTCCCCTCGGCAGCTTTGGCAAGCGACCAGAAGGCACGACTCCCAGAGGGATAGCCAATGAGTCACTCACCAATTCTGCCGATGAAATCGAATTTGGCTCAGGCAATAATTCTCTTACTGGACCTCGAAGCAGCACTGTATTTGCATTTCATATCAGAGATGTTCGGATCCTTGTTGATACGAGCCGTGGTCCAAGCCCTGTATGCGGTCTGCTTCCGAAGTCTAGCTTCCTTGCAGGACCGATCAAACCACGGTCGTTTTTTTTGCCCCGCAGCTACCAGTGCATTTGGAATAAAATATTCCATACCCACTAGGATCGTCTCAGCGACAGCGGGCGTCGGGATTATCTGATATGAAGCAAAGCTGCCTCCACTGGTACGATGCGTAGAATTGACGCAATTCATCCCAATCTGCTGACTTGTACTGCCACATGCGAGGCAGGTGTTTCGGCCTAGATGTAATTGGCTGCGCACATGGTACTTTTGTCCGGATGAGGCAGTGGTCGGACGAACCGAGGGGTGCATCCGTCCGGACGTGTGGTTAGCAGAAGATCCAGTAAAGAGCTCGCATGGTTCTCAATATCAGTTATTCTCGTTGGAGAATGTACCAGTTGTGAGAAAAAATGGGCCAAAGCAAATTCGTGAGCAGACCTCCCCGCGTGGTCAGTGGACCGAGAAGAAAGCCACTCTGAATGATGGGCATTAAAGTCTCCTAAAATCACCAACTCCGCGGAGGGGTACTGCTCTAGAATTTTGTCAGTCGTCAATTGCAGGTGCTCAAAGAGTCGTGTAGTTTCCCTGTCACCGCTATGAGACCTGTATAGGCACGCGTATATCCGGGTGTGGCCTCCGTAGTCCCCGCGCGCCCACAACACTGACAGGTCCCCAGCTTCTAAATGATGGAGACGGCGACAGCAGATATCATCCCGGACGAAAATGCGTACATCGGCTCGCCTTATGAACTTTTGTTCCAGCTTATATCCGGGGTACAGTAAGTATGATGTATCGGCCGGGCATGATATCTGCGTCTCCGTGAGAAACAACAGGGTCGGCTGTGTAGTCTCGAGGTGTTGGTGGACTGCGCTTAGATTGGCATGTTTTAGGTAGCATTTTTAATTACTGCGAGTGAAATAAACGTAAGAGTGGACAAATATAATCAGAAAGCGTCGAACTGCTAAGCTATCGGGAGTTGCGCGTGTTATTGTGAGTCAACAATAAAAGTTTGACATATGCTGTCGTGGGACATTTTTTATATAATTTTAAAGAGAACATTTCCGTCATACGTGATTCCTGTGTAGCTTTAACCTTTAAGGTTGCACACGCGACGGAAGCTTAAAAAATGGAGTAACTTCTCCCGTTTTCCCAACATTTCCCTTCACTGCTCTGCTCCTATTGATTGTAGCGTGATAAAAAGTATACTATAACCAGCTCAGGAGTATGAAAAATAATTGTACCAAGTTTCGTTAAAATCCGTCGAGTAATTTTTGTATACTAAAATATAATAGATACTACGAACAGATACATAAACATAATATACATAGACACACACATACATACACAATATATATACAACAACGATATATACTCCTACACCAACATATACACATTATATGATTTAAGACTAAGAATTAGGATTTAAAAGGATGTTGAAAAATGCGCAGAATTATCTTAATAATGCAGTAATGTAACTGCAGCGGATGTCAGTTTCGATAAAAATTATATAACAACAGTTACAGAATCAACCTACAGCTGTTATTATAAATTTGTTCCTGCTGTCAATTTGGTCCATCAAAATAAAAATCAATTTGGCATTGGCATAAGCGAACGTTAAATATTCTGTGCAACTCGAGCCAGCAGAGAAATCACTCAAATAACAAAATGGAGTCGCATCGTTACTCCGAATTTCGGCGGCTCGCACTCGTTACGTCAGCCGCGGCTTTTATTGAATCGTTAAATTAAAATACACAAACATCGGACGAGGCAAAGGAACCGGCGCCGCGGTGCCGAGTCACCGCGTAGGATAATTAAGTTACAAATATAGTTTACGTTTTATATCTCAAGACTAACTTTGTGATATTTGGGTATATAGGTACAGAATAATTGACGACCTCTGTAGTCAAATGCTTAGTATGCTGCGAGATCCGTTAGTGACAGACGTTTGAGTGATAAATGCAAATATTTGAACTATACGCTGCATGTTCCTTAAGTAAGTACAGTTTTGGAATCAAAAAAAGACGTGCAAAGATATCGCAATAATTTTATTTTTGCATGAAAGCCTCTACCTTAATCTACTTTTGTAAATAATTTCCGTGAATATTGAGGCACTTGTTATAACGTGGCACCAGTTTTTGAATACTCTCCTCATAAAATTCTGCCGCCTGACTTGTTAACCACGATAGTCCTTCGGTCGTTAAAGAAGATTTGGTACAGAAAGTGGGCAAAAAGGTGAGAGAAAACAGACGCTTTACAATTTCATAATTGTCTGACTTTCCTCAATATTCTCGTAGTGTTTTGTATCGCGTAGTGACCGAGAACCTGAGTAAGGGTATCGTTTTGCTGCATGATAATGCCCGTCCACATGTGACTAATCGGACCAAAGATCTCATCAAAACTATTAAATGAGAAACTCTAGATCATCCTCTGTACTGTCTGTACTGTTTCCCCAGAGAATAAGACCGTACCTCAACCAATTATGCGCATATGCGTAGTAGGCTATTGTCGCGGTTTGCGTGTCTGTGGATTTTTTTAATTCCGTTAATGCATAGGTAAAACTACTTATTTTGCTTGCTACTTTTTGAATATGACTTTTCCAATTTAAGCTAGTGTCAATACGATAAATCGAAAAGATGAAGCAGTGCCTTAAGTCAATCGCCGCATATTGAATCCCACGCGTAATGAAAGATAATTCACGAGTAGGGCGCGGGATTAAGAGCGAGCAGAATGAGGAGATTTAAGAATGTTGAATGTAGCGTGGGATTAAGTTTACTCGAGACAAATACGCATTTATCGTCTACTTTTCAAAGTCACCTAGAATTCACTAGATATGTTTCTTTCATATTAGGATTTTTGGTTACTAACCCGCAGAAAACATTTCAAATTGTACTTTTTCTTACATTCGGACGAAACTATTTCAGCCAAGGGACACAGACCCATACATCTTACGACCTTTTATGTGTGCATAAAATCTTGCACTCGTATATTGGTGCACCAGTTCTGCTCTCCTCAGTATCTATTAATACTCTGTATAGATCTCGCCGACCTAACACCTTCACTTGTCAGACTTATACTAATATCCGATAGTTAGGATGGCGAGAGCCTTCAATAAGTTGGCAAGGAACAACAACAACAATGACATTGATATTTTTGATAATAACTTTATCTCATTTAAAAGAAGCATTTCAGATGTACTCAGGGCTGGATCCCACGAATAAGTATGTTCGTTTTGTTTTATTTTCCCTGTTTCATGGTTTATTACTTTCCAAACAGATTTTACTTTATCTTTTGAAACATTAATTTTATTGGCAATAAAAAGTGTTTTAGCTGTAACACAGACTTTTTTAAATATTTTAGAGTAATTTCTTACATACTAAATAAATTCAGGGTCCCTAGAATTAGATTTTAGGGCATATGGCTCATATAATTTTCTCCTACTTTTATAAATACCTGGTGTAGCCCAGTCACTGAATTTCTTTTTACCCGTGTAAATCTTAATGAATTTTTGTTTAAATATTTTACTAGATTCACTTTTGATAACATTAAACGCTGTTATATAAACTATTTGGGTTACTATCATTTAATGGTAAGGAATAAATTCTATCATTAACATTATTTTAAAATTTTTCAACACCGTGTTTTGTAATAGGCCTTTTTTTTCCTGAGGAAAATGCATTAAATTGAATACCCCGGCTGTGGCGAGCCGGCGGTTATGTGGGGCTCTCCTCCCCAGAAGGGGGAGGCCTACCCAATAAACCTCAGAGATGGCCTTCCTCAGGCATGTAGGGAGCCCTGGGAACGCGAAGCGACTTCCGGGAACTCCCAGCCTCCGCTCCCCTGCGATAATCCAGGGGACCCTTCCTCGGGGGAGACAACTACCTTCCCCGATCTCCTCCGCCGACGACGCCCCCCGGCCACGGGAGGGGCGTGGTCCCTCCCGGGTCGCCGGCGGGCGCGAGGAAGTCACGCCCACGGATACGGCGACCCGCGCATTGCTACGTACCCCTATAAGAGAGAAAGGCTACCCATGTACTTGCATTAGCGAGAAACTCGGGTTAGTGAGAAACGTCTACAAGCGAGAATGAGATTGTGCTCCCTTGAACTCTCGCTTATCCCGGTTTGATTGTATATTTGAAATAAAACAATCAGGGTCATTCGTGCTGGTCACGATGCGCAACAACAGTGTAGGCACCCTCGGGAGCTCAAGGGCTCATAATGAGCGGCCCATTGTGAGCGCGGGCACGCCGCCGAGGTCCATCAGATAATGATAAATAGTCCAATCAATATCTATTGTACTGCGACGGTCAGCCGACATCTGACCTGGCTGTATGACGACTATCATTCAATTGGAGTGGTTATTTAAACTTCACAATTGTTTCACTATTAAATTATTTCTCTTCTTCTACACTAATAGTATAAAGAGGAAAGATTTGTATTTTTGTATGTAACGAATAAATTAAAAAAGTACTGCGGACGTATTTTTGAATTATTAGACGTGAATTTCGAATTCGAATACTAATACAAATCGTGCGCGAAATTATTTTCTACTGCTTACAATTTTATTGAATCACTCGAAATCAGTGTTGTCATTTAGAACAAATTCTTCATTCGTTGCACAACGCACAAAATGAAAATTCAGAAATAGTGAATAGGCTTGTATCCACTAATCTGATGCATTAGGTTGCATAACTATTAAGATGATCATTTAATTATGAAAAAACAAAGTTTTATAAAATAATAACTTTTGATTATTTATATTTTTATAAAATAAAATTGCACAAAATAAGCCATAAGTCACGTGACAGCAAACACCAATTAAAAAGTGTTACGTCACGCCGTGCGAAACGTCAAAGTCAAAATGTCATTCCCAAGTGTCTTGTGGAAGTGCGAAAAAGAATGGGCATCATTCCTTCTCGCGAGTGTCAGCCACTTTTTACGTATCTGCTGATTGTTTGGCACGTATATAAATCATTTTTTTGGTGTTTTTATACTTGTGCTTTTACACTGGGGCACTATGCAGTACTTGTAATACGATGAATCCATTTTTTATTAAAATAACTTCACAATACCGAATATTCCGATACTAAAACAGCTGTGTTTTGCATTTGACGTCATTCAAGACGCCATGACAGTCATGAGCGTTTTTGATGACTAATGTCAAATATTTAATTAAATGCAAAATTATTCTTATAAATACGCATATTTTTTCAAAAATAATAATTATTTTGTATAGAATAGGCATCAAGGTATATTAGTATCTAACTACTCGTACTGAAATTTAAGCAACAAGCCTATTCGGTAATTCGTATACGAATCTCACGATTTCGAATGCGAATTGGTTTTCTATTGTTTCAAAAATTCGTCTCCTGGACCGATTTTAATAATTCTTTCTTCATTAGAAAGCTACATAATTATCACTGAGTAACATAGGCTATATTTAGTACTAGATTACTATAAAAATCCTTAGAAATTCTTATTAAAACCAACGGCAGGTATAAAAAAATTTGCCATAACATGTCTTTCATCGCATACGCTGCGAAGAGTATTAATGATAGGACAAAAAAATGTTCGACAATATTATGGAATATATCAATATCTACAAAAATCTTCGCGAGACCATATGTCTAACTATTGTAGTTACGTCACTATAACTACTTTTTTACATTTAATCTATACTAATATTATAAAGAGGAAAGATTTGTTTGTTTGTTTGTTTGTAATGAATAGGCTCCGAAACTACTGGACCGATTTCAAAAATTCTTTCACCTTTGGAAAGCTACATTATCCCCGAGTAACATAGGCTACTTTTTATCCCGGAAAAATGGACAGATCCCACGGGATGCGCAATAAAGGCTTCGCTCAAAAACTACTGCACAGATTTTCATGCGGTTTTCATCAATAGATATGTAGCCGTGGGCAAAAGCTATGACCCTTAACCCTCTATAGACCCAATCCCGAAATCCACGCAGGCGAAGCCGCGGGCAGAAAGCTAGTTATCTATAAAATAAGTAAGAACAAAAAACTGCCACTTTACAAATCTTTTTACAAACTTTTATTTAGTTTCACTTGTCCCGTTGTCTGTCGTTCTGTAATCAAATCTCGCAACTTAAATTTGATCCACTTCCCGGTTTCCGATTGAGCTGAAATTTGGTATACACGTTTAGTTCGGATGACAATGAATGATTAATTGTGTGACGTCATTCTAAATCCAACATGGCGGCGTATCCAATATGGCGGACCAATTATTTTTAATGCACTCCTACAATATGGGTATCAAATAAAATGGCTTGTTCTCAGCAAGCCTGTAGAGGTAATAAAAAGTTAAAAATAAAATGAACTAAAAAGTTAAAAATAAATTAACTCTAAAAAGAAATATAACACTTTGTAACTTGATTGTAACCTTTAACGACAAATAAGCGTCTTCGTCTAGGACAAAATAATTCCATATTGTACAAATTTATTTAATTTTAACACTAAAACTTTTCACCATACATAATTATTCAATCTCGTCCCCCCTGTTTATCATAGTCCCCATTTATAAATAAAAGCGTGTTACATTTAATACAACACAACATTTTCCTCAAGCTATCACAATGTAACACGCTTTTATTTATAAATGGGGACTATGATAAAGTGGGGGGACGAGAGTTCATTTTATAAACAAATAATAAAAGCTTGTTTTTAAAAAGATTTTTTTTTCTTTAATTTTTTCTAGTTTTAAATAAACGCGAAAATTTGTAAGTATGGATGGATGTTTGTAACTCTTTCACATAAAAACTAATTAATGGATTTTCATGAAACTTTACAATAATATAGCTCATACATCAAAATAACACACTGGCTACAATTTATATAGATATACGCCACGCTAAGATTAGCTACTCGAAATAATGATCCTGCGCAGGCGAAGTCGCGAGCACCAGCTAGTATACTACAAGTAATGATTGTAACCTGTTTAGAATATAGATATAGATTTTTTTATACGATAGGGCAGCAAACGAGCAGTCGGATCGCCGACCGCAACACCAAAGGAGTCACAGATGCGTTGCCGGCCTTTTAAAAGGGAATAAGGGGGGAAAGGGGGTTGTGCCTCCGGTACCCTCACTCACTCGGCGAAACACAGCTCAAGCGCTATTTTACGCCGGTTTTCTGTGAGGCCGTGGCATCACTCCGGTCGAGCCGGCCCAATTCGTGCCGAAGCATGGCTCTCCCACGGTAAAATGGGGCTACGACTGTGGTGGATAAGACCATCTCCCCACAAACCGGAGAACAACACCTTTCTCCTGATTGACAAATGATATGTTACCTGTAGAATAAATAATATATAAGGAAATGTAAAAATACTAACACAAACAAAAATGAGTGCGGCACAAAGAGTCCGCAGAAAACCAGAAAGAGTTCGGGAAAAAAACACGTTTTGTATACCATGAAAAAAAAAACAAAATTAACTTTATTCAAATATGACTTTATAGAAAGCTCTTTTGAATTGACCAATTTTTTTCCCCTACCACCCATCCAGGACGTATTTTTTTAGCTGCTAAGAGGAATGGGCGCAAGAAACTTATCAGCTTTATCAAAAGAAATAACAAAATTTACAATAAATTATGTCGTTATCATACAATGTATATATGTGTTTACAATTTATACTGGAAAACAAATATTTACAATTTAGAATGTAATATCTTCAAATCAACACCAAGCACTGGCATCATTTAAATAATCATTGACTTTGAAAATAGCCCTTACTCATTAGCGTTTATTTAACATGCCTTGAACTTAGAAAGGGCAATCGAGTCCCGTATCCCGTATCGAGTTTCCGTAATCGAGTCGGTCGTCATATATATTTGTTAATTTTACAATATAAAACATCAATAAAGATTATAATAATTATAATTAAAAATACGCAGCTGGCCCTCGTGCATCTGCCACTAAACTCAAAGCGGCACAATAACATAATTCACGTGAGCTGTCTTAATGCTGCCCACTCCGTCGGGACCGGCGCGTTGAAGCACAGGTCCGTCCGCCATTGCATGCATGTTACGACGCGGACGTGCCCCCGTCAATGCATCCTCGGCTTACCATTATACTGCGCCCACGGGAACGCTAACGGGCTGTAACCTCGCTATCGACCTTTACAATCGACAAAAGTACATTCGACCCAAATGATACAGACCTTTTTTTTTTGTTCCCCCTGAGGAGAATGCATTAAGTTGCATACCCCGGCTGTGGCGAGCCGGCGGTTATGTGGGGCTCTCCTCCCCAGATACGGGAGGCCTACCCACTAAAAACCGCAGGGATGGCCTTCCTCAGACATGTAGGGAGCCCCCGGGAACACCAAGCTACTTCCGGGAATCCCCAGCCTCCGCTCCCTCGCCGATACAGGGGAGCCATCCTCGCGGGAGGCTACAATACCTCCCCCGATCTCCACTACCGACGACGCCCGACGGCCAAGGAAAGGGCGTGGTCCCTCCCGGGTCGCCGTATCCGCGGGCGCGATTACCTCGCGCCCGCCGGCGACCCGCTATTTCTAAACTCAGCCGGCGGATCGCCCGCACGACACATGCCACCCCAAGCTCGGCAAGCTTGAGCACCGGCCCGAAGTCGGCCCCAGTCGTCACGACGAGAGTGACGACACTCACGCCGTGAGGAAGGCTGGTGCGAAGAACCGCGTCATATGCGAGGTTCCATAGCAGGGCTCCCAACACCAACCCCTGCGGAACGCCACATTCGACCCTCCTCGACGTTTCCATCCCGTCCCGTCCCATCACGCCGATCGTCCTGTCGCGCAGATAAAATGATACCTATACAAAAGAAATTTGCGAGCACCGAAATAAAACTTTATCCTCCAACCAAACCGTAGGGCCCCAACACTCGGGTTGAGTTTGGTCGGTAGGTTATCTCAGTCGAACCGCGTCGATCCATTTAGGTTGCGACAAAATCACTGCTGAGGAAAAATAAATTTGTTGCTTATTGCTTACATATTTGAATTACTTCATTAATTCAAATATGTAAGCATTTGTGCTCATACTCGCAAGTATGTTCGACCAAGGGATTCTTGCGTATTCGTCCACAGTCACGACACGGCGATCTTAAGCGTCCGAGCCAGTAGACGTAAAGGCAGTCCAATCCTAACAGCCCGGAACCGCGCCGGATAGCAGACAAGGTGCAGAATCTTCAGTTCTCGTGCCTTCCACACTCTTTCAAGGTAGAGCTGAATATAGCCATCTGTGGCTTCAGCATAAGTTCCTTCAAAAAAAAAGGATACGTGTACATAGTTCCATTGCACATTTATGCAGCTTGATCAGTTAATCATAGCACCGCACTGTGGTTCACATAATATTATTGAGTGTATTCACAAGTTTATACAAGTTATCTCATGGAAGATTGTTTTTTAATCTTCGAGAGACTCCACTCAGGAATACTAATATTATAAACCGCGAAAGTAACTCTGTCTGTCAGTTGCCCTTTCGTGTCCAAACTACTAAACCAATTAAAATAAATTTGGTACACACATAGCATAGAGCCTTAGAAAGGATACTTTTTGTTGATTGTAAATGGTTGAAACAGGGGAGGAAATTTTGAAGTTTATTTTTGATATTTTCATATTTCCTACTTAATTATTAATTAAAAATCGCTAGACGCTAGACTGGGACCCAGTATGTAGAAAAACTATCAGGCTGCCTACCTGACGTTAAGTTTATTTCTATAGTAGAAGTGTTCCCCGTGAAATTTGCAACAAATCTTGAACCCCTTAAAAACTACAGATGATACCAACTTGTGACAGAAGATGTAAAGACATGATAATCTGTAATTTCATAGCTATTTTACTCATCAAACTGCAACACAACAATGTGAACTGCTGTTTTGCAACAGAAATAAGTAAAATGGAGGTGTCTAAGCAGACAACCTTGTTATAGAGTCTGCCTCTACCCTGGGGCCTAACTACTGTACTAACCAGGATCTAGCCAGTTGGGTAGGTTAGAACCCATTATAGACACTGTTTGAGTTTATTTATATTACGATGTCCCAACTGCCAAATTACTTAGATAACTTAGATAATCTCAAGTTCTAATCAATATTTGCTGCACACAAATTTCATATGCACCATACTGCTGCGACTTCGACTGTTACACAAGAAAATGGCGTTGGAAATCAATTTCTTATTGGTAACATACAAAAACATATTTAAATATGGATTAAGTATCATATTCAATTCCCACATTTGTCACTGTCTGTATGTTCTGCTTGTTCAAGTAGAACCTGGATACTCGAATTTGAAGCACTTCCAAGCTAACTATAGCTGAAATTTCTAAGCCGACTCACGATACATACTTGGTTCATTATCAGCACTCTAATTGCAGTAAACTATTTTTTTTATAGGCCATTTTTTATGGTAAGCGATAACCGTTGCCCACGGACATCCGCAACACCAGAAGAGGGAAATAGGGGGGGGGGGGCTTGGGTCTCCAGAGTCCTCACTCACTACGCCGGTTTTCTGTGAGGCCGTGGTGTCACTTTGGTCGAGCTGGCCCAATTCGAGCCGAAGCATGGCTCTCCCACAATGAAAATTCATCTTTAAAATGTTCTAAAGTCACAAAGTTTTTATAAGTCTTACTATATAAGCCTCTTTATTAACTTTATTATTAATTATATGAAAGAACTAATTTCATCTGGAGTATTTGTTAAGAGTTATTATTCATCATAATAGTAGTAGATTAAATATACAATTATGGTATCATGCACCGGTACATATCATTGTGTAGTCCATCAATAAATGTATTTGTAAATTTTCTAAAACAATATGTATATCTAAATATTCTTATTCATTGTTTTTTTTTGTACAATACAATAAGGGCATTACCCTTACATAATACATATTAACATAATTTAATAATGATTATAAAAATAATAATAATATATTTTAAGTATATTAATAAGAAATTTCAAATACTTATGAAGTTACCAGTAAACTATTGTACCTAGAAGGTATATACACTGAGTAAAGATTGAAACTAATATTAACTGGAACATTTCTAAGATAATGTGGACAAACTATTTACTGTTCTAGTTATTTAAAACAAACTAATAAATGGATATTTAAGTCAATAACTATCAATCTTATATGTTATCAAATCAAAGTACTTAGAACGATTGTTGGTAAATCAAAACATATACAACAAAAATCTTAATAGGTTGTATTCTGTTTAAACACTACAAAAATATTAACATTATACACAAAATTGTTAAAGTTTCTAAAGCTATTGTAATTTCCTAATTATAGGTTCTTGGGTGAAGCGTCGTTACGAAGGGCGAAATTAGGGCCGTCAATGCAGCCCTAAATACGGTATATTACGCCCGCAGCCAACTCATATATCAACGAGACATTAACGGTGTAGTCGTAATCAACTACACTAATAAACCATTACTGTAACGTAAATAAACTCTAAACGCATCAGCTAGACGTAAATAACAAAGGGACGGCCGGGAACACGGAAAAGTGATTAAAAAAACAACAATCCTTGAGCGGCGAAAGTTGTAGAGCTCGGTTCTATGAAACAACTCTATTTACGTACAAAAACACTATTAAATAGATCTTAATTATATTTACCGTCACATTTAAAGAGCAATACAATAGTAACACCAATCTAATCAATAGCATTATGGTAATTAACACAGAAAACTTACCTTTGACGTATGTAAACAAATGTATGAGTAGCACCAAAAAAATCCAGTTGCCGAAATCAAACCGGCACATCCCTGTCCGACACATGATGCAAAACACAAAAACAACACTGCACAGGAGGTTTTAATTCATCGATACCACATTTTCACTTAATATGCACTAAGAACATAAATCTCTTTATACGGCAAGTCTATCGCATCAAACTGTCCGCCATTTTCACATGGACCACCTTCAGTCAGAAGCACAACTCGATAATGAAAGGGCATTGCCCGGGCCGCGGGCCAACGAAATGACAGAAGCTGACTTCAGTCGTGTGTCAATGTTGAAGTTATGGATGAAGCTAGCAACTTTACTAGTGTCTCAATTTATAATAACTCTTGAGATATCGAGAAATCATTAATCGATTATTTTGAATTTCATGAACATCATATTATACATTATAATTCATAAGTTATTATACAGACATTTCTTATTTATTTACTTACTGTTAAAATAAACTAATTTTATTAATCATATCATTAAGTTATATCATCGTATACAATTTCTGAATAATTATTTGTAAACTACGATTTTTAATTCGAGTCAGTAAAATGACAAGTGCAACTGTCACTGATACAAAAAAGGGTGACCCACTACAACCCACTACAATAGTAATGTTCGGCAATCAATAGATTTAGACATTTAGTCATGCTTTATTTTATTAGGTATCAAAGCGTTTTTTTATTGTAAATATGTAATACATACCATATTAAATAATATGATTTGTGACACATGACGCTGGAAATGTCATTTTACTGACTCGAATTAAAAATCGAACTTTAAAATAAAGTCGTGAGCATTTCTTTTTTTTCTCTGAAGAGAAAGCTGAGAATCCTCATGGTAACACACTAATCAAGTGCCACGGTGATTATGTATGACTCCAAATGGATCAAGGCAGCTTAATCAAATGACTTACGAAATAAACTCAACCTATGCGGTTAGTCCCAATGACCCTATGGCTTGACGTGACAAGGAAATCCGCACCATTAAAAGAAGGCACAAGCAGCTCTGCCCTAATTACGTAATACTTTTGAAAAATAAATATATCAGATGAATTATCGTACAGTTGAACAAGATAAGTTCTACTAGATATGAAGCAAGCAATGCATATGGCATGTATATATATATAATGGCATTGTAATTGCGTTTTAAATACTGTTGTAAAGACTAATGTTTTGAGAAATATTTTATGCCTATAAGTGTATTATAGTCTTATAGTATTTTTTTTGAGCTTTTGTTCTGATTTTAATTGTTACTATTGGTATACATTTATTTAATATTTTCAGCAGTGTATTATTAAAAATGTAATTATTATTATCGAATAATTAGTTCGTTTAAATTCCTTATTCCATATTTACAAAGTATCGATACCTTTAGATTAATAATTCAAATCACAGTGTTTATATTTTGTCTGAACTCCCTATTTTTAGATATATGTCAAAGTGACATGTCATTGCCAAAGCGTATATTTTCTTTCATTAATTTACAATCGCTTCTATATAACTTGGGATAAATGTTTATTTACTAATAACCCTGAATTTAGTCATTTTTCTGAGAATATAAACTGATAGTATTTTAAAATACTTGAAAATATTCGTTTCTTTGTAACGGGCTATGTACTAAACGGATATAATATGGAATTAATATATTCTATGTGGCGAAAGCCGCTAAAATGTGAACCGCCAACTTTCGAAAAGTAATTATCTTTATTTTTCTCAAAAACGTTATGAAAATATTAAATAGACTCATTTATCTCTTTTTTACTGACCATTGCAGTACTGTAGATACCGAGGTTGTGCGCCCAATCTGTACAATTTCTTCTAGCAACATTATAGCGTTTTCGTCACCCACTGAACTATCTGATGTGGATGGGAACACCTGGGGCGGTCATGTGTACGTGTGCGACTTGGATACGCCCTGGAACAGCCACAAAGTCACCAGTACTGCTGATCCGGTATAATATATTTATCTACTTCTATAATGTAAGACTGTAACTTCTTCTGTATGTAACACTGCCTGGAATGTAGGGAAGTTGGTAGCTACCCAGAAGTAATAGCAGGTAGTAAAGTATGATGTTAATTTTTTATACATATGAGTAAACATTTGTTAAGGGTTAACCATATGGTTAAGCTGGCTTACAAAAGAATAAATGATAAAAATAAGACTCATGTAACTGTGTTTTTTCCCTGAAAGAGCTTAACCAATATTTAGAACTTGTTAGATAGGACAATGATTGTAAAGAACAGTTTATATTACTAGATAAATAGTGTATGGGCTAACCCGCACATTTATAACTATGCATGTAAACTGTAAGCGTACGTGTGCTGCACAAAATGTTAATGTATGCATTTACCTCAGTTGCTCGTATTGTGACATCAGTCTGCAAATTAAACGCTAATGACAACCACGTGCCTCTAATTAAACTCCTGCTTTCTCCACAACAAATTGACATCTTGACAAAATACATCCTGACATCCTGACATCAATGTACGTCCTTAGCATAGGCTCGTACAAATAGTGTCTCTAGAAAAGAATTATATTTCTAGAACAAAATTACCGAGTTACAGTTTTATATAAACTTTTGGGTTTTGTAAGATTTATTTAGAATCACTTTTTGATTGCTTTTTGTTTTATATTATAAATTATATTTAACACTTTAAATTTTTTTTTAAACTAAAACATTCAGACAATGTTCTTTCAACATACAAATATGAATTTATAACAAAACCACTGTTTGGCAGTTTTCATGATAGCTCATATCCATCTCCACTATAGGGAGAGCCCATATATAATATGTTAGAGAGTTTAGAACTATGGCTCAGTGCAGAATATTAGCATCACATATACCTTGGGATCAGATATTCATACATATGAAATTCGAAAAATGACAAATACTCCAAAACTTTTACACAATAAATTACCAAAACTAATTAGATATTTTTAAGTTTATCATCGTAATCATAATTTCAGTCAAGAATCTTTACTTTGACTTTTTTTACAATTACATAAAAAAGAACATTTGACATAGATAGGAATGTGCAAGATTATACTTCGAATTGATCTCACACATTATCCAGAAAAGAATGCATTATCAACATCATTTTTATTTGAGTGATGATATTAAATAATATTACATACATATCTTTAACAGATCTTCTGACACTTATAAAAAATATTATTGAAATTACCAGGTGTCAGCCTTAGAATGGGACAGTGAAGGAAATCAGTTATTCATAGCCACCACTACTGGTGATGTATCAGTGTTTGGACAGAACGAGTACCTGCTAAATGACTGGATTTGCCTATTCAGTGCAAGCTTTCCAGGTAAAGGCTTTAAAAATATTCTGTTTTTAATATTTAGTCTTATGGTAACATGATTTCCTGGCAAGATTTAGGACAAGTATGATTGAGATTGCTTAAATATATAAATAAAAGGATGAAAATTCAAATATATAATATAAAATATGTGAAAAATCATAAAATAACCATGACAGAGAATAGGCATTTTAAAAAATTATGTTAATTCTTTTTATCCAATAAAATATTTTTTTTTTTTTTTTTTTTTTTATACTACAACGGTAGCAAAAAGGCTTACGGCCTGCCTGATGGTAAGCAGTCACCGTCGCCTATGGACGCTTGCAACACTAGGGGCATCACAAACGCTTTGCCGACCTTTTTAAAAACCTATTTACTCCTTTTTGAAGAACCCCATACTGTAATCCCCGGGAAAGCCTCAGCAGGGAGCTCGTTCCACAATCGGAGCGTGCGCGGAAGGAAATTACGTTGAAACCGCACTGTGCGTGACCATTTAGGCTCCAGCAAGTGAGGATGAACACCCTGCCGATGGCGAGCGGTGCGATGGTAGAATGTGGCCGTGGGCATCATGTCGAACAATTCTTTGGAACACAACCCGTTGTATAAGCGATAGAAAACACACAAAGAGGCACAGTCTCTTCTCAGACTTAAGGGCTCAATACCGCATGTGAGTATGGGATCGTCAACGATACGCTCAGCGCGTCTTTGGACCGAATCAAAAGGATCAAGTTGGTATCGAGGTGCTCCCGCCCACAGGTGACAGCAGTACTCCATATGGGGCCTGACTTGCGATTTGTATAATAGCAGTCGTTGCCTCGGAAGGAAGTACCGCTTAGCTCTGTTAAGCACACCTAGTTTTTTAGAAGCCAACTTGACCTTGTCATCTAAGTGACTTCGGAATTGAACGTCACTGGAGATGTTGACACCGAGGATCCCAATACTCTTCGAGATGTTCAAGGTTGTGTTCTGGAATTGTGGGGCTACAGTGAATGGGGCTTTTTTAGCGGTGAACGCACAAACTTGTGTCTTAGAGGGGTTAAATCGGACTAAATTGTCCCGCCCCCAATCGGAGACTCTGGTTAGTGTACTCTCGATTTCAGACACAAGTTGTTCACGACTTTCCTCCACAATGGAACGAGGGGATTTATATGCTCATGTTGACTTCAAATTGTATTATTAGTATATGTTGTAATTTTTTTTCTTCTTTTAAGGTGAACAAATACTGAAAGGCATTTTCATTCACAATGGTCGCAGAATCGTAGCTGTTGATAAGAAACCAGATGCATTGATCTCTGAGAAATACCAAACGGTCAGAGGGACTGCAGCGCAGACAGGGTTCAAGTGAGTTTTTAGTTACAAACACAGAGCAATGGTTTCTGTGAGACTTATGAACCTAATTTATATTAGTAATTGTCATGTAAAATTCAAATAGATCTCGACTGAATTGCAATTTTTGCTGAAAAATATAAGTGCATATCAAACTGCTTTTACTCTACAGAAAACATATTATTTCGACTTATAATGGCACCCATAGACTTATGTAATTTAGCAACCTAACCAGCAACCTCTCAGGAAGTAGCCAGCGACTGATCAAGAGTTCTGACCGCCCTAGGTTATTTGTAAGAACGCTCCCCCGCCAGGTGTGTTACGGTCGGCCTAAAAAGAACCGATTTGAGTCAAGTCATGGTTTGTTTTACGCCCCTTTTTTTAAATTTCAAAATTAATTGTCCTCCCCCCGAGCCTCGCGCTCTAGGCTGCAGCCTAATTAGCCTAAGGGTTAATCAGGTACTGGAAGTAGCAAGCCAGCAGACCGTGTTAATGGTTGTTATCCAAATATTGAATAAAGCGATAGCGACTGGTTAAATAATAAGTAACATAAGTCTACCAGTATAGCACATCAAAATTATTGTTGTTAATAGTGCATCATGGACTGGCAGTGTCCTAGTAGTGACTGCGAGTGGCCTCGTGGCGGCAGTATGCCCGCCCACTGAAGGCACCCAGGCTCTCACTACTTCCGAAGCTCTGAGGGCCACTCGCCTAAGAGTCACAGCGGCATCAACTGCTTATAGAAGTATGTACTCTTTAAAAATAATAATTACATTAAAGACGAAATATGCGTATGAGAATTTGCTTAAGACTATCAATAATTTGTATTATGAATTAATAATTCAAAAACTAGAGGTTCGTTCTTAAAGAAATGTGTAACTTTTTCTAACACACTTCCAGAAAATTACTTCTTTACCGTTTCATGAATTTAAAGCACATATTAAAAATACTCTAATGAAAACAAGGTCAATGATTTCTTGAATGATAAAAAGGCTTGGATGTTATTTTTATTATATTTAATTTCCTGAATAATTAAACATGCTTGGATGTAAATTTTGCGATACTTATATAATTTTAATGATTCTATAATAAATGATATTTTTGTTTAATTATCTTTGTTTTATTTGTCTACCTCTAAGGATGTTATTATTATTTAGTTGTAATATTGCTGACCACATGGGATTGTCCATTAGAAATCCCGGTAAGGTCCACATTAATTTCAACATTTCGATCAAGTACATATGTAAATAATAACATAATTCCGACCTCTGTTTGTAGGAAGTTACATGAATGAACTTCTGGTTTTTTGAAGCCTGATCACATGGAACGACAAGTTTATTTTTATTTCTAGTGTTTAAATGGTGAATTTCGAATGTTATGAATTAATTTTTATAAAATTACTGTATTATTGCCTTATGGCTTTGTAAAATATGTATTTCTGTCGTATATAGGCGGTACCGGAGCAGTGGGGGGTGGAACAGGTGGTATACTAGTGGCTGCAGTGTGCGATGAGGGAGGGAAGGGCAAGGGGTGTATACGGGCAGCCTTGGTTCGAGGCCTCAGGGCAAGCCCACCTGCCCTGAGCTTGCGGCATCTACCTGCCTTGAGGTTGCCGAGACATGCACCTGGTGAGATATATCTGGATTTATTTATTACTAGTAAAATAGATATTTTCAAGCAGTTAAATTTATATTTAATAGTGAAAGAATTTTGAAAATTAGTCCAGCTAACCATGTTGAAAAAATTATTGAGATTTTAGGGTCAACGAGGTGACTAGTAAAAGACGAAAAAACTGTTTCAGATAGCAGACACGTTTATTACACACTTAACTGATTGACACTTACAAAACTAGACGCGACGCCATTACAGTTTCTACGTCAGTGTTGCCAACACAGTTACTTATTTAATTCTCAACAGTTATCGAATTTTTTTTTATAACCTGGAATAATCTATACTAATATAATAAAGCTGAAGAGTTTGTTTGTTTGTTTGTTTGTTTGTTCGAACGCGCTAATCTCCGAAAGTACTGGTGCGATTTGAATAATTCTTTTTTTGTTGGATAGTCCATTTATCGAGGAAGGCTATAGGCTAAATAACATTACGCTATGACCAATAGGAGCAAAGACAGAGCGGTAAATGTGTAAAAAACGGGGAAAATTATTCATTTTTGAAGGCTTTCTTTGCGTGCGCTGCGAAAACGGTTCAAGATACACAAAAAATATGTATGAAAGAATTATTCCTCTATACATGATCTAAAAAAAAGTCCGCGACGGCATATGTCTATATTTTAAGGTTTAGTCACAATGACCGTTTTTATGGTACCAAATTTGGTCGAAATAATTTGTTTAAGTTGTATCAACATAATAATACTAAAAATTCTGCGGAAACTCGACCATTCCGAAAATCCCGCAAGAACGGGAACTATGTGGGAAAAACCAAAAATCTGCCGGAAGTCACTATTCCACGCGGACGAAGTCGCGGGCAAAAGCTAGTGTAACATAATCGTAATAGATGGTTTTACAGTTATTATAGAATAATCATTACATAGTATAAAACAAAGTCGCTTTCCAGTGTCTGTATGTAGCTATGTATGCTTAAATCTTTAAAACTACGCAACGTATTTAAATGCGTTTTCTTTAATAAATAGGTATATTCAAGAGCAAGGTTTACATGTATAAAACATGCACAATGTAGTAGTGGAATAAAGTCAATTTTTGAGATTTCTAATGTGATGTCGTAAATCAACTCACTTTTTGCGCTTATATTGCAAACGCTGGCCAAACCCTACGAGATTGGTCAAAATGATGTACTACAGTATTGTACAACTTACAAAAGTATACAAAAAGTCCGCGATGGTATATGGTTATCTCTTAGGGATAACCCACCATAACCATTTTTTCATTGCACCCGTGCGAAGCCAGGGCGGGTCGTTAGTATTTAATAAAGTATAAAATATAATACATACTATTGTAATGTCTCATAATTATCTATTTAAAATGTATGTCAAATCATATAATTTAAAATTTTATCAATAGAATGATATGTTCAGCCAGCTTCTATTGTATGTGCTATAAATTTTATTCAACAATACCGTTTCAAAAAAATTATATCGTTGTTTCAAAATGATCAAACTGGTCCTTACAGTGGCCATCAGCTGGTGTCTCCGGGAGGACGCAGACAGCCTGGCAGTGGGGGGTGGGACGCTGTCGCTGTGGCAGCTGACCGAGCGAGCCTTCCCTGTACACAAGCTGCTCGCTAAAACATCCCCTACAGCAGACTGCTTTAATACGTTGGTATGGATACATATATTTATTTATTAAACATATGCATATATCATATTCAACAATGCATGAAAACTCAGAATGGATTATTCGTTGAATGAAGGTCTGGTTCGGTTCGTGAAACAATTATAGTGCTGTTTAAGCAGTGTCACTATAAACTTCCATATTTATCGCTGAATTGCTGCTCTGATGCGTTTCGTTTTGTATGATAATTAAAATTTGTCCATTTTGGAAAAATAGTAAAAATCGACATAAACGGCGAGAGACCTTGTATGAACAGAACTAGCAAGGGCTGTTTTTGTTTTTTCTGTATTTTTACAGCCGTCAATTAGAATTTTGCCTCAAATAAATTGCCTGAACTAATTTAAACAAGTTCGTATTAAATCTACAAAAGCTTCATTGTATCATTTACTATAGGCAAAATATTTGGCCACGTAACTATTGAATCTTTAAACTCGAACCCAAGCGTTTTGGGAGAATATTAGATCCTCAACTGCTATGGCTACAATTATGTGTATTTGCTCAATTATAGGTCAAAAATTTTGTTATAATTATACCAAATAAAATTAAATCAATTTAAATCAAATGTTTTATTTAATAAAATTTCTATGAAACTGGTATTTGTTGCATCTCCTGAGATCTATCTTTGATTAGAATTAGGACATTTATGATTGGATGATAGCGAAAGGATAAAATTATTATCCAAATTTACAGGCCTGGCAACAAACAGGCGCATGGCCGATAGAGGACTGCGAACAATCCGTCAGGGTTGCCACAAGCAGGTTACCCATAACTCCCCCGCACATATTACTAGCAACACCGAGAGCGTTGCATCTTCTTACCAGAGACAACGCGCATTATGTAAGTTTGATCACCATTATTATGATTTGTTGTGCAATGTCAAAATTTCATTTTAATCAGATCTATAAATTTAGAGTGCATAGACTAAAAAAAACAAAGTGTTTGTTTCCGCATTGAGTATATACGAATTATATACGTAACATTTATATATTTTACTTTGATTATATCTTGCTACCTTATAGCTTATAAAGTCTTCAAAATCTAGGTCGTGGGAATCTAACATACTCCAAAGTCAGTCAGCTGACCCGTCACTGTACAGTATTAGTAGTCAGTATACAGATGTTTTCCAGAAACCTGTCTACGGAAATCAAATCAAGATGTTAAAAAAGTACTTTTCTAATTCTTGTTCTAGAAAAAAAAAATTGCCCTACTTTTTTGTAACTTATATTTTCTTTATTCTAAAACCATAACTAGTAAAAACTTTTTTTACTTGGGTTAAATAAAATATGTTACAGAAAAGATTTTTTGACGTGAATACGTCTTTAAAATTGCTTCCATAGGAACGCAAATGAAAAAATCGAATGATAACAAAATCGGGGGATACAGTTTAGTGTTGTAGCTACATATCTATCATCCCCATCCAAATTCCAATTACACCACTGGATAGCTAAAGGGTCAAAGAATTTATTACGCCCAGTAACGACTGTAACACATCGCGCGCGGTGGAGGGGGAGCCCCGCCAATTTGAAGGCCATTTTGCTGCGTACTGTTACCCGTTACGAGACGTATTCACGTACAATAAACGGCCGTGTCCATAACACAGCCACACCCCTTTTTTTAGTATCAAAAAATATGCTCGCATCGCCCAAAAATCTAAGTCAGCATTGTTACACGTTGTTACAGTTTATTTGTCAAAACTGTCATTTTGACAGATAAACTAGGAGTTTCACACCTGTCAGTCCGTTTTGACAGGTGTCTGTCGTGTGTGCGTGGTGGTGGCTTATTACCGACTTATTAAGATAATATAGCCGGTGACATTAACCCCAACCAGTTGCTTCATTTGACAATTGCGCAGCAGCCATTGTCTGCTTACTTCCATCTCATTTTATTTAAACTTTATGTACAAGTAATGTTATATAAAGATGGTCTTAATAAACCTCAAAGTGATGCAGAGATCCAAAGGTGGACCAAAAAACATTAAAACTAGATGTTTCTTCAAAGAATAGTCGTTAGGGTCTAAAAGTCGAGGCAAATTGAGCGCGTGTCTACTGGCTGGGACGCTTAAAATCACCTCGTCGTGGGGGGTGAAAACCGCCCCGGTATGTGGCGGTGCCGGGTATATGTTTGTCGGGGTGATGAGGAGTGAGGTGATGGAGGCTGGTCCTGGAGCCAGGCTGTGCGCGTGCGTGAGAGTGAGTGCGTGCCCGCAGGTGTGCTCGCGGCCGCTGCTGGGCGGCGCCCAAACCGCCGTGGGCGCGGCCTCGCCGCCCAAGAAGTCCAAGTATGGCGGCGCGCCGGTGAGTTGATTCACACACCTTCAACTACACACGCACACTTGACCACTTCCGTAGCCGCGTCGAACTCTCGG
Source organism: Scirpophaga incertulas (assembly GCA_036419045.1). Lineage (NCBI taxonomy): Eukaryota > Metazoa > Arthropoda > Insecta > Lepidoptera > Crambidae > Scirpophaga > Scirpophaga incertulas. Next base: position 25,254,006 of record CM071636.1, read on the forward strand.
CTACTTTAGGAAGGAAATAAACAGCGCCCTCTCTCTATGACCGTTGATATGCTATTTTACTATATTGAAAATATTACCTTTAAAACATTTTAGTCACACTCTGTCCATTTCTCATTTCGAATCAAATATAGATAGATAAAGCGATTATTAATTTCTGCAAAATACACATAAATCTATACTAATATTATAAAGAAGTAAAGTTTGTGTGTTTGTATATTTGTTAAATTGTAAGGGGTAATCTCGGGATCTACTGATCCGATTTTAAAATTCTTTCACCAATAGAAAGCCACATTATTGCTGAGTGTCATAGGTTATAAAAAAACCGAAAAATAAAAAGGCTTTTATGTGGTAGCCCGTTTTGCAAAGTGAATCGGAGAAAAACCGGTCGAATGAAAGCGTTTCTTGCGAACGCTGCCTTAACTATGAAAGATATATTTTTGAGTTCTAGAGAAAAAATGTGGAGCTTGAAAATGCCTACAAAAAAGTCAACGACAGCGTATGTCTAACTTTTATATTTAATTACAAAAAGTATATTTTTTAACATTAGCATAGACAATTTAATTTTTTATATTAATAAAATAATTCAAATCATTAGGTCATATTTATTAGTCATATATTCCGAAAAATTATGAATCTATGAAAACAAGTAAACTCATCGTCATACGAGGGGCGGTCAAAAAGTTCGCGGAATGGCGGGGTTTGGCGGGGGTGAGGTCGCTCCTCCAGGTAGCCGCTACTTGAGTAACTCATAATTACTATATATGCCAATTTCTAGCCTAATTGGTCATTAGCTTTTCGAGTTACAAACGAGTAAACAAGTAAATCGGGAACAAACTAGCCACTATGGAGAAAATTGAACATCACGCCGTCGTAAAGTTCCTCACCAAACAAGGAAAAACGCCTCAAACTATTTTGCAGAGAGATGTTAGCTGTTTACGGAGACTCTACTCCTGGTAAAAACATGATTTACAAATGGCACGGCCTTTTCAAGCAAGGAAGGGAGTCAATTGAAGATGATCCTCGACCTGGAGGCCATTGAGGCCACTACGCCGGAATCATTGAAAAAGTTGAAAAACTTGTATTGGAAGACGGAAGGTTGAAGAAAGAAACAACTTGCAGCATCAGTTGGAGTATCAGAACCACAATTTTGAATATTCTTCATCAACATCTTGGCATGAGTAAAGTGTGTTCAAGGTGGGTCCCGAGAATGCTCACGCCGCTGCAAAAACGTGAGCGCGTCAACTGTTCCCGCGAGTTTTTGGACCGTTGTGGAGAAGATAGGGAAGAAATTATGGCCCGAATTGTAACCGGTGATGAAACTTGGGTTCACCACTATGAGCCTGAGTCAAAGCAGGAGTCGATGCAGTGGCACAAAAAAGGCACACCACCCCCTACAAAATTTAAAGTCGCAATCAGCCGGAAAGATCATGGCGACTATTTTTTGGGATACTGAAGGTATTCTTTTGATCGATTATAAAGAACGTGGTGTTTCTATAACGGGAGAGTACTACGCTTCCCTATTGGACCGATTAAAAGAAGCTATTAAAGAAAAAAGAAGAGGAAAACTGACAAAAGGTGTACTCCTTTTGCACGACAACGCGCCCGGTTCACACGAGTCATGTTGCGACGGCTGCCATTCATCGATGCGGTTTTGAACAACTACGCCATCCACCCTACAGTCCAGACCTGGCCCCTAGCGATTTTTATTTATTCCAAAGATGAAGAAAGAGCTGCGTGGAAAAAAATTTAGAGACGATGATGAAGTCAAGTCGGCGATTTCGGCGTATTTTGACGCCCAAGACAAAACCTATTTTTTTCGACGGTATTAATAAGTTATATGCCAGATCCGAAAAATGTATTCGTGTTAAGGGGAATATATTGAAAAGGAAAAATAACATAATGTATCATTTCATCTTTTTTCCCAGTCATTCCGCGAACTTTTTGACCTCCCCGTAAGTGTGAAGGCCAAAGCAGCGGACGGCGCGCGATGGCTTCGGCTTTAATTCGGTTCGCGTTCGTGCTCGCTTCGGGGATTATTAATATTATGCCCAACGAAGTGGGCACGGGTCAGCTAGTATCTAATAAAACAATAGTAATAATTGAGAAAAAACAAACATACAATCGAACACTATAAATATATTCTTCACCTTTTGCTTTCTGCAGCATACGCAGAAAGCAAAAGATGAAGGCTCAGCTAAATATTTGCCTAATTTGGACAAATCACTGATTTCCATCCATCACCTTTTTTGAGTGAGTAGAGTTTTGTAAAATGAGCAGATAAAATGAAAGAGCAGGAAAAAGTAAAATATAGTAGGCATATATACTACTCACGCCTCTTTCCCATTAGAGTAGGTAGTACCACAATTTTCAACTTGCTACGATTCAAACATCCCTAGCTTTCTCCTCTTTCATGCACACTTAGTCGGTTACAGCTACTATTAACTTTGTTTTCCCTCAAAATATCCATTTGGTCCAAGTATGTTCGCCCAGGTTTTAACTACTATATACCAGATATAAAACACTTTTTAATTAATGATTCCGTTCCGATTGACCAATACAGCGTGCGCGAGTTCCTAACTTCATTGCTTCCAAAGCACACACAGTTTCTATAATGCAAACTTAGCAACGATATAACTAGTATATGAATTAACGATTAACTTTCACGTAATACTCTTAGACCTAATTTCACCAAACTTAAACTAATCGTCTGTTGTGTAATGGCTTGTTAAAATTAACAGAGTTGTTATTCTACATCTTACATTGTAAAATTAACAAGCCATTACTAAATCAACCGTTAACTGAATGAATTGCGAAACGTTCATTCAATTTGTAATACAACCAAATAATAGTGTCGTCGTGCATCACTCTTACTATACGGAAATGCGTCTAATTTCTACTGATCGTATAATGTGTCAAGTAGCAATACAATGTGAACAAATTAAATTGTCGTTCTCTCTATAAGTTTCTAAAGCAAGCGCACAATATTTGGTTTTGCCAGGTTATTTCTCTATTGTTTGTATCTAGATAAATTTACGTCGGTATTATAATATAGGTACCTATATTACGAAATTAGCATTATTTACTGACCGGTCTGATGGGAATTGCAGTTTGTCTTCAATTAACTCCAATACATTCATAGCAGTTTCTTTAGACAAACGAAACCTTGTACAGAAATCGACATCGTCGTATTCGTCGAAATAGTCACGCCGTTCTTTAAAAATCCTCGGACGTCGTACTATGCTGTCTAAAGTATCTAAATTTGTTAAAAAATCATCATATCAGTCATCCATAATAAAATTGTACGCCGCGTCCATCTTGACAGTAAAATAATCGTCTGTTACAGATTAACGAACCACTAGAGCAGTCATTAAATTTAACAGTCCATCAAGCTAACTAATCTCTTGTTTGCACATGGTGGGACACTTGCTAACTCTAACAAGCTGTTAACGGTTTAACAAGACGTTATTTTAACAAACAGAGTATGGTGAAATTAGGTCTTACGTTAACGATTTCACGTTTAACGAAATTAACATCATTTCCGTTGTTGTAATTAATTTAAAATGCTTGCAATAAAATAAATACAATAGAAAAAATATTTTTCTAATATACACTATGAATGATTAATGACAGGCAGGTTCTTCTTGCGCCATACTGAGTTGCGTTGACGTGTCAACCCTGGGCGGCGTCGCGGTTTGTGTCGACAGCCATTCGCAAATTCACGTGTTCAAGATATGGCAACCCCAGCCCAACGACCACGGTGAGTGTTGCCAACTCAGTATACAGTGTGTTAGGGATCGGACTTCCGATACTTTACCAACGTGTTGTATGTTAAGTTTTATCGACAAAAACCCATTTGTATAATGGGGTCGCATCCCTCACCGATTTTAAATTTTATTTTCTCGTATTTAAGGAGTTTATTAAATCTTGCTGTTTTACGATTTTATTTGGTCTAAATACACAAAAGTGGCCTTATTTCAAAGTAATGAGCTGTGCTAGCATTAACAATAAATTTGTTAAGAAATTCTTTACAGTAATAAACAAAATCCTGATATAGACGGAAAACTGGGTAAAATTATCTATTTTTTTTTTTAGTTATTGGGCTCTACCTAAAATCCCCCACATATCATTTTTTGTTTTAATTGGCAATGAGTTGAGCTTGTAAATAAACTAAAATAAGTACCGCTAAACAGGCAAATAGTTAAGAAACGGGTCTAACCAAAACAAGTCAAAATTGTCAAAAAAACCCTATTCATAAGAAGGTAATATTTCTATTGTGTGTGAGAGAGAGAGGTACTTTTAGTAGGGGATTGCCAAGGTACGGTTTTAATCAAATAGCAATCGACTTTTTTTCTATAATATTGATAAATTTATATTGATTTCTGGCTTATTCTACTGTTTTAATACACTCATAATGATAGTATATACACTGACTATAGTATGGTACCTCAGGTGGGATGGTATTAAAGCATTTTAACACCTCCAGCTGTATTTCTTGATGATTTGTTAATTTATTCTGACAACATAAAGTTTTGAGAGAAAAAATATTTAGTTAATACACACTGCCGTTTTTTTTGCACACTTATGTATGTTAGATTCTGGAAATCCTATTTAATTTTACAATTTTATCGTTTTTAATGATTCTTTATCACCAAAGGAAGTCGAATCCGTATGACTTTTTTATTCAGTGAGTCATAAAGCAGAAATTTAATTGCAAAACCGTTACATAATGAAGTAAATATTAGCCCGTGTGAACGTAATACTACCTAATGTTGGAACGCGTATAGATCAAAAATATTAGATACGGAATGCTATTCCGTCCGCGGCATCGCCCGCATTATATCGGATTTTCCAAAAGGAAAGATATTTTTCCGAAACATTGTCTTATGCTCTTCCCTGTGACTCCAACGGTCATACCAAATTGTATCGCAACCCGACTAGCAGGTATTATCAGATCCCGTAGGATAAATATTTTTTCCCATGGTAACAATGTATATGTTCTTAACCGAGTCCCAAACTATCCTTATATCGACTTTCAATAAATCGGTTCAGTAGTTTATAACTGTTGACACAGAATCTTTGAATGTTGAATCAAAAGTCTAAAGTATAAATTTCAATTCTTTAAAATGACGCACTTTCCATACAATATCCTTCCTATGTTTTGTCTCAGACTCTGAGGCTACCTGTGTACCAAATTTCATTAAAATCGTTTCAGTAGGTTTGGCGCGAATCGGCGACAGAGAGACTGTAACTTTCTTATTAAAATTTATAATATTAGTTAATTAGGATTTCTACTCATTTCCTTATTTTTTCTAATTTTTACAGCGAGCTCACTTACTGTGCAACATATGTGCAACCTCCTGGAATACTCCCTAGTTACAGGGGTGGATTGTCTGGACCTCCTCATCACAATGAAACCGAACCTGCTCGAGATGCTCTACGAAAGGTAACTTATACGTATTATGCGGTTAGATATACGAGTACCTGCACACACCACATATACGAGTACCTGCAACAGTTGTTTTGATACGTACCAGCACATATACGAGTACCTGCAACAGTTGTTTTGATACGTACCAGCACATATACGAGTACCTGCAACAGTTGTTTTGATACGTACCAGCACATATACGAGTACCTGCAACAGTTGTTTTGATACGTACCAGCACATATACGAGTACCTGCAACAGTTGTTTTGATACGTACCAGCACATATACGAGTACCTGCAACAGTTGTTTTGATACGTACCAGCACATATACGAGTACCTGCAACAGTTGTTTTTACGTACCAGCACATATACGAGTACCTGCAACATTTGTTTTGATACGTACCAGCACATATACGAGTACCTGCAACAGTTGTTTTGATACGTACCAGCACATATACGAGTACCTGCAACAGTTGTTTTGATACGTACCAGCACATATACGAGTACCTGCAACAGTTGTTTTGATACGTACCAGCACATATACGAGTACCTGCAACAGTTGTTTTGATACGTACCAGCACATATACGAGTACCTGCAACACTTGTTTTGATACGTACCAGCACATATACGAGTAGCTGCAACAGTTGTTTTGATTACGTACCAGCACATATACGAGTACCTGCAACAGTTGTTTTGATACGTACCAGCACATATAACAGGTACCTGCAACACTTGTTTTGATACGTACCAGCACATATACGAGTACCTGCAACAGTTGTTTTGATACGTACCAGCACATATACGAGTACCTGCAACAGTTGTTTTGATACGTACCAGCACATATACGAGTACCTGCAACAGTTGTTTTGATACGTACCAGCACATATACGAGTACCTGCAACGTTGTTTTTGATACGTACCAGCACATATACGAGTACCTGCAACAGTTGTTTTGTATACCAGCACGTATACGAGTACCTGCAACAGTTGTTTTGATACGTACCAGCACATATACGAGTACCTGCAACAGTTGTTTTGATACGTACCAGCACATATACGAGTACCTGCAACAGTTGTTTTGATACGTACCAGCACATATACGAGTACCTGCAACAGTTATTTTGATACGTTGTAATATGGACCTTCCCAATTCCCAATTTCGAACGTGTTTGTAACGTAGTTCGTAATACCTCGCTTTTAGGCATATAGTCGCATAATTTAAACAAGTAATGTGGATTCCAATACTTCACTTTCTTTAAGGACAATATTTTACGTGTCCTATTACCTCGCATTATGGTCCATAATCGCACATTTTAAACAACTTGTACGAATTGTATTACCTCGCGTTTAGAGTCATAATCCCATATGTAAACCCAGATGGAACTTAATGTCTTATTACCTCGAATTTAGGCCCACAGTTATTGATAATTAATTGAAACGTCGATCCCATTACTTCACTTATAGGCACCAAATCTCTTTTAATAAACAAAAGCATTTCTTATTTAAGGCTTTTTGTGAGTTCTTGGGAGGTTATTCTTGAATTAAGTTTAAGAGGTGACCAAAAGTTTGATGAAATAAGTAAAAATGAAAAACAAATTATTAATCATAACATTGTTTATTGCACCAAGCAAAAAATTACAAACTATAAAATTTACGAAGCAAGAATCATTTCATAATCCCGTAATTTCTCTCGAATATTTGTTTGAATTTTGATTTACTCTTATCACTCGTAAGTGACCTCATAATTTCTGTGTCTTTAATAACATGTGTAACGCATATTTACTACTTACTTTCCGAAAAATATCTTGAAACATTCACAAACCACGGCTAGTTGACGCCATATTGAAAACAAAACGCACCACCCTGCTGGTGAGCGCTGAACTAATTAAATGAGACGGCGGCTTTTGAATCAGCTGTAGTGTTGAACGTTTTAAGCGACTCAAATATTCAATTAATAAGCTAGACGTTTGGTTGAATGACGTTGTTCAGTCAAAGGGAGTTCAGTCAATCGTTGTTCAGGAAAAGACATATACATAAAACTGTGAAATGTGTTTTCACCAATGTAAATGCTAAGATCACATGATAATTTCTTGGAGAGTGTGTTGAAAATCTTTATATAGAATAAGTGTGCACAATTCCATCCAGGACAATAAAGCGCAATTTAAAAAAAAAACAACCTCTTAATATGGGTATTGAATCTCTTACTGTCATTCGTTGGTGATAGAATATTATTTTTTTATCCTTTTTTCTGTTTAAGTGTATGTTTGTCTATGGTGCAGGTTCACGGAGACGTACCAGAGACAACCGCAAACGTTCCAACAGTACTTCTACTACAACTGGATCAAGATCAGACTAGCTCTGTGCAGGTAATTAGTTTCTTAACACGACCACTGTTCGATAGCTTGTGTTTTTTTAAATCTGACACGTTCTAAATAATTAGATCTGTTCTCTGCGACTGATTTTAAAAATGCAAATGAACGAAAAAAGATTCAATGAATGATGATTGTATGAAATGAATCCTGTATTGCTTTGTAAGCTTCTTTGAATCCCCTGTAAAACCTGTTTCCACGACACAGTACCTAACTTGATTTTCTTTATTATTGGTCTGGAGGGCTACTAATCTTTATGGATACCATCGCAAGTGTCACAGTGATTTTGATGGACTCCAAAACGGTCGAGGCGGCTCGACCTGAATGTCCTACCGACCAACCACATCACGAGTCTTGGTCATAAAGACCCTACGGCTTGAATGGAATGGATGGGTCAGTAGATTACAGCACAGCTCATTAGTACAGTCCAGTTCTGTGTGTCGACGTGTTATCGGTTCTCGTGCAACAAAGACTTAGTACTGATGTGGTGGGCAGCATGGGCGGCATGGCCAGCTCCGGCGCGGGGCTGGGCGCGGTGCTGGGCGCGGGCGCAGCCTGGGCCTCCTCGCTGGCCGCGCTGCGCCCCGAGGAGCGCGCCGAGCCCGCGCTGCTGGCGCTGGTGGAGGAGCTGGACCAGGACAAGGTGAGGCCGCCTCCTCGCTGGCCGCGCTGCGCCCCGAGGAGCGCGCCGAGCCCGCGCTGCTGGCGCTGGTGGAGGAGCTGGACCAGGACAAGGTGAGGCCGCCTCCTCGCTGGCCGCGCTGCGCCCGAGGAGCGCGCGAGCCGCGCTGCTGGCGCTGGTGGAGGAGCTGGACCAGGACAAGGTGAGGCCGCCTCCTCGCTGGCCGCGCTGCGCCCCGAGGAGCGCGCCGAGCCCGCGCTGCTGGCGCTGGTGGAGGAGCTGGACGGACAAGTGAGGCCGCCTCCTCGCTGGCCGCGCTGCGCCCCGAGGAGCGCGCCGAGCCCGCGCTGCTGGCGCTGGTGGAGGAGCTGGACCAGGACAAGGTGAGGCCGCCTCCTCGCTGGCCGCGCTGCGCCCCGAGGAGCGCGCCGAGCCCGCGCTGCTGGCGCTGGTGGAGGAGCTGGACCAGGACAAGGTGAGGCCGCCTCCTCGCTGGCCGCGCTGCTGGCGCTGGTGGAGGAGCTGGACCAGGACAAGGTGAGGCCGCCTCCTCGCTGGCCGCGCTGCGCCCCGAGGAGCGCGCCGAGCCCGCGCTGCTGGCGCTGGTGGAGGAGCTGGACCAGGACAAGGTGAGGCCGCCTCCTCGCTGGCCGCGCTGCGCCCCGAGGAGCGCGCCGAGCCCGCGCTGCTGGC